>VXBU01002456.1:4778-31436 GCA_013400315.1 Bombycilla garrulus
ACTTTGGAGAACATCTAGCCCATGCTCCTGTCCATCAAAGCCATCCAGAAAGCTGCTTGTCTAACCTCTGCCTGGTTGCCTTTCACATCTGCAAAATGTCATGCTCCAGCAGGAAATTCTAATCTAAGGGCAGCTCAGGCTCTCTGTACTGTGACAGGATTCTCAAAACAAATCCTGCAAATGGCTTTTGAGGAACCCACTTTACAGAGGGACTGCTGGCCTGTGCAAGCTCTTCCCTGCCACCATCCTCATGATCATCCTCCAATGGCACAGACATGATGAGCTCACATCTCAGTTCGATAGTTCTAACCCTTTGGTTGTTCCTGACACTGAAGTCTGTATTTCTGCTCCTATTTCTGTTCCACAAAACAGCAAGTGATGTTTTGCCCCTTCCATGGGTGGGTTGTGAAGATGTGAAGCACATTGGAGGAGAACCTTTAGGTTCAAATCTAGTGACCTAAAAGCATGACAAAATATTTTTTACCCAGAAGAATTCTTGTCTCATCTGCCTTTTCCTCTCTTGAAGTTACTGAGATACACATAATTACCTGGAGGCTAAATTTGGACTACAAAGTGATAAGGTTTTTTTCTGTTGTTGCTTTGTACATATTTCCACAGCAAAACAAATGGAATGCTATAAAGAGGCTTATCCCATCAAATAGGGAATTAGCAGCGGGAATCAATAATCTCCAAAGTAACAAAGATCCTATTTCCAGGCAAATACGCTTAACTTCAAAATAAACAACCCCCTCCTTGTAAAACAAAAGACTTCCAGAAGGACTTTCAAACCCTCTGTGCTATGCTGAGCAGGCTGCAGCCTTTTTCTTTGTCCCCTGCATAGTGTGACATCAGCTTTTTACATTTTCTCCCTGAAGTTTTAAGAGCTCAGTTCAGCCCCTACTGAAGTTTCTCCACACTCAGTTTTCTGACCACTATCAGGTGCCTGTACTCTTGCCTGCACATTCCCCTGTTCCACCTGACACTTTATCAGTCTTAAAGCCTGCTTCATTACCACAGTCTAGCAGCTGGGATGATAGCAGTATTCTTTACAATATTTTTTTTTCTCTGACCAGAGGTGATGTTGAATTATGGAGGGAGAAGGAATGCCCAATGACATCTTCCATCTTCCTTATATAAAATGGGAGAGAAAACTATCTCTGCCCCTGTTATCCAAAAGAATCATTTCTCCTTTACACTTCAGACACATCACTTCTTAAATCTCATTGCGAAGGTGTTGTAGATATCTTCCCAGTAATATTTCAAATGAGGGTGCTATCAAAGTCCACATTTTTTGCAATTGTTTGCCCTCTAAAGAAAGACTGCCTTACACTGGTGACTGTTTTTTTTTTTGAGTTCCTTACTGAACAGCTTTGCAGCTGGCATTCAGGCAGAAAGGCTGAAGAGAATTAATATTTAAAATGGTTTGTACTCAAGCCGAGCACAGTATGTTTGTTCATGGCTGCTGACATGCCATAGGAGAAGCCTGGATTTCCCTGCAGGGCACACTAAAATGCCAAGACTGAAATGCCAAGACTTCTGTCCTGGGCATTCAGTGGTTTTATGGCATACACTTGTTTTCTGCATATCTAGCTGCAATGATGGCAAGGACAGGGAGCTTGGAAAAAGGCAAAACAGGAAATCATCACAATCACCCGGACAAAAATCCCTTCTGAGTATTTACTGATAATGCACGAAGTGTTCATAAAGCTGGAAACTGCACCTACTGCTATAAGAGGCTGCAGATTGGACTAAAACATGCTGGCTGGGATGGCCTGGGCAAGCAGACACAGTGCCTGCCTCCCAGTTCTGATTAACTTCTTTATTAGTTTAAAATATGCAATTTCTCATTCATCCACATTGAGCTGAAGTAAAAGGTTACATCCTCTCAGGCCCTCCTTCCAGCCCCAATGGCCACAGCCATGTGGACTTGTGTTTTGCTTCACGGGCAGACTGAATTTACGTCTGTACCCTACAGTTTATTGGGTGGTAACCCTTCCCTCATGACTGGAGATTATCTAATGCTAATAACAACTTTGCTCTGCTGAGACCAGCTAATGAACCCCAGCTGCTAAGGAACTGGAGTGGAGGGGAATGTCTCACAACTACTACACTCCGTCAGCTTTTCAAACTCTTCTGAGCAGTGTTTTTAGCAAAAAGGCCATTAAATACACACTTCCACTCTGTTTTCTTCTTTAGAGACATCAGAACACTGCTTTACAATGCATTACTGGAGATCCCTGCTGCTGATCCAGGCAGCACCACTGCAGGCTGTCTGGGATGTTTGTGAGAGGACCAAGCTCCCAATTCCCCAAAGTGAGGAAGAACAAGAATTTGCTGATTGTTTTCTCTGGATTCACCCAGAGATAGAAAATGTTGAAGGCAGGTCTTAAGGTTTTGCTTCAGAGAGAGTTAGAAAAGGAGAAAATACCTATACAAGGGTGCCATTGTGCACAGCCATTGTGCAATAACCCAAATAAGGAGAAATTAGTCAAGCATTGCAGCAGAACAGCTTTAGAAACCTTAGGCTGCAGACAGTGAAGGGAATCAGGATTTGGGGAAGTGTGAGACAGAATCTGGCCAAAGACACACACGCACAAAAAATCAGCCAACAGTGTCATACACTTCAAAAACCAAAGACGTTAATACACATTGACAGTGTCTGTTCTTTCAGTACCTTGTGCTATTGCAGAATGAGTTTGGCAGGGATCTCTGAAGCCCATCTGATCCAACCCCTCTGCTCAAGCAGGGCTGCCTAGAGCTGGGACTGAGTCCAAGTGATTTTTGAATACCTCCACAGAGAGAAATTTCACTGTCCCACTGGCCAACCTGTGGCAGTGTTTGGTCACCCTCAGAGTAGAACCTTCTTGTGTTTTTTGTGCCTGTTGCCTCTGGTCCTCCCACCAGGCCCCACTGAGGAAAGCCTGTACCACTCCACTGTACCGCTCCTTCAGGTATTTATAAACATTGCTAAGATCTCCTTGAGCCTTTTCTTATTTAGGCTCAACAGTCCCAGCTCTCTCAGCTGTTCTCCACAGGGAGGATGCTCCAGTTCATCATCTCCACCATCTTTGGGGTCCTTTGTCAGACTCTCTCTCATATGCCCTATCTCTGCAGACAGAGGAGCCTTGATGATCCTTGCAGATCCCTTCCAACTCAAAATATTCTGTGATTCTGAGCTGGAAGTGGACACAGCACTCCAGATGTGGCCTCACCAGTGCTCAGTAGAGGGGAAAAATCACATCCCTTAGTCTGCTGGCAATAGTTTTTCTAATGCAGCCCAGAACACCATTAGCCATTTTTTCCCCCACCAAGTTGCTGGCTGATGTCCAACTTCATGCCCAGCAGGACCCCAGATCCTTTTCTGCCAAGCTGCTCTCTGGCTGGGTAGTGACCAACATATACTGATGCATAGGTTGTTCCTTCCTAGGTGCAGCAATTAGCACTTGCCTTTGATGAACTTCATGAGATTTTTGTCGCCCATCTCTCCAGCTTATCAAGGTCCCTCTGGATGGCAGCACTACCCTGCAGTGCATCACCCACTCCTCCCAGTTTGGTGTCACCCCAGCAGGTTCGCTGAGGATACACTCTGCTTGTCATCCAGATTATTAATGAAGGTTGTTAAAGTCAGTACTGGACCCAGCACTGACTCCTTGGGGTACACTGCTAGTTGCTGGAGTCCAACTAGACTTGGTGCCACTGAACACCAGCCTGTGGACTGCATGGGTAAATGGACTGAAAAGTCCAAATGGCTGGGCCCATTCTTGGACACCTGAGGAATTTCACAGGAGACAGTGTTGAAAGCCTTACTGAAACCTACACACACATTATCTACTACTCCCTGGTTGTCCACCAGGTCAGTAATTTTACAAGTTCATCACATTAATCAAGCATGACTTGCCCTTGTGAATCCAGGTTGACTGCTGATGACTTTTTTTGTCCTTTACGTGTCTGAATATGGTTTCCAGGATTACCTGCTCCATCACCTTCCCAGTGATGAATGTGAGGTCAACTGGCCTGTAATTCCCTGACTCCTCTTTGAATATAGGAGTGACATTTGCTCTCCTTTTTGTCTTTGAGCACTTCTCCCAGCTGACATGATCAATCAAATAAATATTAAAGAAAATAAGGACTGCACTAAATCTTTAGTAATGCTGGGTCAAGTTCATCCTTTCATTTATACTTTTATGCTGAATAGTGAGGCAGCACTGCTCTCTGGAAGATTTTAACACATGCCCTAATTGTTAAAACATGACATGTCTAGTGACAAGTGCACAGCACTGAGAGAAAGGCAAGGTACAATGATGGGCAGGTGGGAGAATCAGATCTGAGGCAGTCAAGTGTGCACTCATCAGGAAGGATGCTGAGACAAGTGAGCTGTCATGCCTGGTATTCCTCCACTGATGCTTTGCATTTCCCCATCATTGTTTTGATATCTGCTCCAAAATCCTTCAGACTGAGGCCAAGTGCTGCACAGCATCTTGAACCAAGGTGGGGTGGCGTGGGCTTCTGGCATTACTGAAGTACAATGAGAAATAAAACAGAATGAAGACTCTGAAGAGAAGAATTAATCACAACAAAGGGAAATAAAAATGCCTCCCAAAAATGTGTCATGTACGATGGTTTTCAGAGGCAAAAATCATATCTTTCCACCACTGAGCCTGTTTTAATCTGTCACGTCACATTAGGAAACATGATGGAGCCCTTTGCTGGCATTAAAAAGTGCAGTGCAAAATATTGGCAGCTCTTTTAACTGCAGTAGTGTATTAGATTTTCTTTGCTAGTCTAGTCTGAAGGGGAAGATGAAATGGGTGGTGGAATGTCACATGGCTCTATGATGCTTGCAATTGCCCAGGTCTTTCTGTCTTATCTTTTATGTCTGCTCAAACAAGGGAAGGGTGAATGGTTCTGGCACAACCTGAGGGTGAAGGACACCAGGCATTTACACTCAGTTGTTAACCAGGAAAAGGTAGATTCTCTGGCTTTGGAACATCAGCCACTCCTTTCCCTGAAAGTAGCAGAGGGAGGTTTTAGGATCAGTTGGGGAATCCCATGATAGGGAGATGTAAAGGGACCAAACTCGTCAGAGAAGTTGCTCCTCACATCAAGACTGATGTGCAGCTCCAAACAAACCACTCCCTGTCAGAGGGGATGCTTTCCCTCTTTCTTTTACAGCTGAACCTTGGATATTAAAGCTTCCCTGGGGCAGGGAAGTCCTTGTAACAGGGGCACAGGGTGATCTGGGAAAGCCAGAACTGAAGCACAGTTTGGGTAACCCAACTTCCCTGTGCAGGCAGAGGCTGAAGGAGCTTGCTTCCCATGCTGCTTACAGGTTTAACTGGAGGTGGGCCAGCTGATGGGGCTGTGAAAATACCTTCATGGAGATGACCGGAGAACTTTTTACGGACCTTCTGTGAGGGGCTCCCAAGGAGGGAGTTTACTCACACTTTACATATAGCGGCCTTCCAGTACCTTAAGGGGGCCCACAAGAGAGATAGAGAGTGACTTTTCACAGGGGCACTGTCACAGGACAATGGGGAATAGCTTTAAACTGACAGAGGGAGAGTTTAGATATGGTATTAGGAAGAAATTATTTTCTGTGGTGATGGAGAGATATGGAAACAAATTCTCCAGGAAAGTGGTGGATGTCCCATCCCTGGAAGTGTTCAAGGTCAGGTTGGACAGGGCTTTGAGCAACCTGGTCTAGTGGGAGGTGTCTCTGCCTATGGCAGGGAAGTTAAAATCAGATGTTCTTTAAAGTGCCTTCCAACCCAACCCATTCTATGATGACATGAATCTGTGACCTCCCTGCATGCTCCCCTAACAGGTCTGTGTAGTCAGGCTGCCACCTCACCAGGTAATTGATGTCCCTGAGTGTATAGAACAGACAGGGTCCTGGTCCAGGAGCCATGCCTCTTCCCCACTGAAGAAGCAGGCTGGTGCCTCTGCAGCCCCTGATTTCTGAGATCAGGGTCCCTGCTTTCAAGGCTTTAAAATCAAAGCCAGCCAGTTGCAGGGAGGCAGGAAGACCATTTCTGTCTTGATTACCGCAATAAAGGAAATCATGAAGACTTTTCCAGCATGCTGAAAAACACCAGTATTCTGCAGGATAAATAGTCTAGCCTGACATTACAGATGCTTGCTCATTGAGCCAATAAAATATATTGAATGCTTATTTTATTAATTATTCATTAACCAGTAATGTTGCTGCCTCCTGAACTCAAGGATGTCAGTGAAAGGAGCAGACCAGGTTACTGAATTAATCTTGGTGCTAATGTGCTTTCCCTGTAGTTTGCTGGCTTGTTATTTATTATCAGAAAGGCAAGTAATGAATATTACAGGCTGCACACTTAGAGACACCTTGATGTGGTCTATCACACATGAGAACATTTCCTCTTCACTAAAGTTATTAACACAAATGGTAATTTCACACGGTCAGGTCTGAGGCTAAGGACTTAGTTTAATTCTGACATATTGTCTGTGCAGTGCTTGTGAATCCCAATGCACTGAAACAGGAGCATAAGTCTTATCCAAACTGCCTCTAAAAGACTGGCTGTAACTTTTCTGCACATATGCAGAAAAGACCCCATCCATCTCTAAGTGATCCTTTTGTTAACACTATGTCTTAGAGGAAACATGCAAAGTTCTAACATTTCATAATTGTACCAGGTGTAATGATAAGGATATTTGCTTTCTTGATACATTTGTCCAAGAGACACTTAGTCCTATACAAAACAAACACAAACATTAAATCTTATTTACTCCTCTTCAGAAAGTCACCTCTGTTTACTCACAATACAATAGCCTGCACGTGAAACTCCAGAGCTTCTGGATGTAGATGCATGACCAAGTCGGACTTACTCCTCCAACAGTTCTGCTCATACTCACAGTGATAGCCACAGGGAACATATATGAGCACATATAGAAACATAGCTTTTAAATCCTGACTCAGTTCAGCTTTTAATTAACGTTTGACTGTTTGACAAGGATTGCCTCTGTTAAATCTCCTGCACATGTGTTGCTAAACAGGCCATAATACACTAAAGTGGAGGGAAAATGCAAACTGTAACTTCTGAGAGAGGTTAAATATTTTGCCAAAGAGCAATTTCTCCATTTTACAATCAGCAGACTATAAAGAGAAATTTATTCCTGCCAGTCTGCTTCTTTTATCTTGTACTCCCACCTGATTTGTTTCTTTTATAGAAATTACAAGGTCATCCAAGCTAAGCAACTGTTGTGCTTGTGATTAACTACCTACAATCAGGAGGTACAAAATATGAAGATTTATGGTTAGATTTTTTTTTACAGGTGGAAATCTATGAGCTAGTTCTTAATGGAGCTGCCCTAAATTTGTCAGTATTAACCAGCAAAACAAAAAGACAAACTCAGCAAATAAACCACCTTTGTTTTTAAAGCCAGAATATAACATTTTGAAGCACCTACTTCCTTGCTTGTGTTTGTTTCACCTGGTTTTTATTAAAGCCATTCTTTTACTCAAAAGAGAGTACTGCACAGACTCCATGTGGCCTCTTGTTTACTGGAGAAATAAGACTATTTCTATTACCGAAATCTGTTATTCTGTTACTGCCACAAGCTTTATTTATACCACCACGTATTATTTTGCCCAGCAGAGAAATGTGGCTTCCTCTTATATAAAAGCTGACAGCAATTTGACAACTAAAAGCAAAACTGCAATCAATTTGGGGGAGAAAATGAACCATACCACGCCCAACTGAAACTGCAAAGGAAATTAAGGTAGATTTAATATATTTGTCTCAGCTGTGTTGACAGCTTGAATTAGACTTCAAATACAGACTGTGTCAGGGGGCTGGAGAGTATGGGAAGCATGAAGAGGAAATTGTAACCCCATTAATGCATTTTGCCTCAACTTCTGCAGAGAAAGGATGGGAGAAACAGATGTTGCAGTTGCAAGGCAGTGTGACCTGCACTGCTTCCACGAAAGCAGAAACAGGAACAGTAACAGACCTCAGGAATAACAAATTCCTTTCTGGGCTGGTGACATTTCTGATTGAAATGAACTTTGGATGTGATGAAAACTCTTTCCATTTCATCAGTGGTCACACAGGTGCCTCTGGGGAGACCTTGCCCTCAAATGCAACTCCCTGCTGCCTATCATTAAAATCATCCCTCTCCTCAGAACAACTTTTCTCCTCCTTTATAGTAGCATAAATAAAATGTCTCTGTACATTTGGAGCTCCCTTGTCTAACATGGAGAGACACATCTGCCCAAGGACAGACTACATCTACTCTGCAAGGCTTTGCTTCCATAAATAACAAAACATCTGCTGGCCCTAGCCGAGCAAAATTGATGCAGGCAGGGTTTCATCTCATTCCAAGGTGGAGCTTCAATGGTTAAGGACACTGTTCATCTCCAAACCAGGGAGTGTGTAGAGGTGATGAGTTTTGTGGTGACACTGTCACGTCCCCTTTCCCTTCATTGCTCCACTGACCTCTTGCCATAGCAAATTACTCAGACAAAGCATACTCATGCTGTTAGCTATGAAATGCAGAACAACCATCAACTATCAAAACAATAGTAATAGCATCATGATGTTAGCCATGCCTTTTTCTGTGATGAATGATGATGTTAGCCATGGAAATTCTTCATACAAAGAGGTAAGTGCAAACTGTGCTCAGAAATGAGGATCCCTGTCCTACTGAAAGACAAACTTAGATGTCTAAAGAGATCTTGGTATTAGGGTGATTTTTTGAAAGTACACAAATGTTGCTGTCAATGAGTTTGTCAACTAATGGAATGTTCCAAAGTTCATAGCCATGTATGTATGTTTTGAGACCCCAACACACCTTAAATAAATCAACAAACAAGTAAACAAATAAATAAATATGTGTGTGCATCTTTTTCAGTGGCTTGCCTGAGGTCAGAAAGCTCTTGGAAGATGCAGCCTTCTCAGAGTATTTTAAATACAAAGCCACCTTTCCTTTCAGCAGAGCAGAGCTCACCAGGACATTGATCACAGAAAGGAAGGCTGACAATGGCCTTGAACACCTGTCTCCTATCTGCACCTATGCACAGAACCCAGACTAGTTTTGCTCAGAGTATTTATTCCCCGCGGTTGAGCCCAGATGTGTAATGGTAGCTCAGTTTCAGCTTGTCACCCATAAATAATCACCTGCTTTTCCTGCCTTCCTCCTGGTGCTAAGGGCAATTTCAATAGCTCCCATGGGGTTTCTGCAAATGAATATCTTGTTCGTGAAGCTAAACTAAAAGGGAAAAAATGCCCTTCTCCCTAGGTACCATTGCAGCTAAAACTGAGGCTCAGCCCTTTGCAGTTTTTCTCCATCACCCCCATTTATGTATCTCGTACTGTCGCATCGTCCCTCTAATCCAGGATTTAGATGAGCTTGTTTACCACAATCCCATTTTCCGTGTGATTTATCCCCAGCACCCTGCATGCAGAGAGGGAAGCCTCACACACATCCACGCGTGCGTGCTGTGCTGCCGTCAGGGATGAGCTCTTGCTTTAGGCACTTGCTTTTCTCTCATTAGTGGAAGCTAACAACAAGTGTGACAATTGCAGACGTCAGACGTAATTAGGAAGAAATTATTTCACGTTACCCAACAAAATGAGGTCTTTGAATAAAGCCTAATCCTGCTGTCTGCCCATTCTTTTTATCCCTAAATGACTCGGACATAGGGAGGGCACAAAATGCACAAAACAGCACCGGATGGGGAGCAGTCATCAGGAGATTCAGCCGTGCTCAACGGGGGCCATCATGCTGCCATCCTCTGGCTGAATAAACCCTTCCCTAGTGGGACTGCAACGCTGCTTAAAGAATGAACCATTTCAAAAAGCTGAATCTCTTTGCAGCCTAAATTTTAGTAAATAAAAATGATTTCTTTGAACTATTCAGTCCCCTCAGACCTCTGAAGGAACTGCTGTGCATTTCAATGGCTGTGCAAGCCTTGCAGACTGACCCTTCTTCAGTACTGGTAATATTTGTCACCTTCATGGTGACGCTGACAGTCTAATCCTCTTCCCAAACTGCCCAATTTTTATACTTTTTTTTCTAGAATCTGATATGAATGAGTCCAAAAGCCTTGTAGCAGCCTCATGACATTTTAAAAATCAATGACAATTTTTTATACTTGTGGGAATTCACCAACTTCATTTCATGACAGGATTTCTGTTTCTAAGCAGCACAGCTGAGGAAGATGTGGTATTGACCAGGGAGTGTGTAGATTACCTTTCTCAACAAGGTAGTAGGTGACCACCATCTGTCAAACCTGCCATTTCATAAAGTTTTATGACTTCTCATGCTGCGTTTCTCAGTCACAGACATCTCAGTACTATTTCCAAAACATCAATGAGACTATAAAAACACATCTAGCAGGTGTGCATGTCCAAATCTCAAGTGTACTTATTTACAGCCATATGTACACAGACAGTATCTCTGTGATTCTTTTGCCTCATGATCCTTGCAATATACTATTTATATTGCTTCAGATCACTATTTTCCACTTGCTGTTGTAGGGACAGTACCCTGTAAGATATTGTAGTGAATAAATCTAGGCCTATACAAAAAACAGTGCAGAGCAATACTGTATATCTGGCAGAGGAGATTGCCTCTAATTCACTGCTTTGAAGCCAGCAGAACAGGTATAGTGACATGCACAGGATGCAGTCAAGCAATCAGAAGAGCATCTCTCAAAGTCAGGAAAAAGGCAATAGGTAGTTTGTTACTTTCTTCTTTATTTATTTCTCATTTTACTAGTTAGCTAATGTGCCGAAGGCTGCTCCCCCACCTCATCTCTCTTTGCTTTCACATTGGGCATGATAAATATGACCCCTGTAACTACCAGCTTTTGGCAGCAGCACAGCACAAACTCTTACTGGATTGCAAAATCTTACTGGGTTGCCTGTGGCACTTTCCAGTGAAGGGCAGCAGTCTCTTGACAAGCACTGCTGCCAGTGGACGGCCTTTAAATGTCTCCTCTGCCTCCAGACCTGCAGACAGTGGGTAGGAGGGTGCTGATGAGACAGACATTATGCTGACCAGTAATAACACTGTCAATATCAAGAAGTTACCTTGACATTGATTAATAACAACACGATGACAGCACACTGGACTACCAGATTTTTTGTGTTATTAGATCATCCAATTCCAGCAGGTAGGAGAAGTCAGGATGGAAACAATCAGGGAAAACAAATAAATACACTGTGTTCTTGCAAAGCAGTGGACTAAAATCTCAGCTTTAACACTCTTGTATTTAGTTGCTAATGAGCACATTCACTGGAGTTGGTGGGTTCAGAGACTCAAAAATACTTGAACGCTTTCGAAAGCCTCCCTTGTAGAGTGTGTGGCAGATCAGTCGGGCTAAAGACACACATTGTCTCAGAGCATGAGGGAGACTCTGTGGAAGACACACAAAGAAACCAGGTCTTCCCATTCCAAAAGAGTGCACTGTCTGGTGTTTCTGTAAAGGGCTCTTGTGCTTACTAAATGTGTTGATTGACAAAGTCTGTGTGGTCTCTTATGATCACCATTACGACTCCGTGGTGGAAGAGAAGCGCAAGGACTGGCACTGAAGCACCTGTCTCAGTACCAGAGGACATTCCTGCAGTCTCTGGGAGACATGAAGCTCTGCTGTCCATCACCCATCAGTGCTGGGCCTCCTTTTCACCAGGGCTTCCTGACAGGCCTTTATCACTGCCCCAGGAAAACCTCCAAGCTCACCATTGCAGCCTGGATATGCCCTATTCCTCTCACCCCAACAGTCCCTGAAAGCTAAATCCAAGTCTTCCTGCCTGTGTCTCTAACTGGAATAATCAGGGAACCTGTGCTTCCCAGCAGCTCTAACACAGCCAGTGAGACAGGCAGAAGAGAGATGTCTGTCTTTTCCTCCCCTCTCCCTGTTAACTTTCAGAGTGCTCTTTTTTCTCCTGTGTTCTCCTTTCTGTATGACAGTCACACATGCACACATCTTGAGCAGCTGTGAAGCTGTGCAGGCACCAGAGGGATAAAATGGAGGAGGAGCTTGGGAGAAGCTGAATAGGCAAAAAAAAAACCCAACCAAAAAAACCCCCACTATACCTATTTAAAGATTCACTCAGCACAGAAGGTTTGCATTTCAGAGTAGAAGATAATGGAGTTGTAAAGGTTTTTAGCAGCCAAGAACATGGCCTCCAGCATCCATTTCCTATTCCCATGCCATATGTGGTTTTGAGCAGAAAGTTCTGCATCTTAATTCACTATTTTTGCTCCTTGCTTCATAGGAGATGTCATATTTTGGAGTAATTCATTCTAGTTTGGTTAGAAGAGAAGGTCTTCTAATTAATTGCTGTAATCAATTGCCATAATTGCTATGTAAGGACTCCTCAGAAATAGTTTATGGTGCAGTGGCCTGTTCATGTGGCTGGGATTCATACAATGTGGAATCTCCTGCCTTTTCTAGGATGTATTTTGCCACCTTGGGCAAGAAGCTCCATCTACTGCTTCCCGGGCATGTGCTGAGCCATGGCAGAGGACACAGAGCAGGGAAGCAGGACATCCATGTGAAGTGTTCCTACGACAGGCACACAGAATTTGTCTCGTGGCTGAGCAAACACTGAGGTGTGTAGTGGGCCAGGTCCTGCTATCAGACACAGTCCATGCAGCCTCTCCCTTACAATTGGCCTGGTGTAAGTCAAGGCACAATTCTCCCAGCAGGGGAAACTGGGAATTCTGCTCTGGAGTCTCTCTTCCAGTTGGCTGATGTAATGGTAAAGTCATAACAATTTTCTGGGAATAACAGGAAGTTCAGAGGTTCCAAGCTACATTTAAACAGGCTCTGAACAGACCTTTCGGAGCCAAACTGATTCCCGGAGCAACTCTAATAGACTGGAGGAACTACACCTGGGATGATTTTGGTCCCACACAATATGTCAGTGGCCAATCTCAATATGCCTGGATAGAGGCATCTTTGAAAAAAACATTCTCTTTATAGTACTGAATTCTGATCTGCCAAATGTGGCAGCCAATGAGCTCTTCCAGACTAAATACTGCAAGGATTATGCATAAATAACTGAAGTATCCTAATCAGCCTCTTGGTGAAAATTAATTGATCCATTACAGACAATAACTATATGCTGAAGTTTTTATTCTGCATTTTTTACTTCTGTAAGTAGCATATGTGATTTGACTGGCTGGATATTTTAAACCCTAGGGGCCCATTGGTGGAGCAGTACAAATCCCTCTGAAATCCAAAATTGCCAGCTGCAATTATAGTCTGCATCTAGCATCTTCTCCAAGGACTATAAATGCTTCAGTACTTTAATTTTGCTTGGCATTTGCATCACTGTGTGACAATTACCAAGCAACAGCAAAGGATGGATTCAGTAATAAAGTCTGGAAAGTAAGGAAATACTGTCCAAATTGAAATATTCTCTCTATTTTAATCTAATATTCATCAGTTTGCGCACATGGATATCTCCCATTTAGATATAAAGCACTGGTAAGACAAGCACCTTTCCTTTTTGCTGCTGAAATGCCTGTGGCTTCTTACATATTAGATAAGAGCAAAATTGTTTTCTTTTCACATTTCTTGATTGTTTTTAACTATTCAAAATGATGAGTTGTAAATACTAGTAATTAGAAGTCAGACCGGCAGCCATACCACTCCAGTTAAGGCTTGTGAAATTCTACCATTTTCAGTGATGTTACACTGGAAAAGTGGGAATGAAACAGCAGTTTCATTCATTTCAGCTATTTTTTGAACTCATATATACACATATACACAGAGTTTTAATTATTTGAACTATTTGTGATTGCTCCTAAGTCATAGCTATATTAGAAGACAAGATCAGGCATTATAGCTCAAACTATTGAACTCAGATTAGCAGAGATATAATTGGGGAAACAAAAAACATTATGAGAATATAGGGCTTAGACAGGAAGGTTTTTATGTATTGCCAAAAATAGATTCCCTTGTTAAAAAGGCATATGCTGAAAAAATATTGTTTAGAGAGGAAAAAAGGAGGTTTTGGAGAGGTGAAAGACAAAATACCTATAATGAAAAACCTGGTGCATAGTGAGCTGTGCAGAATCAATGTTTGTAAATTACACTACTTTCCTTCATCAGCCATAGTTGGAAAACTTCAGAAAGAGCTAAGTAATTTATGCAAATGGGCAACACAGTGGAAACGTTGTTCAATGTCATTGCAAGGTCAAGCAGTGAGACACGCTAAGAGACAAAAATTTAAATTCTTCACATGCTTCAAATGGGTTCAAATTTAATCATATAAGCACTGGGACCTTGCTGTCCTGTGCTGTTTTTTTGGGACCCAGAGCTCCATTGCAGTTACAGTCTAACAAGGTTGGAATAAAGCTGAATAGACTGAACTGAAAAACCACAGTACCAGCAACAGTGCAGCACCATATCTTGGGCATGTTTGCTGAAGCCCCTCAACAAGAATACTCAAGAATTAGACAGGTTTTGGAGTAAGCTGAGCATGATCCAGCACAAAAACTTTCAGGCAGGTTGGAAAGGTGTGGTTAGTTTATTCTAAAGAGGCAAAAAACAAGGCCATGAAAGAAAAGTAAATTAAATGCTGGAAGTGCTATTTACCAGGAGCTCTATTCTTCCTGTCTCCACAACATGGTAGCAGTGTTCCCCCTTATCTACCCACTCCCAAAATAAAACATATGAAAACATCCAAGAAAATTCCCAACAACTGGCGGGTTATCTTATGATTTTCTCACTGGAGAGCAACTAACAGCATTCACCAGCTCTGCATACCACCAAGCTGACAATGTAAGAGGATGAAATTGATTACAGAAATCATGGCATGCACATAGAAGGTTCTCAGACAGTTCTGTCTGACCCCGGTTTACTAATTCTTGTCAGAAATCCTCTGCATTTAATGTCCACTCCTTTATACCCCATGCAATACAGGAAACCAGAACAGCTGGTGAGTAACACTGTTATGAAGAAGAAACTGTCTAGACAGAGTAAATCTGTCCAGCTTGATCCAATGAAGGCAAGTACCGAAGGATTTAACCTACTGTGCACCAGGAAAAGTCTCAGCTACTCACAGGAGATGCAGTCAGAAGAGAAAGTTGTACCTCTGACCTTTGGCTAAACTAATAGCATATAAAATGACACCTGTAGCTACAGTCCAAAATGTTATCAAAGCTGAACATTTTCCAATGATGTGCCAAAAGAACCAAATTCACGTAGCTCATGCTGATACTTAACCAAAGTTCCCATAGCATATGCCAGGAAAATGAAATGGAGAGTTATATGGAAAGCTTTATTGGACGAGAAATAACGTACAGAACCATTTTTTCCTCTCCACGGCTTTTGCTCTTGAACATTATAACCAAACAGATCTCAAATGTTTAAAGACTAAGCAAAAAACTACATCACACCACATCCTTCGAAAAGCAAGAGTGAAAAAACGGTTTGTCTCTTACCTTGTTAGCTTTGTCCCAATCTGCTGTCTAAGTTCGAGCCTCTCTTCATCAGTCTGCATGGGGAGGATGTTCTTTTCCTCCAGCTCTCGCTTGGAAGGCCTGTTGCTTAGTTTGATTGCTAAAGAGTCCTTCCTGCAGAGTTTCCTTGCCAGGGGGCCTGTGGGAGAGAGGAAAGGCTCTGCCAAAGGAGGTGCCATCGTTTCATTACAGCATGCAGCCGGCAAAGAAGTACAAGCCAAGGGAGGAGGAGGCTCTCCTTTACACTGGTATGGACTATGGGAAAAGGGGTGTCATTAACTTCATGTGCTCAGTTAACCTAAATTCGAGTCATGATAAGGAAAAGTTGAAATTGGTAGGTACACAGGAAATATAAATTAAAATATTGCTCCATGGAGGGGAATGGAGAAGATGGGCTTGTTTCAGAATTGCTAGGAGCATCTGTAGCTTTCTGTAGCACAGTATTTCCATTTTATAATGGAACAAAAAATTCAGCCTCAGAATCTGGGCAGGCAGCAGAGCTACAACATGTGAAAGGTTATCTGAATGTCTCTTGCAAAGTAATATCAAGACATCCAACCAAGGACTAGAAGGAATCAAAAGTCAATCAGAACCAGCACAAATCTCTATGCACATTAACTGACTGCTTCCCGGGCAGTGACAGTGGCCTTTTATGGCTCAATTTTGCTTTCTTAGGCTTGTGCCCAAAGCAGTTTGAGCAAGGAAGACAGACACAGAGAGACACAAACACATAAGAGGTTTTGGCCTTTGTCAGGAGAGTGTGAGAGTGCAGTTCTGTTCTGTTTTTAGTTTAAGAGCAAAGACGACTTAATTTCACTTGCAGGGTCACGTGGGGTTCTAAGGAGATGAAATATGCCTGTTTCAGAATCTTCTTTTTGTGTGTTTTAAAAGTAATGTTGTTTAATGGTACTGCTTCCAGTTTTCAGAAGAAAAGAAAGGCAAGAGCCTGGAACTTCAATGTCTAGGATGACAAGCAATTGTCATACATAAAGTACGGTATCTTGTCTTCATGGGACAGTCCTACGATGCCACACGGAGGCAGGAATTGGGTTTCCCTATAGAGGTCAGGAAGGCCACAGGTCCTTTCCCAATCTGTAATTGTGATACGGCTATTGATTAACCTCATCTTATCTGAGCCCAATCCTCTGATTGTGACCCCTTTCAAAGCATGTGCACACTTATGATTCCAAAATTATTTAATATTGACTATATATAAAAGCTCTGATTCTCTGTGTGTGCCACTTATTTTATCCTCCTGAAGTAGCTATTGAGATGATCTTGACTTAAGCCAAAGGCAGGGCTTCTCTTCACCATGGGCATTTGGGAAAGTGAATCCAAAACCAATTTGTCATTGCACCAATGTAAGCCCAAACCTGTCATTTGAATTTAGTCTGAGCACTACTGAGACAGGAATTCAGATATTTTAGCGAAATCACTATAAATTCATACTGTTTGTTATTTTGAATTAGCATCCCCATGTATATATGTAGTCAAGCCCTGAGAGATGCAAAAGCCACTGCCAAGAAAGAAAATACACAGGTATTGTGTTTCCTCTGTGTATTGTGAGTTCAGAATAAAAATTAAATAAGTGAGAAAGGAAAAATGGAATGAGTCTTACTTGTAAATAATGAGTTATCCTCCTCTTCATCTTCCTCTTCTTCCTCTTCCTGCCTTGGATAGAGGCAGGAAGAATCTTCATAATCAGTTTCATGAGGCACATTTTCTTTATTGTCATCGCATTCGATCACAACAGTTGGCACTTGTCTCATGTCTGGAAGGCCCCCAGGTCCTGTTTTTGTCACACTGTCACTTGTGTGTAAACCAGAGCTGTTGGGAAAGAAAAGCAAATAAATAAACTAAAGGAAACAGCTCAAAGAAAGGCAGAGTTGCTTCTCTCACTGTATATAGGAAAGTAGTAGTCTTTCATCCCTTTTTGAGAAGAAATGAGAACAGAAAGATCTTTAAGACCAGCAAGACATCTAATGGCTTTAAACTGAGTACTTATTAGATTTAGGGTACGACGCTTCTTAGGGAGATGGTAAGCACCAAGCCGGCAGAAATATTGTCAGCAAGGACGAAGCACTGAAGATCTGTGGCAAATACTCAGTGACCAGCTACTCAGTGGTAAGCACACCTTCAGCCTGGTGTCTGTGTGACCTTTCCGCGGGTGTGCAGGCAGCAAGGAAGAAATGTCTCACCTGAGTGCAAAAGGTGGAGTAAGACTGGGAAGAAGGAAGGATAGACTGTAGGGGATAATTGTAGAAATGCAGAGGGAAAATTAGTGGTTCGCACTAGTGATGAGTGACTTGAGGGGATGGCAAGCGCAGAGCTCTTTGACGCGCAGGGGAGTGAGCATGTGAAACTGGGCTTGGAGAAAAGAGACTTTGGCAGCAGGTGAGAGTAACCAGGGAAGTAGCTAAAACCCGGGAGGTTTGTTCGCTAAGGGCACAGTTATATATTGGGAGTGGCCATGATGATATCCCTTGTCCTGCCCCAGCTCTTTATCCAGCCACGTGCTGAAGATCAATCAGAATTGGCACTAACATCATATGTCTATGTCTTTTGTCACAGTGTGATTGATTATTTTCTGCATTTTATGAGATTAAGACCTGTGGTGAGAACTGCTACTATCTAGTCCTGTTTATGTGTTGAATTCAAAGCCCTTTATCAAATAACATATCAAGTAGGGAAACAGGAACATGAGGAGGTGAAGATCAAAGTCAAACAAAAAGTGAAAGGAAAAGTCAGGAACAGAACTATGTTTCCCATCCAGTTTTTATCTAAATAGCTCATGTTGCTTTTCCAGTATGAAATCAGAATGAGAGACTGGCAGGCAAAAATGGTGTCAGACTTTGATTATTTGTGAGACAGCAGAAACTGCCCTCTCTCTGAAGTCCCGGCTGATGCAACAGCTCTATGAAAAATGGGAAACATTTGCCTATTGGACCTTCTTGATGTCAAACTCCCATTTTACTTTCCAGAAGAACATAGGCGTGAAAGCAGATGTGCTGGCCAAGTTGACCTTGAGGCACACAAACTTGTACCTGACAAGTATCGAGTACCCTCAACTTCCTTGAATATTTTAGCCTGAATACCAGTGGTGTTCTGCATCTTGAATAAAATGCATTCTTTTTAAAAAGCTTCCGACAGAAATTTACTGAACCTATCTTCAACTTGAAACATTTTTCTTTCTTCTAACCCAAAAGTTAGAATGGACTCTTACATGGCTGCCAAATAACATTCCAGAGAGTCTTTTAAAAATGTAGTTCTAGGAATATAATGCTACTCCAAATTTGCTTAGGGATTAAAGAGAAGAAAAGGCTTCAGATCCTGTGAACAAACCATACTATGCCATTATCATCATCTTCAGCTTCAAAGAAATAATTTTGTTAATTCCAACATGTATTATTGCAGACTAACCAACAATGAGATGCAGAGCTTTACTAGAAGTCTTGAAGAGAGAAACTTGATTTCCTTAGTGATAGCGCATATTTTGTATCACAAAGTAAGAGAGATTCATGAAGAACTGGCTTGCACATTTTTGTATTGGACTTCAGTGAGTTTGACACAAAAAACTCTATCCCAGATGCAGTTTTAGAATTCATCAGATGAATTCTCATAATGACACATCAACACACTTTTAAAGACTTTGAACTAACTTTTAATTTATTGAAATGCTTTCAGAATTTTTATATTATGAAATTCATTAAATCTGTTTTCTCTGTAAGCTAATTTTTGAGTAAGCCTTTTAAAGAGGAAATGGAGGAAATTCAAAAGTCTGGAATCAAATTTCTGAGAAAAACTATAATATTGTGAAATTCTGTTAACATTGCTTAAAAATATCCAAAACCTTCCAATTGCCTGCACACAACCACTGGATCATTCAGTTAATTTTAGAACAATAAATACACAGAGAGTAAGTACAAATTCACTAAGCCTCTTTTGAAGTACAAATTAAAGGAGCAAGAAGTAGTTTGGCATCCAGGACTATTTGGTGCTTCCCTGTTCTGTGAAGGATGCATGTCGCTATAGGACACGAAAGAACACAGACACACACCGCAGCTCAGGTGATCAGAAGAGAAGAGAAGAGGGTTTATTTTTTCTGACTCCAGTATTTATAGTTTTCCAAAAGTGACAGTGGATTGGACGGTGGCAGTGCCACCTCTCCAAAGACACTGGACAGACAAACAGTCCATCAATTTTTCTCCTCCTCTATGGAGGAATGCAAAAACACTGAGGTGTTTACAGAAAGTGTGTGAGAAAATTCTTCACAAATATGTAAATATCAGAAGGCTTAGAAAGTCTTACAAAAATCAGGGCAACAGATGCATCCTTCTGGGTGTGTCCACAGGGTAGAAGATATTAAAGTGATCTATCAGTTTAGGTTATTGAGCAGATATAGGATGGAAACAAGATTTACACATTACCACAGAGGATTTTTATTTGAACTAGTGAGGTAGAAATAGGCAGCTTCTCATCTTATTGTAAGTTTTCTGAATCATCTACTTTCTTGATAATACTACTTTCTATTTTAAACCCCTCATTTTTCCCAGTGTTTTGTGTTGCTCTTGATTAAAATCAGCCCTTTCCACAGCAATTCGACTAAGTCAGCTGTCTAAGCAAAGTGCTTATGAAATACATGCAGTACTGCAGTATACTTAATAAAGACAAATCAAGGTCACTGGATATGTCCATTGTGTATAAATGACTCTGGGTCATTAGCAAAACCCCCACGTGGTCAGGTGTCTACACCACAGTATTTTTTAGCATTATTCACCAAAAAGCACACTATTGTTTCAAGAAGCCCATTTTAAACCAGTTTTTGTGTTTTGCAACAAAATTGGAGAAAAAAGCTATGGTTAGGCAAGTACTTGTTTCAAGAAGATCTTAACGCATGGATCTGAACAATTCATAGCTCCCCAGTACAAGAACCTGCAATTGTTGCTGCATCATCTTTACATGATCAAAACAGCAAAAAATTTACACCACTATAGCCCACAGTGTTTCTAGGGAGAAAATACTTTAATGAAAATTCACAGTTTAAAGCATATGAGTGACTCATGGTACAGACAAAATAAAAAAAAAAAAAAAAAAAAAAAAAAAGTGGCATGCTTCCTGTACAATCTAATGCAAAAAAATCTGCATATTTCTTGTCTGTCATGCCAGGCCCTTTGATTTTGGAATAAAGGGTTACATTTTTATCAGAATGTTTTCAGATCCACAATACACTTTTCTGTACTTACCAGTTAAAACAAAAAGTCTGAAAAAACTTCAAACCACTGTATATATGTTTCTACTATAGGAATGTGTGTGAAAAACAGAGGGAGAAGGCAGAGCTATAAATATTAAGTGTTTCTATCCTTGGGCAATGCTGAAGTTTAGACAAGATGCAATTCTCTTGACAAATTTTATGGAAGATAAATGTTTTCTGACTCAAATATGTTTCCTAAGATTTGCAAGACACTGGCGGTAATGTCTAATGCATTTCATTTCCTAAATCTACAGTCTGAAGCTGAGCTGGGTGTCCCAGAGGAACTGGTCTCACACACAGTCTTTTTGGACACAGTCATTTTTCACTGCTCTGTCACAGAGGCAATTCTAGCCTGGAGTGAGATATTGCCACTTAACAGCTCTTTAGTACGCAGGTTGAACAAACTGAGGCCTGGATTCATCTGTGCCTGCTCCTGTGCAGGAGCCCACAGAGTAAATGAAATTAATTGTCACCTTTCAGACAGGCTGAGAATTACACAGGCAAGGCGGAAAATCGCGCTGTTTCAGATCAAGAAACCGCCTCACTAAGTCAAAATTAAAGACACATTTTGGTGTCATGAGAGAGTTTCTAAAGCTTCCTTAGGCACCGTTTGTGATGCACAGCTTTGGGGCATGGTCTTTCTTCTCAAATTCATTTCAGTCAGGAGGATGAAATCTGTGCATTTTGGTGGCAGGGCTTACCAGATTTTCATCAACTCCTAAAATGCAATGGTAAAAAATGGTGTCCAGATCTAGAGTTTCACTTATGCTTGACAAATACGCTCTGGGCTGAAGGGGCAAGTCATTTGCAGTAGGACACAAATTAGCAACAGAGGTTGCCGGAAAAAGGTTACATGGAAATTACACATTTCTCTGTTTCAACTTAATCTACCATAAAACTGGTAATTTATCAGGGAAAATAGAGGCAAACTGGCAGCACAAATGCATGTCATAATAGTCATACAATGACAAGGGGCAGATTGCCCTTCTGAGAATAGGTTATGAAAGACATTATGAGTACCACAAAATGTTTGCAATCAAAAGTGTTAAGTGCACAAATGAACTTAATGTTTTATAATGTCTGTAATAAAATTGAATAAAAAATCCAGGAATTAACTGCCATTTTAAGTCATAAGAACAACTGGGACTTGAATAGCTATTACATGCCTTTTAATGTACCTTAAGATATTAACTTATTAATATGCACTAGATCTAGGTGAGGCAGTTACATGCTATCACACCTGCAGAGGGGAAAATAGAGATAGAAAGGCGCAGTAACTTTCTCAAGGTCAAAGACAGAAAAATCTGGCTTCCAGGTCTGTACAGAGGGAAAGCTCATTTTTCCCTGGCAAGCCTGTGGCTCATTGGCAAAGCACTGATTTAAACTATCAGTCTTCAGATGTTGTTAGACTATCTGAATGCCAGAGATCTTATCTGTGTAAGCAAAAAAATCCAGATTGCTGGAGGAAGGGAAGGTTTCAGCCTTTCATTGTTCATGTCCACACTCAGAGACCTGGTGAACAGGAGAGTTGTGAGGTCCAAGAAAAGTTTACAAAATGTGTATTTGATACAAACTGATTCAGCAAATATCATTAGAGCTTAAATGACCCTGAGGAGCTTCCACTACACCAGGACCAAAGAAAATAGATACAAGGCAGAATAGGAAAGGTTCTGGAAGGAGAAGAAAAAATTTAGAGCTGAAACCTGATCTGAACTTGTTCATATGATCATCTCTTATTAAAATCAAAACACTATTCTAAATAATCCCCCAAATTACCAGACTTGGCAGCATTATTACTGCAGCATGATAGCAATTATTCTGTAAAGTTGTAGGATACTTTTGAGATAATGTCTGAGATGAGAAGGAAACACCCCTTAGTATTCACCAGAAGGTGCCTCAGAGAGGTTATCAGGCTCTCTCATCTCCTCGGGATTATTGACCCAACAGTAGTGGCCCAGTACTTTGTTAACTTGGAAGGAACAGCAAAGTGCAGGATGTCACTCCATACCCTATGCATGCTACAGATGCAAAATTCAAATACAGATACAAATTCCAAATAGAGGAAGGAGATCTCGGATCTTTGCAGTTTTAACAGGCCCTCAAGAGTTTTGGGCTGAAGCGTGCAATGACAAACACTGCAGCATAATTTCTCTAGGGTTTAATGCAGACTTTTACAATAAGGGAAAGTAAGTACCATCAAAAATAGTAGAACAGTGGCATTTGGTGCAAATAATTGTCTCCCAAGTTAAATAAATATATTTAAAATTCTGCACAAATCTTTCAGCAAACTTGGCAAATTTATCTAGATCACAATGAGGTTTGAATAAGCAAATGAAGAATTTAACAGCAAGATCAGCTCCACAGAACTGTAAATGGTTTGAAATACTTTTACCTCTACACAATACAAAAATAACAATTGCTGTTGCAGAGGAAACAATCATGACCTATTTTCTCCCTTGTGAATGCAAAAGTTATTGATTTGTTTTGACAAGGAGCACAAACAAAGTACTCGATACATTAACGCATGATTTAACTAACAGTTAATCAACATAAAAAGGCTATGAAAAATCTTTCCGCAATATCATGTGTTAATTTTAAATGTGAAATATCAGTGTCACAAACTTTTCTTATTTTACTCTTATTAATTGCAAAGGGAAGCAATTGCTTCACATAAGGACATGAATGCTTGCTTATCCAGTTTTTAACAAGCAGCAGAGCTTCAGCTTCAAATTAATAGTTAAACCCAAACAGCATCACCTTCTTTAAATCAGTTAAACGTATTTGTAGACATAAACATGATGGATGACTAGAAACTGGAGCATTCATTGCTGTGGGGCAACAGATGCCACAATGAAGTCATACTCTGAGAGATGTCACCGGGCTCAGGATAACAAAGGGCCTTCTGCACACAGTGTGAGCCAGACATTAAGATGTCTGACCTAGGCTGGGGATGGCACGGGCAGTGCAGCCCCAAAGGAGCCTTTGGGAGACAACAGCTGTACTCTGTGCCTGGGGCATTGAATTTTGGGGTGGTGCAGAGGCACCAGACCAGCCACGCTGGCAATGGGTAGTCACTGGGTATGGCAGTGGGGGACAATATGGATGCTCTTTCCATCCTACCTCTACAGTTCTTTCACTGACAGGAATAAGAATCTCCTCCACAGCCCCAGTAAGTCCCAGAATTCTCTGCCAGCTGAGAATTCCCCCATGTTGTAGAAACATGAATCCCATGATGTAATCACAGTTGTGCCATTATTCTGGTACTAAAATAAGCTGGCAGTGTGAGACAGCATCTGGTCTCCTGACTTTTCTTCAGGCAGTAAGGAGAAACTGCCATCAATAATCCAGTTGTTTCCGACTATGGAATATAATGAAGATAGCATTATTAGACAGAAATACTGGGGTAAATCATTAGGCACTTTGTCTGCTAGATCAAATATTTTGCCTTCCTGTGTAATAGGATGATCTGATGCTCCTAAAATGAGCTGGTTACAAAGCTGTCCGTGGTACTAAATAAAACATGTAATTTTTCATGTAATCTTCTGTATTCTGGGACTTTTTCAGTTTTCCTCTGCAAGGTGAAATAAATTTTCCAAAGCTTGTTGATATTGCAATCTATGAGGGCAGCTTGCATTTATACAACATGCTTCACTTACTCAGACTACTTAAGAGAAACACTCAGAAATACTCATAAGTCACAATAACTAAAAACAGCCCCAAGGTGGGTAAGGCATTTCTGATCAAATGTGCTGCCTCTTGCCAGATGCAAATGGCTAAGAAGGCAGCTGCTTTGGAAAGAGTTAAATACTTATTTTAAGATCAAACATATAATTTAATTTAAATTAATTTAAATACTGTATTAAAACCCCTCTAAGTGACTTGTAGGAAGTCCACATAGATTGTTTTGAGGTAACTGTAATACTAATCAGATGCCCTGCTGGAGTGGCACACTGGATTCTAATTGCTCTTTTATGAATCTCCCTTTCCTTGCATTTAGCAATCCTCTGCACAACTGGAACTCTGCAGTTATGCCTCAGCAGTACACATTGCAAGTCAGGCACGTCCTATTAAAATCTTCTCCACTGGCTGTATCATCTACTTCCTTGAATAGGACAAAAGGGTTCAGGATATTTGGTCTTTATTTCCTTTCTGCCACAAACTTGTCAAACAAGCCTGGAAAAGCTCTTGCTCTGCCTCTGTTTGTCTGGAAATGACTCTGCCCTGAAGTTGTTAGACCCCAGAGGAGACACCTCATTCCAGTCCTATGAATGTAACTCAAGCAATGATATCGATGCTGAGGTTAGCAGGACACAGTGCACACCAGTATGGAATTTTAAAAGTTCATCCATTACCTTTCTAGCCTGTGCATGGTCATGGCTAGTGTTTTGTTCAGTTCCTCGATCATCCGGCACCCTGAAGGGTGAATGGGCAACGTGCTGGAGCCAGAAGGAAGGTGCTGGCTGTGGCTGCCGTACTGGAGCTGGTGCTGGTGAGCTGCTAGCTGGGATGGCAGGACAGTGTGATGCTGCTGGGCCAAAGGCTGCTGTGAGCTCTTCTGCGTGGAATAGGATGAGAGAGAGAGGTCTGGCCCCCCTAAAGGCATGCAAATCATGACTTTCTTTGGAGGTAGTGGAGGCGACAGTTTAACTGGCATACAAGGCAGTTTCACAGGAGCGCCAGGATCTAAGAGAAAGAAAGAGAGCACTGTTGTTAATTTTCATGTCAGTAAGATGGAGATGAGAGTATCTGCCTGGGTGAGCAGGTACTCAGGTTGCTACTCAACACTGGGGAGTGCACATCTCCCCTGTTGTGATAGACAACTCCTACTGTATGCTCAGCATGGTCTCCAGAAAAAACACTGTTGTTTTGCAGCACTCCTGAGTCCCACAAGAAACATCCCAGGGCTGTGCATGCCCCTTAATAAACACATTAAACAATACTTAACAAGGCTTGTGGCACAGTTTAAAGCCCTGATCCTCCAAAATAGCCCTGTGAGGTAGATGCAACTTCTTCCACTCAACAGGCACACAAACAGGGGGAGAGCAATTAGGATGAGAGCAATTCCGTGTCTGAAGTTACAGGATGACTCACCACCATCACTGCCAGAGCAAAAGCTCAGGGATTCCTGATCCATCTCAGCCACTACAGTGCAATTACTACAAGTCAGCTTTGTAATGTGCAAAACATCTGGTGTAAAAAATTACATTATAGGGCAAAAGAGAAAAGAAATAAGGTTTGAATACTAAACAGGACAGGATTGGCAAAATGGAGGGTACATGAGGAGAAAAGTTAAAGGGCACTAGATTGTTAGGACTAATGTATTCTTTTACAGAAATGACAGGCATTTTTCTCTGGACTCAAGCACTGAATTTTAACTTTAATTAAAATGTTCACTGAAACCCATAGTTAATCAGCCAGGCAAAGACTTCCCTGAGTGTAATGAGAAATCAGTGAGAGGTCCACAAGCAAATCTCTCTTCCAGAACTCAACTGCAGAATGGAGGTTTTTGGAGTTGCATGTGAAATATTTTCAGAAGGGAGAAGAAGTAACATGAGGGCTAGTAGTTGCCAAGGATGGGGGAAATGGTCACAACACATGCTGAGAGTGAAAGAGAGAGAAAATATATACACTGTGAGTAACAACTCTGAGTTTGTCTCTAGAAGGAAGGCCAGGCCCTTTCCAGCCTGGAATACTGCACATATTTGTCTCTGCAAGGTAGCTCTGTGGGTGAGGCTTGCATGACCTTTGGTCTCTTGCTGCTTCTGTCCACTCCTCTTGCTACAACACTGTCTTGGTTCTGAAAGACAGGTGCCCTCCAAGGAAGGCAGGAGCTTTTCTTGGAATAGAAAATGTAAACCCCCTCCCTCTAAATTATTAAAAGGGGCTCTTAGGCAAAGATATGAGGATAGGAATAACAGTTCTTTAATATGTATAAACAAAATAAAGTAAAACAAAAA
>VXBU01002456.1:31733-261079 GCA_013400315.1 Bombycilla garrulus
CGGGGGAGGAGGCAAGGAAAACACTGCCCCTCCTGGTTTCAACAGTTCATGAAGATGGAGATAGAATACAGACCTTCTGGAATATTTTTACCTTGTAACCTAGGACAAACACGGTAAGGCAATTGCAGGGCCAGAATCTTCTTTTGACCTGAAGAAGCCTGGGAGTTAGATGCTGCTCTCCAAAGGTCATCACCATTTTGAGCACTATGAGATTTCTATAGTCCTTCTTAGTTTAAACTATCTTTCCCCCCATTCCCTTCATTCTTTCCTTCTTCCTGGCTTGTTCTGGGTACTGCCCGTTCCTCTATCTATATCTAATAGCCAGGGTACACAAGGTTGATATCAAGACTAGCAAGCAGTAACACTTCTTGAAAATTATTACAGATTGTAAGGTGAAAAAAGACCATGAGCCGTTTTCAGATACATCTCACGAATCATTTTAGTGCCAGTCACATCTCCCACAGCATGCACTTGATATTAGTGGTTTTGCTATGCTAGGGACAACACACTGGCCGTGTAAGCCTTCCCCCTCTCCAGAGTGTTTACAGGCTAACAACACAGAGGAGTCCAAGGGAGTGCAAAGATGAAATACCGTGTGCTGCTTTTGGCCGGGGGAGAGTTAATTTTCTTCACCGTGTCTGGTACGGGCTACGGTTTTGGATTTGTGCTGAACAAAGTTTGAGTTGATAATATAGAGATGTTTTTCTTATTGCTGAGCAGGGCTCACACAGAGCCAAGGCTTTTTCTGATTTTTGAACTGCAACACTGTTGAGGAAACCTGGGATGCATGGGAAGCTGTGAGGACACACAGCCAGGACAGGTGATCCCAAGTGACCAAAGGGACATTCCAGACCACATGGGATCATGCTCAGCATATAAAGTGAAGGTAAGAAGGAAGAAGGGGAGGATATTTGGAGTGATGGTGTCTTCCCAAGTGGCCATGACATGTGATGGGCCCTGCCCTCCTGGAGATGGCTGAACACCTGCCCCCCCATGGGAAGCAGTGAATTAATTCCTGGTTTTGCCTTGCTTGTGTGCATGGCTTTTGCTTTCCCTATTGAACTGTTTTATTTCAACTCATTCATTTCCTCCCTGTTACCCTTTTGATTCTCTCCCCAGTCCAACTGGTGGGGGAGTGAGTGAGTGGCTGAGTGGGGCTTGGCTGCTGGCTGGGGTTACACCATGATGTAGGGGCATGGAGAAAAAGTGGCTGTTCCACACTGCAGAGTGGAAGAGCTAGAGAAGGTAGAATCCAAGTCTTTTGCCTTTCAATGCAATATTAAATCCACTTAACATGCTGTCTCTTGCAGGCAAAAATTCTTCTGATGGCTCTACCAAGGCTGAAATTTAACTCATGGGTTGCCAAAGCAGTAAAAGAAAACAAAACAAAACCAAACCAAAACAAAAAGAAAACCCCACAAAAAACAAACAAACAAACAAACAAACAAAAAAACAACAACGAAACAAAACAAAAATAAGAAGAAACAAAAAAAAAAAACCCAAATCATATTCAGGATATTCTATTCAAGCATACAAAGGTCTTCAAGTCACCTCGTTTTTTTCTTACAAACATGTTATTTGCATACATTTCCTCTGTGTATTCTGCATAAAAGAACACACTCTTCAATAAAAGGTAAATAACAGAAAGAGTAAAGAGTAAATTGTATAGAGCCCTGAGAATAAAGCTCCTATGGGATTTGTAGTAAAAAAGAGGTTTTTTTCACACATTTATGCTTCAGGCAATTTTAATTCTAGAGCGTGTCCTGAATGACAAAGACTACACTGAGATCTGCACTTCCATTTTGACAAATATAGCTTGGTTTAAGATCCTTTTCTGCAGTATGTCAATTAAAGTCTTCATTTGACAGTGCCTGTGCCTGGATGCCCCATCACTCTGTGGCAGCCATCCTTAATGAATTCAGAGAGATCCCAACTGCAGGCATCTCTTGCTTTTGACTAAAGAATAACTGGAAGTATCATCTGGGTTTTCTGCCCTTTGTGATCCTGAAGATCAGAGCAATATTGTATGCTGGAAGTGAGCATAACATGTCAAATAGCTGAGGTATAAAGCAAACAGGAACCCTTCCTTCTTTCTTTTAAATACAGTGAAAATTTCTTTTCTCATGCAAGTAGTCATGCAGTAGAGTTGTGGCACAGGCACTGCAGCTCTGGAATTGCACAGGAGAACAATTCTGGGTTAATTATCCTGAGTAGCCACATATTCATTCCATCATGAATCAGACACGCACACTCTGGTTTTGACTCTGCACAGCAAAGGTACGGACCTTCAGTTTCCACTTAAATTTAAACAAATGCTTCACATCACCATGTTTTCAATGGTACCAGTGCTGGGTGACTCCACTGGACACCTGCCAAAAATCTTGCCTGTTATTTTTAATGTTCTCATTCAGACTGACTGTGTTCAGGTGTGACAGGTTCTTGAGCTTGTCTGAATATGGTCCTAATACCAAAATAGACTCTTGGAAATGGACCAGAGGCATGAAGTCCACTTGTCTGCCCTTCACCTTCAGGAGAATTCTACTTCTTCACTGACACCAGTAATGGAGACCTTGGTACAGCTAAAACTGACTAAGTTTTAATGTGTGGTCTGATCAGTGACTACACTGAACAAGTGGAGCCTTGCCCAAATCCATGAGCTCCAGGCACACTTTTGGAAACTGTGCTACCGTCATCTACAGTAAGGACAGAACAACTTCTCCCTGCACGTGGGAGTGAGGCGACTGAGTCTTACAGTTCTTTCCTCTGTTTTAATTTCACAATGTACATGATTAATGAACAAGGGGCAGTAACAATTATTGCCTCCAGCATGAAATATACATCAGACATGAGCATCTGTAGATGAGTAAGAAGCTGGACAGGGGAAATAAGACCAAGGAATCTATGATAAGCGTCTTCTCAGCAAAACAGTACCAGAGTCTTAAATCATTGCAAAAAGCACTCATAACTGAAAAAAGCAAACTGTGTGAAGCCAGGTGTGCAAGTCTGATTAATCTCTTCTGGCTGAAGCTTTTCATGCTCAAGAGAATAATGAGCAATTTTGCAAGATGTTGGTTCCCAGTGGGGTTGTGACCACTCAGCACTGTGTAATAACTTGTATGCTAGAATTGATGAAAAAGATGTTAAGACATCAACCTCTCCACTCTTGATGACAATCAATTACTTAAAAGACAGTTGTGGATGCCACAATATTTGCTACACATCAGATCTTTGACAAGCAGGCCATCCCTTACCCTTTCCATACAGATAATTTTGCCAACATCTATAGTTACTTAGTGTATTTCTTTTGGGGTTTCCATGAGATAAATACATGTTTATTTGTTGCACGGGTTTGCTACTATATGTTTTTTCTCAAGTGTTAGTGGCACACTGGAGCTGTGCACCATGTGCACCAAGTCTGATGCTTCTTAGTCACTCAGCACGGCTGGAGAATTGCCAGCACACATTGAAGATGCAACTGCTGCAGATGGGGAGCTAGGAACTTCTGGATGTATGGCAGCACAGGTTGCTGCAGCAGAGGTGGTAGAAAGGCTCATTAAAATCTTCAAATTCTGCCGCAGCTCAGCTACTGCATGGAGAAAGGGGACATGCTTGGGGATCCTGGGCTTGTGGCAGAGCTGGCTGTGTTTGCTACACTGCCAATGGCAGAAATGCTCTTTCTTGACTCCTTGCCAATTGTAAGCCAGCGTTGTACCCTGACACCAAGGACGGACAACAGATTCCTGGGTGGTTCAAGAAGAAACACAGCCAGGAGATCAAAGGATTCTTCTATTGATAGAGGGATCCCTTCTATCCATCACTCCTTAGACTGTATCTAGACTACTGTGCAAGCTTAGCATCCACCAAAGAAAGATATAGAAAAACTGGAATGACTCGAGCACAGGTCACTGCAGTGGCGGAGGGCCACTGAGGTACTGAGGTGTGTTTAGCTTGGAGCGAAGACAGCTCGTGGGGGAAACACTTAAGAGCAGCCTCCCTGTACCTACAAGCCAGGTTATCGATAAGGTGATACTCTTCAGTGGTGTGTGGTGGGAGGAGGAAAGACACCGGACAAAAGTGAAACAAAAGAGGTTCAAGACTGGATTTCAAGGAAAGTGTCCTCCCTGCCATGAGAAGAGGCAGTTAGTGGAACAGATTTATCCAGACAGGTTGTACAGCTGGCATCCTCTGAAGTTTTCAAGACCCAGTTGGTCAAAGGCCTGAGCAACCTGGTCTGATCCCATACTTGGCTCTGCTTTGAGCAGAAGGTTAGATTAAAGACCTACTGAGGTTCTTCCTCACCTGAACGGCCTTATTCTGTGACCTTTGCTGTACTATATACAACTACAAATAATACAGCTTGTCAATGAGATACTCTTTACATTCCTTCCAAGTAATAAATTCTGTAAAAAAAAAGTGTAAAAAACTCACAAAAATCAACAAACAGTGCAAAAACCAGTGTGGCCTGTTGAGGGAGCTCCATGGGGTGATGTGCCTCATATCTGCTGGCACCATTTGGACAAGTAGCTTTTGCTTTTTTAGGTCATCTCTCCTGTAATCACTCCCTTCATGAATGCAGCCTGCCAGAGCAGGCAGCTGGAGGTAACATCACAATGGACGAAGCTTCTGGTTTATGTCTTGGGCTCATCTGCAGAGGAGTTTTCTGATACATATGTGACAACTGCATTATAAAAAACTGCAGAGCATTTATTGTACAAATTGTAGTTGCAAAAGCTTTTATAAAGCTGTCACTAAGAACCAGCTGTGTTGTGGCAAGGCAGCAGGACCCTTAGGCATTCATGTTCTCAAACCTCATTCTTGTCTTGTTTGCATTGTCAGAAACAACTTTTTAGGACTTTTAGTATTTCCTACCCTGTTAAATGTTTGCCACTAATTACAAATTAGTTCTGACTCTATACAGACCTAACTAGAAAGCACAATATCAGACCTAAAAATGTGCTATGTGTCCCTTCAAAATCTTGAATAAAGACAGCAAAATAATGCAAAATGCTAAAATGGAATAGATAAGTGGCCAGATACAACCAAAACAACACCCTATTCTAATATTAGGCTAAATTTTGGCTCAAATAGACTCAGATGCTCCCGAGATCCCATCTTAGTGGCACATATTTTGTTCTCTGGTGTTTTAGGAGCTTTATGGGTTACTGGTGATTCAGTTGGAAAATACCTAATTAATTTCAGAAAACATTATCTGTGCTGGTGAAAATTAACAGCTTAATGAATCAAGATCAAAGGGAACTTTACAACACTGGGGTCTATCAAATCAGACGTGCCTAGTCTTCCTGTCACTTGGCAATTAAAGATTTTATGCTAAGCTGGGGACTTGAACACCAGCACCCCAATTAAATTTGGTCCCAGGTGATTAATTCAACTCTTCCTAAATTTTCAGTGAAAGAAGCTAGAAGTGTCCTAAATGTCTGAGTTCTATACCTGAATATTGGATAAAAAAACAATGAAAGAAATTCTATCTTGTGAACATTGCCTAATACTAACCAGCCTAATGCTAATCATGTTTGAAAACTGATAGAAGGCTCACCAGGAGGTGACTGGCCAACAGGACATGCAGGGCAGTGAAACAACAGTATCAAAACAGTTAAGGGTCATGTTTTTCTCCTAGAGTTGCCTGTCTTCTAGGGCCAGGTGGGCACTTCCACAGCCAGTGCTGTGACAGGGATGTTCCCTGTGGAGGGAGCACCATCAAGACCACAGGACATGGCGTGAGGAAAAGCAGGGAGCATCTTCTGTAGCAGTGTTGGTAGCGCTCCCAGTGGCTGCTCTGCAGTCTGCTCTTGGCCCTGGCCCTGTTTCTATACTGCCCCATCCCCACAAAGCCTCAGCCTTGAGAAGAAGCATGCCAAGGCTGTGTGATTTATATTTGCAAGAGGCAATTCTCTCTTCCTTCCACCTCTAAAATAGATTTTCTTTTTCTTTTCATTCTCCGCAAAATTAAATGTGCTCTTACGTGTTTATTTAGGTCTGCTCTTTTATGTGCATTTCTTATCAATTGAAAGGCCAATCTTTGTCTTGGCACAGGCGGATAGATTTTTGAGATGGTTCAAAATGCTTTCAGAGGAAAGGAATGTTTCTTTTCCATTTCTAAAACCTGTAATAAGTTCTTTGTCAAGCCCTGCAAGTCAGTCTGCATAATGTTTTGAAGAACTTTGGAATATTTTCACAGCAAGATGTCGTCTAACTTTTTTCTCTCAAGATCTGTATTTAAAATATTTTTCTTTTATATTTTTTTTTGCCTCTGACCATGTCTGTTGTGATTTTTAATATATGTTTGTATAAAACATGTTTCTATTAAATAGACACACTTCTGCTCACATACACAGACACACACATATATATATACCTATGTAGACAGAAGTTGATTTGCTTCTGCATTTTCACATATGTACCTGAACCCTTCACAGGATCAAATCTCTCACAGTCTCTTGAACAGAGCTACCAGACCATTAAACCTCTGTCACTCTTCACTAGCCATGCCTGGTATGTCTTAATTTGTCCTTCAACCTTTTAATAAATTCTTCAGTATTGTATGCAGCAAGAACTGAAAAGTTTTCATTTCGAATGCCAGAATTCAGATTTTTCTTGTTTTCTCACTCACAAGCTGAGGATATCTCTGGAGTAATTAGAAAAAGAATAGCATTAATTCTGCTTCTCACTGAGGAGGATGCTTCATTAGGATTGATTGCTCATTTCCAAATGTTGTACGTGGCTAATAAAATTACCACTGGAGAACACAAGGCACTGAGAAACACGTATATCCTTTGGACCTCCAAAGTAAATGGACCCTTAAGAACAAGCTGAATACTTTTATTTATAAGGAAAGTATAAACAACTGTTTCAGTTCCAGCAGGAAAACTGCCAATTAAATGATTGCTCTATGACTAAATTTGAATCTCTGTTCCTTTACCCTGAAGGTTCTGTATATGCATGTACAAGAGTCTATCTATACACCCATACCAGACTTTATAGAGAACTAGATGAGACATCACTGAAGGCCACCACAAAGTAAGAGAAGTCACAGTTCTGTTCCACTTTGATTGGAAAGTCATCACCATCAAGCAACTCACTTATGCTGATAACTTGAGCCTGATTCTACTTCAAACAAAATTTGCAGCTGCAGTAAAAACAAAACTACTCCAGAAGCCCTCATCCTTTGATTCTTCTGTTATCTCTTACAAAAGAATGGCTTATGAATCAAGGACATTTAGTACCTGAGTTTTTTTCCTATGCTATTCCTATATTTTTATTTCTTCCATGTTGGCCTCATTTCTGAGCAACTTCTTATAAATGGGACAGAGTTTTATGGGAGATCATAGGAAGCTGGTTTTGTTCTTAGGTGAAGCTATGAATACTGCTACCTGGCCTGGCCTTGCAGGCTGCAGGACTGCCCATTCAGTTTATAGCAGAAGGCAAAATGTTAACCATTATGTGCAGATTTTGACAGGCAAGAAAGTAAAGAGGTTTCACATAAAATGTACAAAACTATACAGGACAAAAAAGTGTGGTCATCCAAACAGAAACATGAAGAGACTACGTAGAGATGAGAGAAAACCAGAACATGTTCTTTCCTAATGAGCTCTTTCCTGATATAGATCTTAAACCTGAATAAAATGGGTATTAACTGTCTGGAAAAAAAGTCTACAATATATAAATGCGGGCAGAGCATTTCTCACATCAGTTCTGAAAATATCAGGGCAGGATTAACACAGATCAACCCAGGGGGAAGACTGGTAGCTGCCCCATTACAAAGATGAACCACGCCTCATATTCAGCTCAGGATTTTGAGGGGCTGCCTCCTGTGCAGCAGCTGCAATTATGAGCAGACTGTTCAAAAGGTGCAGACAAGCATTTAGGGAATCTATTTTGGTCTGCATAAATATAGCCTTTGCTTCAGCAGTCGAAATGAGGGACTGGGAGGAGGAAAGACACCCACTCTCCTTCCACATCCACCTAGAACTTAGAATCCCAAAGAGCTTGGACACTTGTGAAAACATGTGGAACACGAAACAATGCCTGTGTTGTTTACTCTTGCTACCTTCCATGCAGTGAGAGCTAAACCGCAGCATAAAACGCAGGACATCAAAGTCCTGGTCATTGGGAATTGGAACTGGACTCACCAGTGGGAGGGGAGTAGTCAGAGCAGGGCTGGAAAAGGGGAAAAGTTTGGCAGACAATGAGGAAGGACTGAGGCAAAATGGCTGGAAACCTTAGGACAGAACTACCTGTATAAGGATTGGGGGGCAAGTAAAAGACAAACATGGAAAGACAGTGGGTGTGTGGAGGGGCACCTGCTCATATGGCGGTTGAGGGGACAAGCAACAAACGGCAAAAGGAGAAATCAAAACTCTCCCTTTCCCCTCAAGTCTCATGCCTTTCTTCATTAAGAGCAGTTAAAGATATCCTAATATTTTTCTGATTCTTCCTTTCCCATCAAAGCACATCCTGCAATTTCAGTGGTGATGGTAAGTCTTGATGAATAAAAGTGAGGAGGGTTAGGAAATGCCACAGCGCTCTTAGGCAATTACCTAAGCTGAGAGGGGAAGTGCCCCTGGAGCAACCTTGATGAAGGTGCAGTGAGAAGATTTTGTGATCTCTGCCCTAGGTACAGCATGTACATCACCAGCACACACAGGGAGTGCAAACAGCGTTACAGAGAGAGGAAGAAGAACATTGAGAACCTTGCTACGAAAGCAGCTTTTCCTATAAGGGAAACGGTGGGGCCGAGGGTCCAGGAATACCTACTTACCAGTTAAGTGGCTGGCAATCCTGGCAATAGGTTTAGGAGGCAGGGCAGGGGGCTGTTTGAGGAGGGACAACTGTTTCACTGGGGTGTCCTCATGGTCTCCAGGGAAAGCGGCAGATTTTTTGGGGGGAAGTAGCAGGACTGGCTTAGCTGTAGGATCTTGGGACAGGAGGACGCCGGATTCATTGGATGTGGGGCTCTCTTCAGACACTGGAGGACACAACCACATCATAGACGCAACAACGTTACGAGCAAAGCAGCAGCAGATACAGCCGAAGTCAGACAAGAAAAGCAGCACAGCAATGCAGATCAGGAATGACTCATAGATTTCACTCAAACATCGTATAATGTAGAAAGGAGGAAAGAAGGAAAGAAAGAATGTAAAAGAGAAAGAGTAACACACATCTACACAACAGCCAAATTTCCCATTACTTCTGACAGAAGCCAGCTCCCCCATGTCAGGCTGGAATGTACTCCCACATCTGGAATGCAAATCAAGTTTTATAATGTCATGTCTCTGATGGTCTGTCATGACAGCTTGCCTAGGACCAGATATGTTAGCAGGTGGTCTGTAAACTTACCCCGTTAAAAGTAAAAAGCACTTCACAGGGCCAACTCTCTTTTGAAAAGGCTGCATAGCTGTGCAAGATCATGGATGACAACTTCTACTGCTCACTTTTCCTCACTTGACCTTTGCCCACAACTCTCAGCAGCACAACATGATGCAGAAAGAGGAGCTAACCTAGATGTAGAGCACTGCTGCCTCTCTGTGCAGGCTGGGGAAGAAGAGCAGCCAGCCTCACCCAGGGTAGGGCAGCTGACTGTGTTAGTTATTGATAGATGTGTGGTGTGAACATGACACAGCACCACATAGCACTACGTAGTTCAAACCCAGGTTTGAACCCTGGGGCACAATGTTGTACCCCAGGCTTCAAACATTTTGTAAGCTCTCTGCTCTAGAGCTCATGGGCACATCTGAGATGCAGACAGATGGAAACCTACTTTTACATGTTCACAAAGTTCAGGGGTTTTGCCTTACTTCAAGAAAGGTTACTTGCTTAGAAGTAGAGGTTACTTCTACATCATGTCAGTCAAAATTTCTTGTGGAGCATTCAGTGACAATCTCTACGCTGTCACCTCCTACACCAGAAAACCTTCATTTTGACAAGGATTTCTCAGGGCTAAACTCCAAATGTTAGAAGTAAAAAACTTGTTTCAAACAGCTTAGAGTATCTACACCATAACATAAATGAGATGTTACCTGTCCCATCCATGATCTCTGTGGTTGGGAGCACCTCATATGAGCAGGATTCCACAGATGGTGGGACTGACTCCAGTTCTGCTAGGGCTGGCAGGGACACCTGGCTGGAGCTCAGTCCGGAGCCCAGAGGCTGCCCGTTCTCCAAAGCTCCTTCTTCATTTGGTATGGAAAGTTCCCCATCTGTTCATAGTCGGAGGAAAGAAGAATGACAAAGAAAGAGACATAAATAAGATGCAGACAGAATTTTAAATGAAATCCATCTCCATTAGATTGTTTTCAAATGAGGAACCTGGACTGTGATCGTCTATGTCCACATGCACTGGGTTTACATGGAAAGGTTTAGATAGCAGGGGGGCTACAGGGGTGACTTTTGTGAGAAGCTGACAGAAGTTTCCCCTGTGTCTGATGGAAGCAGTTCCAAGCTGGCCAAGGCTGAGCCTATCAGTGATGGTGGTAGCATCTCTGGGGTAACATAAAATTTATGTCAAATATCTGTATTTCATCTTTTGCTCTACCCTGCAATGGTCATTACGAACCATGGTCTGAGCTGGTTGATTCCTGACCATACTTGACCCATGCGGACATGCAGTCCCATCCAATGCCAAAAAAAAATATCTGTTTTCCCTCTCTCTGTTGAATGTGGGAAGTCAGAAATTATTGTAGGCTGGAAATAAAGAATATTAATACATTCTGTATGTAATATTTTAATATTAATAACAAGAATGATTATCTTTCCCTACACCAACATTTATGCTATAAGGGATACAAGCAAAATCACAGTGGTATGTCCCTATTTTACATACAAACAACCACATTTTATTTAAGGAAGAGAATAATTTGTATAGTTGGTACTGGGATATATCAGATTCCATTTAGAAAGACTGTTTTTATAGTTACTAATAATATCACCTCTAGCTGAGCAAAATTTCTGTGACAGCAGCTGGCATTTTCTTTCTTATCAAACACCACTTCACATTAGAAATAATGAAGACCAGAAGAAAGGATTCAGATTATTCTCTATAGTGTCAACCTGCATGATTTTTATCTCCGAACTTGTTAAGCACAGCACTCTGGTACCTGGAGGCAATGACTGCATGGACATCACAATTATAGTTCTATAAAGCAAAGTGTTCAGCCCCTATGGTTACAAATGGAAGCCTGAAAATATAACTGAAATGTGACCTGTAAAACTGAAAACCAGCAGGCAAATATGTGGAACTTGATTTTACTAAGCATTCAAATTACTTTTAAAAATGAAATTCAGGATTTCAGAATATGGTTTTAGATTTTTGGGCACCAGTGGTTAGCCGTATTCCTGTTCAGCGTACTGAGTGGAGACGTACATCAGTCAAATGAGTGCACATTTTCCCCTCTTAGGACTAAGATGTACAAACCCCTTTGGCAAACAATAGTGAAAATAAAAAAAAGTTAAGTCTCATTTTGATGCCAGTATACAGCAATTAACAAGACTGAAAATACATTAGCTGATAACTATTCCGAATTATGTTTCTGCCATTTAAAGCTTTTCTACAGAGAGTGATGATTGTCTCTCGTTTAGCCTGGAATTATTACTAATACCAACGTCTTGACTTTCTTGGTTTTGTTGGAGGCTTTTTGGAGACCCAGAGAGCTATTATGGTAATGCAGTCACATCACACTAGACTGAAACCTGACCCATGGCTTTGAGATCAACTGAGCTGGCTAAAGGTTGCAACATGAATTAAAGCTAAAGGCTTTGGCCAAGTGTTTGCAGCACAGCTTCCTTTCTAACTGCTGTGGCCATTCTATACAAAGCTGTTTACTTCCCTAGGCAGCAAAAATCAAAAAACAATACATCAGGTATTTATGCTAAACATTTTTTGACTTAGCTGTTTGGGTAGAAATGCTGTGTATTCTGTGCTGGCTCTGTCTGCCTTTTATAAAGACACACACATTTACACATATTTGGGATAAGGACTGATGTTCTCTCAGTTGCCTGGTTTCATGAAAGAGCATAACCGTTTCCTATGTGGAACATCTGCTTCTTGAATGTAAGGCAGTGACTGTGTCCTGCAATATATTCATTAATTCAGACTAAATTTGACTGTAACTATGAGAAAAGAATGCATGACAAACCCATTAAAGTTTGCTTTCTGGAGGGATGACTACACATTCTTCATGAAGTGTATATGCTGACCTTCCTGAAATCCTACTGCCATATGCTTCTCAAGGTATATTAGCACCATTTAAAAAAACAGCATTTAAAATGACCCATGAAGACTTATAATTGCATAAAAAGGTAAAACGTAAGATAAAATTCTGGCTTTTACATTTTGTCATAATACTAAAGCATGGTACCTTTCTGTACTGACAGCAGAACCTTTTTTAATCTTACATCTGAATATCCTGAATCTTGATTTAGAGTCTAAAGCTTGTCCTTGGAGTTGAATGAAATTGTCAGACACGGCACAGAATCATGGCTGAAATATACACCTTAAATCAGGTATTGCTTAAATAAGAGCTACATGGGGAGTTGCTCAAGTACAGTAAACAGATCAAAGATGTGGAAAAAATAATTTGTAGTGGAAAGAGTATCTTAGTGTGAATTAATCATGCATCAGAGATATGCTCAACAACCAGATATAAAATGCAAATTACTTATTATTTTCAAAGTATTAAAGCTATTCCAGTTGGCTGACATACAAATGAAAAGAATCCTGGTAAAGCAATTATTACATATATATGGATTAATTGATCTGGTTTCAGGAACTTCCTATGAGATTAAAGTTAATTTTGCACAGTGATAACATATGTAATCTTTTGTTCTCAGACTTGCCAAATCCTTTGTTGTTTTCACAGGGTCTGGTGCTACTTAGTGGAGAACGACTTCCCCTAAGTCTATGAGCTTTAATAACATCAGCTCAGCATGAAACTGGACGGATCCATGAGGGAGTAGCTTGACTTCTGCAGCAAGAGAGCACCTGAAGGCTGCTTTGCTCTTACTCAGGAGACTCTGAACACCTGAAGTCACCAAAGAAACAGAACCTCAGAGGAAACTCTCTGATGCAGAGGACCCTACCTAGACACACTGATTCACCTTGGCATGTGAAAACAATAGGGTGGGACGAAGGGCCAGAGATACATAGATGACATTTTCAAAACCTGTAGCTCCTAAGCATGGTTTGTACTCCCAAACACACCTTCAATTTTCCCTCTCAGGTACTTCTAAAACATTGCCTTGTGTGAAGCAGCCCACAGTGTACCACACTGACTGACACAAACCAGTCCTGTTGTGTTCCCCCTGCTGTAGCTCTGCCTACCCTCTCACTGTGTTTTTACTCTGAATACCTTGGACTATGCAACTTTTTTGCACATCTGAAAAGTGCCACGCTCATGCACTCCTTCTACAGAAGAATGGCTATGGAAGTCAAAATGGACAATTTGAAATCCTGGGTCAATTTTTGGTTGGGTTGTCTCCTTCAGTACTTGTCTGCTCTCAAGGAGACTGTCCAAGCAAAAAAACTCTTGATGGCAAAGACTAGGAATGGCAGAGTAAAATTCCTTGTCATTCTCTGCCATGACCCCAAGGGTGGGGAACAGAAAACCGAGTGTTCTTGCATGTGGAACTGTTTCCTAGCCTTGGTGGCTACCTTAGCACAGTAGCTGGGATCCTCCACAACTTCAGTTCCTAAGCAGACCCCTGATTTTGTGGGATCCCATGGAGCTTGGAGCAGGTTGCTTCTGGAGGAGTTCAAAATTTTTTAATTTAACTGCAGCACAACTGGCTCTCCAGTGGCTGCCATGCCTTCCTCCTTGCTGCATTACCAAAGCCACTTTTCAAGTTTGTCCTCACATACTGTCACAAAACCTGCTTTGGTGCATAGGTGCAGCATGTCCAAATCCTGTCAGGACTTAGGTTACCTGAAATTTAAGTCTAAATCCATAATTTTAATTAGATAGAGCACATTAAAATACAAGAATAAAAAATATGAAGACTGCCCAGGTTTCCTTGAAAAATCATTGCACCATTGCCTTTGGAGTAAGTTATTGGTACACACTCATATTCAGGAATTTCTCACTACAGGCCATCTCCTCTACATTCAGAAAGAAGAAGAAGTATCAAAATACTAGAAGTAGATTTAGTTCATTGACCAGAAGCAGGAAACAGTGGACAATTCTAATGACAGATGTTTTTGGGACAGTTAGACCTCCATATGAAAATCAAGGTCTGTACCTATGTGTAGGAGCAATGGCATAGAAAAAATGTGAGTTCTTCTAAATGTTGGGGTATGTTCTGTGATGCAAGTGGAAGAGGTATTTTTAACCTCTCAGTACTATCTGCCCACAAACTATTAGAACAGCAGGAGCTTCATCAGATACTTCTTCAGCTTACTATTTTCCAAAAGTACAGAGTATTTGAAAAATTATAACCTTTGCCTATGTTTTCAGAATACTCAAGTCACAGAACCCTGGAAATGGAACATAACAAAACTGATTATGTCATGAGTTTGGCCCTTAGCAAGGAAAGAGCTCTCTGCAGTTCAGTCAGGAGCAGCTTCACATCACTAACTTAAGTGTGGGGATCACTGAAATGATAACAGCATTTCTTGTTTTCCAAATATAGCAGCTGGACTGCAGTCACTCTCATATGTGTGACTACTGTGACTTACTTCATTCTGATAATTTTCATCTGCTGGGTGACACAAAGTCCTCTGAAAAGCCAGTGAATCTTGAAGCAAACAGGTCAGAGCATCACTTTAAACAGCAGGCAAACAAACCAGCTAATTATGCTTTTCTTCAACATAGAAGATATGACAAAACCAACACTAAGCACAAGGCAAAAATTCTTGTTCTTGGGTCAGTCTGTCTGCATTGTTTCCTTTGATCGGTACAGGCTTTTAAAGAAAGAAAAAGCCAAAATTGCTCACAGGCCTGCTTTGCCCACCCGTTAGGAAAGGGAGACAAAGAGATTTACAACTACTGTCTGTGCAAGATGCCTCTTGGTATGGAAGGTGCCACCACAATCAAACAAAGCATTCTGCTAGGAAATGCTAAACGTCTGTTTTTTTGAAGGATTAGAGGTTACCTGACAGGAATTATGAAGAAAATGTTCCTTCCACTTAAGGTCCTCAATGAAATATACCCTTTTTCAGAATTACTCTCAGATTATTACTCCACTGAAGGAAATAATGGTTTTGCTCTACACATGTTGCCTTGTTCATATCCTTGTATCATCATAGCTGTATGAGTACTGCTGCTATTCTTGTGTATTACCACTTCCCTGTCCTACCTCTTTCTTTTCAAAAAAGCTTTGTAAAGGTGAAAAATTAGTATAAGGAGGAATTAATTTCTTTCTTTCAAATACCTCCAGACAACTTAGAATCTGCTTCACAAGATGACACAGAAGTTTACAAACTGCATCATTATTTGATCAGTTGGAAAAGCTGAAGTGTTTTGGTACAATACAAGGGGAATCTCCCCAAATTTCAACATGGATGGCACAATCAGACGTTTCCTGGGGAGGCCTTTAGGTTTATGTAGGGATGGTTCAGAGGGTGGCTACATGTGGGATGTGAGGCAGGGATGAAGGAGGGCACACCTGGGACAGAGGTGTGACTGAAGGCTGCCTTCTGAGCTGGCTGAGGCACCGATCACTTGGTGTGACAGCCTGGGCCACACCTCACTGGCTGTGGGTCCAATCTGAGTAACGTGGACAACACAAAGCAGTGAGAAGGGCAAACCTTTCCACAGGAGTTGTTTTCACTCTGAAGTTGTATCTAAGATGATTTCTAAGCCAGCAGGTCATAGTGAGAGCACACTAAAACACGTAACTGGTAGAAACGATAAAATTCAACAAGAAGCCCGTTTTTGCTGTTGCTTGCTTTTAACTTAAAAAATTAGCAGCCCAGGATAGTAAATTTTAAAATTCCTAATAAGCTAGAGTAAAAAGTATGTAGTAGATTTAAGTGCTTCTGAATTTATAAAGTAGGCTATACTTCTAATATCTATGAAAGTTTCTAACTTCTATTGATTTCTACCTGATTTTCTACTGCTATTGTTAAAAACTTTTAGTCTTCAAATTAATGAGGCTTTAAAGCATATGCATAAGTTCTATTGTGATTAAGAAGTAATTTTATTATGTGTTTATATAATTTGTTGAATTAATTGCCTTAGTTATTGACAAGGGAAGCAACAAAACAAATAAAAGATGCACACAAAGACTGACATATATGTAACAGATGTCAACTATGTATTGTGTTACCAGCATAAAACAATGATATTTGTAAAACAATGGCATTTTGCATAAACAAGACATTACAAACTCAACAGATTAATTATCCTGAACAAGGAACTATTATCTTTTCTGAGCAGTTTCAAGGGAAAGTACATTGTTCTGTGCTCATCAGGATCCAAAACCGTTAAATGTTTCCCTTTTCCACAACAGTTAATCCCAAAGTGACTCAGCAGACAATGGCAACGTACAAAGGCACAAACACACTACATTTCTCCGCAGTCTAGATGCTTTGCTCTTTTGCAGTCAGTGACTACTGCCTATTGCTGTGATTTTTATTTCTATTGCTTTAAATTTCTCATTAGCTTTCATTTTTATTTGCTAAGTAACTATCACATATATCCAAGAGAGAGGGCCAGATCATAGCAAGTCAAGAGAAGTATTTAGAGATCTTATTTTGCACAGTCTCACAATTCAGAACTCTCTATTTCTGGCCCCTAGTGTTACAATTATGCAATATCTGGTCATACATGGGATGCCAATTTACTGTTGTGAAAAGAAGAACACTTACCTTTATCAAAAATTTCTTTCAGTACTCCTCGTTTTATAAGCTCCTCTCTGCTTTGCCTCATCGACATTTTTCTTTCCAAAGCTGTAAGCAAAGGATAAGGGTCAATATAAATAGAAAGGAAGGGAAATTATTGTTTTAAAAGGCTCTATGCCTTTTAAAGGCATCTAAAAAATGCTCTTTCTCCTCCTCAAGCCAGTGGCAGTTCAGCATCTCGAAATAAAGGCTACTGGTAGCTACTGGTAGAATCTGTCTGCTACTGTAGTGTGGCTGTTGGTAACAGAAATGTCAGTAGACTGACTGATTTGAGGGCATGTCTGCACACCCATTACTTCACACATAAGCCAAACATTTCTGATTTCTGTGGAGAATTAGAGACAGCAAAGGGAGAAAAAGGAAATTATTGCAGAAGCTGGAGAGGAAGGTAAGCAAGAAGGCAACACAATCAAACCAAGGAAAGATGTGGTCACAGAACATGGCCACGGACTGTGTCCAGGCTGTGGAAGAGAATGAAAGCCAAGGCTTCTTTGCCACTTGTTCCAGTGAGGGCAGATCAAGGTGTTTGGGACAGCGCAAAAAATGATGTGTTTAATAGAGCCTTCTCTTTCCTGGACGAGTGCTTTCCGCTGAAGAGATGTAAAGGAGGGAAACTCCAACACCGCAATTTACACCACATCTGAACAGTTTGAGTTCTATATTGGCTGCTTGGAGACCATGATCACTGAGGCAGCAAAATGACAGATAGAAAATACATGTTTCTTTAGTGCAGCAGTAATTAAAACAATGTCCAATTAACCAAAATGCCACAAAAGACACACAGGCAGGCAAAGAGCTGAAAGCCAGCAAGCCAGGGGCTCAAGAAGTGATGTGAAGGAGTGGCTGTGACTGAACCCACTCTGTGAGAAACAAGGCTGTGCCTGCCAAAAAAGAAGCACAGTCAAGGGCAAATGCCTTCTGCCATATGCTCCTCTATCAGACCCAGCACTGATGCACGCACACACAAATGAACTGGGACTTAGCATCCTCAGCCTGCCCAAGGCAGATTTAAAGCAAAAGAGGCTTGGAAACCCTTTATCCTCCCCTGAAAACAGGAGGGTGCAACCTTTCTTGGTACTGCTTTGTGTTGACTGTTCCCACAGGGAGACAGCTATCTGGTGAACTAGCTGTGCCTATACTGGCACACTGTGCTCATTGCATCTTATTTGCTCCCAGATACACAGGGCTCAGTATGAACAAGGCCAGCTCTGCTTTACTCTTCTCCATAGGATACATACAGGCTTCCCTGTTTTTAAAATCAGTTTTGAACATGTATTCTTCAGTGCAAAGATGACCAATATGTACAGTCGGAAGCTATTTACAAACCCTGGTCTCCCTAGGGAGAGACACACTGTCTGAACTTCAGCATGGATCAGAATTAAAGGCAAGTCCCTTTGCTAAAGTACAAGACCCCACACCCATTAGCCAGCCACATAGTGCAGTTTGATTCTGGAAGTTGTTAACAGAACAGCCACAGCATTTTCGAGTTCCTTAAACCCATTTGAAGAAGTGCATTAAACACCTCAACTGACTTGCTATGAAACACTGATTTCTAAGTTTCTAATATGCTTTTGAAAAGAAAGGCCCAATGATAAAACTCTGTGGTCAGACTGCTCCCCAGGCTGCCTTTTCCCTGTGCTGAAATGGTCTTGTTTCGGTACAGCATTTAAAGCTTTTTCCTCTTCCTTCTTAAGAATAGCTGCTCTTGGACCTTCCAAGAAAAGCCAGAACAAGCTGCAGCTAATTCCTGAGCCTTCTCCCACCAAAGAAATTGTTAAAACTCCGACTGAGTTTAAAGAGCAATTTTGTGGCACCCAGCACCTTTTCCAATAGGTCTCATAAAGTGTAATTTTCTGTTAGAATAAGCAGCAAACTGAACTTGCTCTTCAGTGGGAAACCAAGCTGGATGAATCAGCAGCAAAACAGCAGTTTCTGCATATAGACAGCAGCACTGCCCACAGAACAAAGACACAGGCAAATTCTATTTCTGTACTTGACCACAGATAGCTAAATAACAGATCCACATTTTGCACACAAATCCACTGCCATCCATCTGGGTGCTCTGTCTCACCCTCCTGCCCAGTCAAGAGCTGGTTATGCAAGGCAGCAGCATTAGGACCGACTTCATGGCTTGGAGGTCACATCATACTATCACAGTACTGGTAAGAAACACAGTAATTTTGCAGACTGGAGTTAAGGCTTTTGGGGAACCAGGTGCTAAAAAGGGGTATCAGGACATTTAGAAGGAGTGCAGGAGCGTCTCTTCCAAACTAGTTGTTGAGGAAGACTCTCCAGTAGTGATCAAGACTTCTCAAAGTAGTGGACTATTTTTGCAGTCACAGAATTTCAAACAGAGAATATATATATATTTTGAAGATTGTATATACATAGATTTCTCAGATATTCCCTATTGTAATCCGCTTGTGTTCAAGAATGAAAAAACCCACAACCCCCAAGCTGAAGCTCAGACAAAACCAATTTTTCAGTTTCTAAATCCTTTCTAAGTAGGTACAGGACTTATAGTATTAATTATTTTCCTACTAAGCCAGTTTAATTAATAAGATATTTAGAGGAAGGGCATGCTGGGCTAAGAGCAGCACTGAATGATAACAGATGCTGTACTAAAACTATGGAACACGCTGCCTTTCTTCAATACAAATCTTCCTCTCAAACAAGTGTCGTACATTTAAGTGCATAACCTCCTATGCTACTGCTGATCAGATGGGAACAAAGTATAAGCGTTTAGATGCAGTGCTCATTAGGATCTAACACGCTGAACAATGAAATGCTTTACTTGGTCTGGATTTCTCTGGCTAAGATTGCCAGTTCTTTTATGAAGGATTTTCTTTTCAAGCAGAAAGCTGGTACAAAATAAATTCATTCACTCTCCACTGAGAACGAATCCATTCACAGCAGAGGTTAAATATAAACCTTTGAATTAATCCTTGATTCATGAGAACCGTGTAAATTCTGTGATGGGAAAAAATGAATTATAATTAATATTTAAGAAAAGATGTACTACTTCATTAGTGATTTTCCTTGGTGATTAACCTCATTTTTTTTCATTTGTACAACCTTCCAGGAGATTAGAAATGAGCATTAAACCCTCTTTATGGGATCTACTTATGACAGAAACTAGTTACTGTAACAAATTCATCTACTCTACAAGAAACTCTCGGTTACTAGTTTATAGAAATGAACCTATGTGTATTTTTTATGGGAGAAGTGTACAGATTTTACCAGTGTCCTCTGCAGTACGCTGTTTCTTTTATGCTTTGATGAAGAAACAGTGGGAAATGTTTTTATTAATGTTTCTGAGCTGGTATTTTTGAACTCGTCCCTCAGGAGCAGCACCCCTCTGCTGTTCAAGCAGAGTTTTTCTCTGTGGCAGACCCATTAAGATCAGTAAAGCTTTGACAGGGTCAGGGGGAGTTCCTGCCCCTCCATTCTGGAAATCAAACACAGTTTTGTCTTTATTCCTTTAACAGGACGCTGTGCTCCGTGACGGCAGTGGCTGTGGGCTGCTCCTCCAGCTGAGAAGGTGAAGCTGCTGCTGCCTCTGTGCCAAGCGCTTCTGCTGCTCCATTAACCAGCCAAAGAGGCATTTATGCTGTCACGACACACAACATTTCTGCCCTCCCATCCTTCCCTACAAGACTAAAGCATCCCAGATGAACTATTCCAACCTGCAGCTATATGAGGCAATAATAAATTAATAATAAATGTTATTATACAAGATAATAATAAAGTGTCATCTCTTGCAGCAATTGTCATGTTGCTGCTTAAAGCAAGGGGTGGACTAAATAAACAAGTCCTGCCCTTTCCATCTGAAAACTGAAAATAAATCCCAGTCTGTGCTAGCCAGTTGGATCTTAACCTTGCTTTTTTCTGAGGTTGTCCTTTGCTTTTATTTTAAAAATCACTGGGGGATGCTTTGCATGAATTCTTCCTTTCAAAGGCCACTATAATTTTCATGTTGATTTTAGAAACCAAAGGTTGTTGTAGGATGAAGCTGAGAGTAGAAGCTTTCCGGTGCATCAATTATACTTGCTTTCAATAGGAATCTGCTTTGTTAATAATGCAGATTTGAAAAATTAGAAAGAAACAAGCAAACCAATTGTTTTGCACAGTGTTTAGATAAACAACCATCAATGTTTTCTTTAGATTTAGAAGAAGAGATTTTCAAGTGTGATGGGTTATGTATTAAAAATGTTGCATTGAAATTTTCCCAACTATCTAGACTTTAGTGGCCAAATGGAGCAGGATTCAGGTGATACAAATTTTTACAGCATGAGCTTCTGCCTCTGAGTTGGTTTCCTTATATATTAAGAGCAAGTCTTGGGCATGATTAACCTCAGACTAACTTAAGAATCTAAACAAGATTGAGCTGCATCTTGGAAGTGCCTGTTACGCTTCACTGACCGTAAAGGAAGCTAAGGGTGAGTAGCTGAGATAAAGATGCATAAAAATAGGGCTAAATAAACTCCTGAAATCAAAATTGACTGAAGAGAGTAGTTTTAAGAAAAGAAACACTGCTATAGGTGAAAGACTTAGCCATCACTGAGGAAAATGTAGATGTGTCAGCTCACAGGGAGCTCCATTAATTTTGGGATTGTTATAATAGCTGTGGCATGACACCCAGCACTGCTGCTGTGAGCTTGGGGTATGACCAGCCAAAACATATATTGGTTGAAATAACTGTATTGCCCTGCTCACTGCCAAATATGAATTTTGCTTGGCTTCAAACATGTATAGCTCTCTTGAAGCCTGAGGAAAGTAAAAATATTCCAACAGGTTTCTGAATCTTTGAGATTTGAAGTTCCTTACAGAAGTTTTGAGCATTTCTAATATCAGCCTAGGTTTTCCTGCAGCAGTTCCAACTACAAAATCTAATTCACAAAGATTACTACCTAGAAAAGATTGGGAGCCTCTTCTTGTTGTCTGTGTGTCTGTCCATGGCATTCCTTGTTGGGACTGTAGCCTAGCATTGCCATTCTATGAGATAAAAATAAGTGAATATTAAGAATGTGAAGAAGAAAAATAGGCTGGTATAAAAGGTTAAGCTTGATTTTGAAAAGTGTATAGAAGTACCTCTCCAAATCAGCTGATCAAATTAACCTACTTCAGTATGTGAATCACTTGGAAAACTTCTGTGGCACGTGCTATGAGACAAACTAATAACACAGAAAAACCCCACAGCATTGATGCCACAGTAAAGAGTAATTCAAAACACTTTTTAAGCAAACCAGGACCATCTTTATAGAGATGGGACAGTGAGGTACAGAATGAAACAACAAGCTGAAACAAGCATTAACAGCACCTGTTCTGTGACCAGGGGCCAACACTCTAGGCTAGGAAATGCCCCTTCTAGACTTAAAATTTGTTACTGTAATCAAGGCAAATAAAATAACAGGAAAAAGAGGCAAAAGTAAAATCAACATCCCCCTCCCGATTAATTTTATTTATTTCTAGTCTTGCACATACAACTGGATTTATTTTAGACTATGACTATGTAAAAGCATAGAGAAGATGATGTCAGGGCATCTTGCTTCCACTCAAATTCAGACCAGCTCAAGACAATGGTCCATTTCCAGTTAGAAGCACTGGACTGGGAGCATGATAAATCTTCATTTGTGACAGGTAAGCTTTTGAAATAACACAGTAAAAATATACACATTCCTTTGAGAGTGCAGGATCAAATCTTAAATTCCTTGTTACTCACCGGAAGAGTTTAGGAGGTGTAACAGTTGGCACACCTGGTAACTACAGATAAAAATTCAATCTTCTCTTCCTTACTGATTGAGACAGAAAGTAAAACTGGGGAAGAATTGAAAACAGCCTCAAGAAAACTCTAGACTTCTACTGACCATTACTTCATGTAAACTGCCAGAGGACAGACTTGGGAGGAAAGTGGATACAAAATCAAATCTGCAAATACAGAATTGCAGAAGCTAATCAAAATACTGCAAACCACACTAAATGAGACCACAATACAGTAACACAACTCAGAAAGACAGTACACAGCCAGAAATTCAGCAAACACAAGGAAAGGCAGAGAAATGATATCTGAACAACTCTACCATGATAGTTCTTATTTCTTTCTGGACCAAAGAAATCAGAAACCTAATCCAAGAACAGATGGACTGTATTTTTTCATACAGAAATATTGAAAAAAATCAGTCAAAGAAGGTGTCTTCCTAGGGAAAGAACTACACTTCAAGTTAGATCCAAAGAAACTCAACATAATGGATTTCACAGACCAAGCTGAGCGAGCCTGGCAGATGAATGCATGAAAACAGGAGATAAAACAAGAAATCTTGACAAATATAACAAAAGATGTGTTTTTGAAAAAAACCCTAAGAAAGTGTATTTGAAAAGAAAACAAGATTGTAGACACCTTAAGAAAAATGTTACCACCCTCAGCTGCCCAGCTAATAAACAGCAAAACAGAACTCCACTGTGTTGGCAAACTGTGATAATGTATCAAAAGGATTTTGGAAAGACTCGTATTTTTAGATATGATTGCTTTTCTAGTCACACTTGAGAAGTTAGGGAGAAATTCAGAAAGCAGACCAGAATATTAAAAAAATGAAGAAAATACGTTTCTTCTCTCTGAATTGCTCCACAGTGTTTTCATGAGTTCCTAGGTAGTACTAAGTCAAGAACTGGAAAGTTGAGCCACCAACAGGTGTTGCTTTCCGCAGCTTAAAGGAAAGGGAGATTCTGTATCTTAATTAAAGAAATTTGCAACAAGATAACATAGCATATCTTAATGTACACCTGCTCTGCAAATACAGTGTGAATGCAGAGTGGAAAGCCTTAACTTGACATTCAGAGATTTCCTAATTTAGGCACCAAAAACAGTAGTGAGGGGGTGATACTGACTTATTAGAAGGCTTTTGTCCAAGCAAGAAACCTGGCAAGCTAGAATAGCCCATGCTTATGTCCATACTGCTACCGGTACCCTATGTAGTTATAGCTATGTTAAAGCTAAATTGATCATAGTTATTACCACCACAGTTCTTGCTCCAATGAGATTATGTCCTAAGCAAAAGGCAGCTGATGCAATCCCTATGGTAGGAGATCCACTTGTATTTTCACAAATGATGGTTCCCCCTGCAGGCTTCCATGCAGAAGTTGTAGTATCAAAGAAAAAATTAAAAATGTGGGTTCTACACGTCAAACCTTTGCAACTGGACAAGATGAGTGATGCCATCTGAAAAAACTATGTGACAACATCAGAAGCAGTTGTACATCCCAAGGAACAGCTGCTTTTTACAAGTGACTCAACTTGCTTTAGGTTACTTTGCAGTCTCAAACTTCTGCACGTACAGCAGACAAAAACTGTGCTAAAAGCAGGTGGGCAAAGAGCTGGGTGAGATATCTGCAAGGTGCTTCTTTTACCCTGAGAAGATGGTTCTCAGAATGATGATACCGCAGTAGGGATCTGCAGTGCCATCTGTAACACCAGAAACGTCTATTTGCAAAATTGCAACATTCTGCAGCATAACAGTTCAAGGGACCTTCCTCCAAGCAAAACCTATGGTGGGCATCACTTCAATAAGATAATGACTCCTGTGACTCTCTGGAGAGTTCTCTCCATGACAGAGTTTACACATGGCATATAACTACCCGGGCAAGCTGCTGCTTTTGGATTTGCTCCTCTTTCAACAACACTTCCAGATGGCAAAATACAGAGCACAGTTTACGTAAAGAAGTCTAGCAGATGTCAGGAAACTGGATTTTCCAGAGTTGCTTTTAAAGGTGAAGGAGTGAGCATTCCTGGGAGGGAAAAATTTTCGAGATAAAACCAAAACAGTGGCAGGCGGATGATAAGAAGGCAGAAAGAACGCCTGGGCAGATCACCTGGAGATGACAACCAAGCTACTGGCCAGTATTTGGACCCCTCATTTGCCAGCTGGGAGGATCACCTTGCTGACAGAAAAGAGACCTGTACTTGGTAGCACAAGCAGCACAACTCTTTCTGTAGCAACAGACAGCTGCTGTGTATTTTTACAGCTTGAGTTCACCTTACAGCTGTAACTTTACAAACATATATTGTCTGGTACCCAGTGCGAGACAGATGTGTAAATCCAGTGTTTTACTCCCTAACAACATCCTATCTTTGCCACACTGAAAAAGGCCCGCTCTGCTGGATGCTCCGATTTCACCAGAAAGGGATTTGAGATAATTTAAAATATATCTGCACATTACTCAAACACTGTTAAAGTAAATTACAGTTTTCCACTTACACTGGAATAATTAGTACAGCGTAGCCTCCCAAACTGACACACAGAATAGATGGGGACTTGTTTATCTGTGTCCACATGTATGCATTCTAAAAATAAATTGTACAAAGTGTAGCTTGTGATTAAGAAATACCTACTTAAATCTGAAGTTGGCTTAGCACTGTTTTGAGAGAGATGTTATGAATATTTCATACACTTCTCAGAAACCATCACTACTGTTGTAGACCCAGAAAATCTTGACTAAGCACACACAAATTAAAAATGCATTTGTTATTGAAATGAACTGGCTTCAACACAGACCTCTGTTAGGAGCCAAACAGGAAATCATTCATTTAATGCTTGATTATAGGAACGACTGAATCACAAAGCAACAAACACTTCCTCCAAAATAAGAAGATTCTTGAATTGCAGCTGTCACACCATCCAGCAATTATATTTGGATGATATTTCCAGCTTGTGGCACTAGCTGGCTGGTATATAATGCTGAACAAACCCCAAAGTATCTTTAATGCCAGCATCTTATCTCCCAAAATAGTGCAGTCTGCTTTCTGGCTTGGTAGCTGATAACAGTTCAAGCTACAGTAAAGGCCCACCATACAATTTCAGCATGTTTTACACATTCAGAGTCTTGGTCTGACTTTTTTTTTTGCTTCTTTGGGGTGAAAAGATAACATTCCCAGATGGAGGGAAACTTTCCATTATACATGGTAGTCCTCTGGAATCAAGAGACTGAAAAAAGACCAGACTTTGATTTCAGTTACAGTAACATGAATGCAGAACAGCTTCATGAAGTTTGGCATGCACCATCCTGCTTGTAGCATGAATTATTCCATTATTTCAATAGGAGATATTTTTTTAAAAGCCACCAATGATGTCATTGTTTTATGTTCCCCTCCAGCAAATGTTGACGTTATCTGAGAAAAGAAAGCATTTTTTCCTCTATGTTATTGTAGTGCTTTTTGTGTGTGTGTGCAAAAACATAGTCCTTATGCTTGTCGGGGTTGGGGAGACAGGGATGAAGATATAAAACATGTTTAGATGGTAACAGTTTTGAACTGAAGTACTGATAAAAGAAACAAATTTGAAAAATAATAGGCAGGAAGGGCAGTAAAGTGAAGGAGATATTATTAATACTATGGAAATTTCTTATACTGTAATCACATTATAAATGTAGATAATATTGCCAGTCGCATATCTCAGTACCCCAGTGTAAGTGTCCCTGCCTTCCAGAACCTAATACAGTTTTTTCTGTTCATTGTGTAGAAAAACAAACAGATAATTGGTAGAATTACAGATGATCTAAGGTCAAAATGCAATGGTACTGAAGGATAAAGGCCATGGTAAACAAGCCAAATATTTTTCACAGCAGTGCTAGTCCTGAAGAGCTTCAGCAGAACTGCAGAGTGAAACTCTTCTTTACAAGGAGCTGTGGAAGTCTTTTTAAGTGAAGTGTCACTTGGAGAACTTTTAAAAGAAATCAATAAAATGGAGAGCAGCAAACTGCCAAGATCAGATAGTTTTCTTACTAGAGCTCTTCAGGAAATCAAATATGAACACAGTAAATGTGACATGTAACCTAGATAAGATAGAAAAGTGGGAGATGGCAAATAGAAGGCTGCTATTCTTGAGAGTCTGAAAGTCATCTGGGAATTACAGACCAGTAAGTCTGGTTCCCATCCATCAGGAACAGTTACATAGAATAAAGCTAGAAACTGGGGACCTAGAACAGAGAGAGATGAGAGAAGAATCCTTCTGGGTTTGAAGTCAATGAATGAAGATGCTTGTTCCAAATTGGTGTCTTCAGAGTTCTAAAACTCCTACGTTAAGGTTATTAGAAGAATTAAATTGCCTTAGATAAGGGTGGTTATCCTCCAGTGGAAATAACAACATTTAAAAATCAAACAGGAATGCCCCATGCGTAAATAGAGGGATGTAGCACTACCCACTGTCTTCTTCACAAAAACACATTCAAGAAAGGTTGACCATAGGGAGATGACAAAATTTGCTGACTGCAGTCAAAACTAAAGCTGACTGCAAAGAGCTACAAGAATTCTTATGATACTAAATGACGTGTGACAAAATTCAACATCGGTAAGAGTAAAAAAGACATTCGGGAAAAGGCAGCCCTAACTCTACACACTTAACAGCTATATTAGTTATTCCCACTCGGAAGATACTGCCTGGCAAATCTGCAGAGAATTATCTGAAAACATCATCCTAATACTTGGGGAAGTAAAAAAAAGGCAACAGAAATCTGGAATTACTAGGAAATATATACAGCCCCTTTGTGCTAGTGTAATAGTCTACAGCTAACACAAGCTTGGGTATCCATCGACAAAGAGATAGATCAGAACTAAAAAAGTTATGAAAAAATGAAAAAAGAATGACTAGAGGAATGGGGTTTGCAGAGAAATAAAGAATAATAGCAGAACTGCTTTTTTTTTTGTCATCTCTTCTTTTATAGCAAGGTCCTGGTTCCCCTGACATTCACAAAAATACATGGTAACTGTCATCTAGGCTGTGCACTGCATAAACCAGACCATTCCTCTGGAGGAAAATCAAGGCACAAAACAGGACAATCAACATCAGTACACATATTCTACACATCCTCTGCTGGGAGCTACACCAGGCAGGGCTTCCTTGGCCTGGCATAGCCCTTCAAAGAATCCCCACAGCCCTCACAAGCTTCCAGACCTGGAGATGAGAGAAACCCATGGCACAAGAGTTCTTTTTTCCTCATTTCATCTCTGAGTGCGTGAGGTGGCCTTTGGCAGCGCTGTGAGCTCCTGCCCTCATGCAGTGTGCTCATGACCCGTTTCTCCAGGTGGGGACCATTACCAGCACAGAGAGATGCAGCACCTGCCCCACGGGCCACGCTACAGCAAGCACAGAAGCCAACAAGGAACGCAGCAGAGGTCTGCAGCACCATGAACAGCCATTCACTCATTCACAAAATGCCAGAGATAAAGAGCACCCAGCTAAAAGACATTGTGCAACTGAAAAAAACGGTGCTCATGTGCACAGTGTCTTTTTTTTTCATCGTGGAATTGTCTGCATGAGATATCCATTAAAGCTAAATTTGGTTCCAACGACACAAAGGATAAATCCATAAGGCTTGATTTGGATGCAGCTTTTAGCTTATGAATTCCTGAGTGCTGCAATCTGATTTCTTAAAGTCAGGAGTCAGATAAATAGATGCTTACCCTGCTTCTTGCATGTAACACAATCATTGAGTACAAGAAAAGATACTGGACTACCATGGACTTCTGCTTGATCTACTATGTCTGTCCTGGAGTATATTTATTTTTAAAACATGTGTTTGATGAATCAGGAGAAAACACCTTGATCCCAACACACAAAACTGTACCATTATCTGATTGTCAGGAAATGTGCAAAGGCAGCTGATTTGCCTTTGAAAGAAACTTGAATTTTATCTCTTTACCATGCATGTCAGGGGATTTTTCTTGCATGATTAAACCAGACCTGTTAAGTAATACAGAGTTCAAAATACTCATATCTAAAATTACAAAAATGGCTTCAGGTTTCATGGCCTGTGTAGTGCTGGTTGCAAAAGTAGCTTACTGGCTAATGTGGCATCTGGGTTTAGAACACTTTTCCAACACAGGCTTCAGGAATTTTCACACATTAATTCTAGAGGATACTAAGACTTATTTTGTTTCTTTCAGTTCTAGGAAGTACAAGAGTGTGTGCTGTATTTCATGTTGGACAAATCTTAATTATTATTAATTGCTTTCTGGCACTACATTATGGAATGTGAACCTGAAATCTGAAATTCTGCCCGGTGTTGGGTTATGACCTGACTGTAGATGGTTCTTTAACAGAGAATAGTGGACTTGTTCTGCAGATTTTGACAAATACTTCACAGAAGAACCACAGAGATAATGCAAATCAGTGCTCTGTAGCAATTATAAGTTTATTCAAAGATGCCACTACCTTGAAATATTTTTCTGAAGATTATAAAAATTCCATTATGTTGTTATAAATACATTAATTCAAATATTACTGCTGCAAATTTCAGATACAATTTAGAAAAAAAAACCACAATTTAGTGAATAACTCTACATAAATATTCTTCTGTTCCAACTTTACCCTGGCCTCTTTTCACATCAGTAAGATTTGGATGATTTATTTTTGTGAAATTTCACTTATTTCTGTTGCATAATAGCAATAGATGACAGTCTATTTCTACCATCATAATTAGTTGCTGTGGAGATGGCTGAAATATCATGAATTATTATAATTGCAAATGAGGAATAAGCAGCAGGAAAAGATGACATTGATAATGTGCAAATATTGCAAGGTTCCTTGAAACTAGTTGACTGCAAGATATTTGAATTTGCCATAATAATGAGGAGGCTTCCAGAATAAGGAGGTGGTGTACATTTCGGGCGAATACTGTGAAGAAACACGACAGTTACATATGATGGCATCTTAAATTTAGCTTAACATTAAAGCAAAATTATCATACAACCCACACATCTTCTCATTTTGTTACATATAATTTTGCTTAAGGCCTATAGAAAAGCCATTTGTGGCATTCACCTTTATTACTACGAGGCAAAAAAACCACAGCGGTAATCCATAAAATCAGTAGGTGTTATCCTGAACTAATCTTCTTTGGCAGATAAATGAAGGAGAAACAGGTGTTCAAGTATCTGCATGAAAAGCAGCTAGAATTATCCCTTTGACATCATTCTTTAAAAGGTAGGAATCATACTCTATCTTCCACTGGAGACTAATGAACCTCTCGGAGGGAGAGAGGACTAAGTAGACAAAAATAAAATTCCTGAGGTACTTTTTTATAGCAGAAGTCCTTTACACCATGTTGCCTTTTGTTGCAGGGCTGCCTGGCACTCCAATCTCACCTCAGAGCTGCATTAAGTGACAGAGTTTAAATGATGCTGCCTTCATAGAGACACTGTGTGCACTCCCAAAATTACAACATTATTAAATCTTTGCCTTTTCTGCCTCATAGCATGAAGCAATTGTCCTAAATTAAAAAAAAAATCCCAAAATAATGCTTTTATGAAGAAACAAACTTTTAAAAGCTTGACTGAGTTTAATACCAAGTTAAATACTCTCTTATGTGCTGCTGTTCAGAGCTAAGTTGTTGCATTCTGAAATATGAACGGAAAGTGAGAAGCAATAAGGGAAAGTGAGAAACAGCTCTCTCTAAAACAAGATTTCTTACCCTTTATGAGCACAGCTGAGTGACTGATAACAGAATTATATTCCCAAGATTTCCATGCCATTATTTGGACAGCTTTTTAAACACCAAACAAGTCTCCTGGCATCTTACGAGGATGATAAAGACAATTTGTGTGGGCTGACCTATAGATGGTTGAGCTCCAGAATACCAATGTTTTTTTACTGATTGAACAACCAAACACCACATGGTTTTGGTATCAACAAAACTCCTCAGTTCAAAGCCACTGCAATGGATTCTGTGAGGGTGAACTAGCACATTCCATTCTGACCCACCCTATGTTCAGAAAGGAGTTCTCATCAGCCTCTTAACAAGGCAAAAACATGCTCCTCTGCTGTCTTATCCATCTACTGCACCTTTTCAAGGCACTGTTGCTGATACCATAGTCTGATAATTAGGCTAATTTGATGTCAAACCTCTTGCTTTTAAACTCAGCAGTTAGTTAAACAAATAAATATAAAACTGAAAATGCATCTGGTTTGGAAATTTTCCTCTCTGTGTTGGTCAAAGTAAAGACTGCACATCTCCCATCCTCTCATAAAGGCTGGGTAGGATGTGCGGTGTTTACCTTTTCCTTCTACATGGCAAATAAAACCATAACACACAGCTGCATACTGCAGTATTACACATCAATACAGCTCTGAGGGATTATCTTTAATATTTTGGAGCTCAAACACCCTTTTTTATGTTGTTGGTTAGACCTCAAGGAGGAGTCAGGAACATGTGTCTGCTAATCACAGAATTGTAGAATGGTTTGGGTTGGAAGGGACCTTAGAGATCATCTAGTTCCAGCTCCCCTGCCTTGGGCAGGGACACCTCCCACCAGACCAGGTTGCTCAGAGCCCCAGGTACCACTGAAGGAAAATACTCAGTCAGCATTATATACAGAGTGGAACTGGACATATTCGGAACAGGTTTACTGCCTTGGCAAGGGACAGAAGAGAAATAAAAAAATATGATTTTATATTTAATGACTCTGCATTTATTTAGTCAATTGATAGATATAGACATGCCAGCTGGCTTCCCCCATCTCAACATATTATAGTGAGTTCTGACTTTCTCTCAGGAAAAAAAATGAAGGCCTGACTTAGGTAATTAATTACTACAATCACAGAACCAAATCCTGCTCTCATTACCTTTTTAAATCTTAGATGAAATTATTCACTAGACTTCATGTGCTTACTGCAGATATAAATTGATGCAGCAGGGTGCCCATATTTTTGCATTGCTTAATTTACTCTAAACAATAGTGTAAGTTGACAGTTTAAAAAATAATTTAAAGAACAAGAACCTCTTCTAAAAAAAATCAATTTCAGTTGCTTGTCCTATTTGAATTTCTTCTTAGTACATAAAAAGGTCTGAAAAGAGATAGAGACAATCAATAGTTTCATACTGTTGTTTTCATTCCATCTCAGAAATATCAGCTAAAAAGGTGCTTGTTTATCTCTGGTTTTATTAATGACCTTTGAAGGGACTGAAATTATATTTGTTGTGTAATGGAATTGGACTTTGTAAATTTGTTCTCTTTCCCCAAAGAGTTAATCATATGTGTTTCACTGATGCTATGAAAATCAAACTTTAGCACAGATTGGGTGATATTTTTTGCCACTTTTTTTTGTAAAGGACATAAGCTGAACTACTCAGAGTAACTGTCTTCCAGAACAGATAAAAATCAGTAGTTTTTATATGCATGAGAAAATGCAAATGTAAATACATAATAACCTCCATCTTCCTTGTAAATGTAAGAAAATGGAAACAGAAGTCCTCTTCCCATTGAAGGTCACTTTTACCAAAGATCAGACACCAGAGCTCAAAGGAAAATCTATGATGCATTTGATTTCCCCCATTTTTTTAAAGAAGAGGCTTTTTTTTTTTCCAAGTGACTTTTTGATTGTGTTCTGCTCTATCCCCTTCTTTGGGCCTGTCATGCTGTAAGAAGAGCAATCATAGTAACATAAGCATTAGGTACAGGCTCTGACAACCAAATCAAACTTTAAAAAAAAAATCAATTGACACATTAAAATTGCTTTTGGTATTACCTTTCATCAGAAGGACAGTAATACATCCTGAGCCTATATAAACAGATTACTCAGCCACCCCTGAAGTGCAGCCAGTACTGGGGTGGGAAGCAATAATTGTGATGTGCTAGCAAACACAGCACTGCGACTCTCGAGGGAAGGAAAAACCATCATCAGTTGAAATTTCAGGGGCAAAGTATGAATGGGGAAGGCTGAAATAATTGCGCCAGGTGGAACTTGATCCAAAGGCTAAGTTAGTGTTCTTGTTTTTGAGGAAATTTCTAAGTTATCTTCACTGACTCAAGTAGTTCTTAAAGCCTGCCTTCCTCTGAAACATAATCATTAAGAGAATGATTTTCCTTAGTTCATAGTTTAACTTAGAGAATACAGTGGATCCTGTAGCCAGTCACTAACACTTTCCACAGCTCTGCTGGTTTCCCTAGAAAGAATGTGAATCCCGAGGGAGAAAGAAACACGAAGAACCTACCCTTCATATACAGTGAGAGCAAAACCTTTCAGAGAAGCACAGACCCAGCATTACAACATCCCTGTGCTGAAGTAGGAGACCATGCTCCGCTGCCATATGGCTTGGACTGAACAAAACCAGTCTAGGACTGGACACATACCCTGATAGCAGCTGCAAAGGAAGCTTTTACACCAACTTTCATGATGTGCAAAGGTAAGTGCACAGAACAGACACCAGAAGTTGGGAGAAAAAAAAGACCAGTTCTGGCTTAGATATTTTTAAGAGCTTTCTAAAATAGAAGCTGCATATGAATTTTGATGGAGAAAAGGAGATGAGGAAAGCCTGTCTGGTGAATCTTGATTATTTATGAATTTGCCCTTGATAGAATTCATCATCTTACCATGCTCGGAAAGCAAACGTCTTGATAATACAAGAAAGTTTTCTGAGCTTTTTCCAAAGTGTGTGTAGGAAAATACGATAAGAGTTGAGCTTTCTAGAAACTATGAATAAATAAATATATAAATATGAGAATTTTCCTGCTGGCCAATTTTGCTAATAGACTGTTTTGCTTTGCATGCTGCTATAGTAGTTTAAACATATTCTCCTATTCACATGGAACCATGCACTGTAGCTTTACTCAAAGTGAGTAACAAAGTGCACCAGCATCAGTGGGAATTCATTGACTATGGACCAATTTTTTACAAGAGAAACATGAGTCTGCTTATATTGCAGGATGCAAAACAAATATGAAAGAGTTTCTCATTAACTTAATGACAAAGGTATGGCATAGGGCCAGCCTTTCCTATACCACCAACACCGGCAGACTTTTAACCACACTTTCTAGAGTGGAAAGATGATGTTTTTCACAGTATCACAATAGCTATGTGATAGCTCTTAAAAAAAAAGTAGAATTATTTCAACATTTTGCTGAAGAATAGTTCCTCAAGCCTGTTTTTGTGAATAAAATAAAATACTTCCTTTAAACTATAAAATCCTGAAGCTTTGGAACCTGACAAGAGGATGAGTCCATCTTAAAGGCTGATTGTATCCAAACAAAATTTTCAAATCCCAGGAGAGCTAAGATCTTACCAGCAAGACCACACCCAAGAAGAATCATTGCTTCTTCTCTCTTTGCTGATTTTTTTCTCATGAAGGTGGTCCTTTCTCATTCTTTGGTTCTTTTCCTCTCCTTCAGTCCCTGAAAATATGCAGTAACTACATACAGGCTCACTGGAGAAAAGGTGAGGAGATTGCCTTGCCAGACTTATAAAAGTATTTCTTAAATCTGGGCTTGAGTGCTCTATTTTTTTCCTCAGACCTCCCCAGTTTTTGTGAAGTTCCATGGGGTTGTTTTGTTGGACTCATAAATTACAGCACAGCCCAATTCTCTCACTCTGTGAGGTGCTGCGCTGTAATTAATAAATCATTTGAATTTCAACAGCAGCTTCTGTCAAGGAAGATCAAAGAGCCCAAATATTAGAGTAGTGTGTTAACATCCTCTCTCTTGCATACTATTCCTGTGGGAAATCTAAGGCAAACTCCACATCTGTGCTTGATCCACAGAGGAAGCTCCCTCCCCACCCTTCAGCAGCCAATGCCAGAGGATGGAGAAGCCTGCCCTCTTGCCCCACAGATCTTGTAGGATGGAGCATCACTGCTCTCTGCCCCATAGATCTCATAGCAACAAGCACTAGGATGACAACACAGCACGTCTGCCCCCACAAAGCCCTCTGTTCCTTAGAAAGTGAGAATACAACTAGTATTTTTGCTACTATTTCCATCTGATAACCTGAGTTATGACTCCCATAACTTCCTGTGGATGAATCAACTACTTGTACTGGTGGAGTGGTTGCCCAATTCTTTGATCACTTTGTTGGTTGGATCCATAAACCCGGCCAATAACTAAAAAAACAAAGGACCTACATCTCCAACTAAACTAATTCCTTACACACCCTGGAAACTATTGGTTTGCAGGAGTTACTCTTTTGAAATGAAAGCACTGTTTCACTTGAAATTAATTGAACTTTGGTAAGTAAAAATATCAGACTCACTCCGAAAATATTACAAATGCCATCTCTAAATGTACAAGTAAAACACAAATCTTCCTGGGAAAACTGAAACACGATATTTTTCACATGAGTACTCATTTAAGGGAGGAAAATAAGCCTTTAGCCTTAATAAGTTCTGTTGCAGCTAGCTGAAAACTATCATCTTCCCTACAGACTTTAACATTTGTGATGACTTTGCTTTCTCCAGTAGAATTTAAATGAGGAAGAAATGGCTTCAACATAAATAAATAAAAAGTTTAAAATGTCTAAGAAGCTCTTCTCATCAAAGACAGTTGATTTAAGAAATACCTTAGCAAGCCTCTTTTTAATTAGAAATATTAACCTTTCTGCTTGGAAATAAGCAAGCATATCACAGTGATACCCTCAGATAGGTTTGTGATGAGAGGTTCACTTAAGAGGAGCCCAGTTTAAATGAGACAAGAGATAAGGTATTGTCATAATACGAATTGCTTTCCTTTAAGATTACATTGCCTTCATCTAACATTTTTATTTAAAAAGACCCTGTCACGTATCTCTGTCTGAGTATGAATGCTCAGGGCAAATGCTCCCGCAGTGTAATTTACTGCTGAATTTAAGGAACCGAATAATGACAGATTTTATTAATTCAGCAGAACAACCTTTAGACAGGCTTAGTTACCTGAACTCTGTTCACCAAGGACATTTTGCAAAGTGGTAGAAGGTCAAACTCCTTAAAGGCAACCTCCTTTCACTGGGAAGAAAGCAATGATTATTTCCCTGTCTGTAGCACTGTTACTGGGGTGGTTAAGAGAAATACTCTGAAGCATTGTAACTGCGTTTAACTGGACCAGGGTCCAAGTCCACCAAGACAAAAATAACTCAGACCAGCTTTCACCCAATGTCACTTACAATTTTTTCACTTAGAAACAGCAGACCTTGCTGATTATTAGCTACAGCCCCTTGCCTTGCTTTAGTACCTATTAATAAAAATATCTTAAATTTATTATAAACTTAAACTCATACTATGTTGAATAACTTTATTATTATTCTTCCTGATGGAATGAAGCTACACAGTTCACATTTTTGCAATCCCTTTTTCTGTTGAAATAAAATAATTCAGGAAAACAGGATGTTGAGAAATCCAGAGAGAATGTTTCCCAAAATTCTTACCAAAACATCTCTAGGACGAAGGCATTTAAGGGCTCGGGAACTTGTTTTCACATTTTAAGTATAAATGGCATCTTTTAGTTAAACACCATAACATTTATCTTCTGGACTGAGGTGTATATATCTGCACTAAAGTTTGGACAAGAGGGAAAGGGCGCTGAAGAGAACAAAAAAGGACCTGAAACTTCTTCAGCCATGTTTGAGCCTGTCTGAAGTTTTAGACCACCTTTATACAAAGATGTTCCTTTTGCCTTTTCAGTGCTGGCTGGTACCTGCTGGAGCACATCTGTTCAGCTGCATCCTCTTCTCTAGTCTTTTATGCTTTATGGATGAGGCTGAAAAAACTAATGTGTGTTCATTGCCTGCAGGAGGTCACAGACCTTATTTTGCTCCAGGACATTGTTGCAGTACAGGGACAGACAGGAAAGAAGTGATTAAATCTTACATGGTTGTGTTGGTGAAGCAAATAAACCCTAATAATCTGCTCCATGCCCCATACTGGGAATCTGCTGCTAAGAAAGTGGAGATAAAACTCTGTCCCATACTCCTGAGGGTCTCAGAGAAGCAGCTGGAAGATGAACAGTGCTGATTACAACAAAGCTTGGTAAAATACTGTTGTCTCTGCAACTGGATCATGATGGCCTGGCACCTGGAGCTGTGAATTTGAATGTCCAATCCTTGCCCTGGGAATTTGCACTCTGCAGCCCTGAAAAGGCTAGTAAGTTTGCTTATTAGAGACCTAACAGCATACTCTGAGTAGAAATGTATTTCAACATAAAGCACAGTGCACTGGAAATCCTGCCCATTGGGATGACTGATCATGGATTTGATGATTTACTAGAAACACTACTAGACTTACACTTTTCCAAATGTTTTCCACGGGTCTTGAGGAGAACAGGATTAAATAGGGATGAAAGGGAGGTAGCTACTGACAAAGCTACTTTAGAGGCAATCTGTATTTTTATGGGACTGTACATACATGTGAGAGCCTCCCTCCCATCTTGGTACGTCTTCCTGAAACAATCTGTCTTTAAAATGTGACAAACAGCTAAGCAAGCATTACATAAAAAGATGTTGGCAGACTGCTTTTTTTTTTTCCCTGTAAACTTTTGCCACATAATATTAAATACAATTATAAAGCATTCTCCAGATTAAATGTTAAAGAGGTCTAATGCTCCATTTCTTACTTCTGGCAATGAAGAGCTTAATCTAATTAAAGCCTTGAGCTGAATGCGTCTGCTGGTTCTAATCCTCAGCAGTTTTATTGTTAGGTTATGCAATCCTAATTAAAGATAATTTTAGACAACAGGAAATTTTAATGAGAGAAAAATATACACAGTGTCCTTGTGGGTCTATTTAAGAATTATTTTTAAGGTTTATTTTTAGCCAGTCATTTTCTATATATAAGATACAACTACATTCCCTCAGAGAAATCTCTAATTTTAATATTTGCTATTGTAGTGCTGTCACTGTGTGTTTGCAGTTTTAATGCTACTACTTAAAATCAAGACCCACTTCAATGTTGTTCAATATATTAAAATACAGTGGTAGAACACACAGCCTTTGCTTCTTGATTCTAGAATTCAACTTAAAAGGTCTTGATTTTCAAAAAGTATAGTATAGTCTTAAAAAAGTATATATATGAAGTATAGCTATAGTCTTAAAACATCCTCTGATAAGCCATCTCACAAAATATGAGTGCTGAAATACACTGTTTCAGAAAATCTGCACTAGAACACTCCAGAGAATATATGTTTCAGTTTTATTTTTAGCATGTGAAGAAAAATGTCACGGAATTTCATCCAAAACTAGCTCTCAACACCATGCTCTCCCTGCGGGGTGCTGCAGAAACAGTAATTTTGGTAAGAGTGACAGGATTATTGTAAGAGTCAGGGAAACACTTTAGTCCCCTACAGATGCCTTAGGGCACTCAGGAAGACCTAGCTCTTTGCCTGCAATGGTGTAAGACCACAGCCAGAACAGAACCAGAGGAAATGAAGCAGGAGATGTATAATTTCTCTTCCAGTACAACAGCTTTTTATTTATAAACTAAACAGGAGTTTAAAAAGAAGTATTGACAAAAGTTGAGCTTGATGCTATTATTCTGTGAATGACAATCTCAGCTGGAGATATGGATCTACCAAAAGAGATTGTAGATGGCTGCAGCAAGGGGTAAGAGGGGAATATTTGCCTAGTTTTATTGTCCACTGTGGTGAGTGCATTCTTGCCCAGAAAAGTAGCTGGAGGGGCTGTCTCCAGCCCTTTGAATTCAAAATACAAATGTTACTGGCCTTAAGGGGGTGAAAGTGCTCTAAGAGGACAGAACTGTCCTCTTGAACCCACTTTGTCCTTCTATAGATGCATGGCAAAAACTGTCTCCTAGAGCATGCCTAAAGCAGCAAGTTTGCTGCTCTCTGAACTCAGCTGGTGTGGAGTATATCATATTCCTACCAGCCTACACCTCTGAGTACTGGGGGCTCAGCTGTGAGAGACGAAATTCAGGATGTGCCCCGGGGGCACAGGCACAGAGGGATGACCCAGCTGCACGCCCCGACCAAGGCTGGCACTCCTCTGCTGCTGCATCTGCTGGTTTAATGCCTTTGGCAGCACAGGAGTGGTGAGGGTTGCAGGCATTTTTGTGGGCAAAGGAGGAAAGCGAGGGAGGAACTGCTTGAGGAGGCATAAGTGAAGAAGAGAAAGCAAGAAAGAGCAAGAGCTAAAGGGAAATTAATGGTCCAGTTTGAAATGGCGAGGCAATACGTAGTTAACTCACTCGCTGGCACAAGACCCTGTCCAACACATTATTCTGCTCTAAGCTCACACAATGGCTTCACAGGAAACCTCTAACCTTGCACAGGCTTTAATGTAATTTTTAAGGCCAGCTAGGTTTAATATGAAATGAAGGAAAAGCTTTCTCAGGTTAGATTCAGTAACATGACAAGGTGTTTTTGTGTAAATATTTTTAATTCTATGATGTCTGCATTTTACATTATGGAAGAGCACACATCACTGCCATGCTGTGGATTCCCTGAAGAGCTGATGAATAAAGCAACAGGAACTGGTGAGATGCCTACAGTAAATAATTTGTGTGTCTCTCTGGTTCTCTAGTCAGGCAGATACGATCTGAGCTATTACAGTGGAAGAAGTAAGGCATTTCAAAATATTATTTTTTACCATGTGTTTCTACAAGTAACATCCTTGCAGGTGTTCTGTCAAAACAAATGCCAATAATATTAATGTTCTTTTTAGAGAAAGGAAAGCCTGAAGTTATAGTAAACACAACTTAAGAGTATTAAGATTAATACTCTTAAAAAAAAGAAGTTCCAATTTAGTTTTCTGCTCTTCATCTTTGACCTGGCCATCTTCTTTATTAACTATGTTTTGTTGCCAACCTCAGGATGGGGGAGGCAATTGCTTTGTTGGAACCCAGGGGGTTCCTATGNCTTGTTGCCAACCTCAGGATGGGGTAGGCAATTGCTTGGCTTGAATTTGAAGTCAAAATAAAATTATAGGCTAATTCTTGTCAGATGCAAGACAAGAATTGAGTCTAAAAACCCGAATTTGAAAGTCAAAACTGTTTTATATGGAAAACATATTGAACAGTGGGCTTTATCTCATCACAGGTTTTAATTTAACTTTTGTGTCACCTTTTGTAAATACCAGTTTATTATACTCTTATGGCAACACAGCAAATAAAAGTTCTCTCTTTGTAAGACTTAGCAAGCATAGGACAAGATTGAGGTGAGTTACAGATAATTGTCTGCATTTAATTGCATTACAGCTACTTTAATGATAGAGAATAGACTCCTAAGACAAATAGCATAACTAGGCTGTTATAAGAAATCTGTTTGATCTTTCATAGGTCTTATTAATAAAACTGGACTGGGGAAAGTTAACTAAGGTTTTGCTGACAGGGTTCCCAGAGCCTGCGTGCTTCTCTCTCTTTCTGTCTAGGGCTCAAGCACTGAATATAATCATGTCAAATATTTTAGCCTTAACTAATTTTGTACTCACATTTTGACATAAATTTTCAGTTCAAAAAAATCTCCTTTAAAATTAGTTACTAATGAGACCAGGTAGAAATAGCTTTTGGTTAAACAGGCATGTTCTTCATATTTCTTATAGCCTGTTGCCTATAGCTAGTTTCTTTGCCAATAATAATTCCATCACAGAGAGAGCCTTGGGCTCTCAAAGACTTGTTCAGTGACTGAGCAACTTAACCAGCACTTACCCAGCTTCAACAGAGGCTGACCAGGTTTTGCCTTTTGGACAAAGGAGGTCAAATGGCTGTTTTCAGTTCTAGGGCATGAAATCACTGGGTGAAGGCTTACATTAATGTTCAGGGCTGCAAGGCTGAGGAGCAAGGCTTACTAAAAAAGTCCTGAAAGGCTGGAAAGGCAAAGGTGAATGCTGGAGTGAAATTCTTGCTTTGCAGAGAGGAATCTCCAAGCACACACAGAACATGTCATTGGCAGCCGCAAGTGAGCATCCCAAGGATGACACTGCACTGAGCACCACTATGGCAAAGCTCCTGCCTGCCTCGGCAGCCTGCACGTGTGGAGATCTGCAGAAATGAAGAGCCACTCTGCACTGCATGGCAGGTTGGCATCAGAGCATAATGTGGTTTTCTGATTCCCAGCCCAGCTGCTTAGTCATCACTCTAACTTCAAAGTACCATGGTGAACAGAATTCAGAAGTAAGTCCCATCCCTTTGCTGCAATTTCTGCCAAAACAGATCTTTTGCTACAAATTTAAGCAGTTGTGTAAGTGTGGCAAAAAGCCTTTGGAATAGACAGCGCAAACTCTACAGAAAGAGGAGGGAATGACTGATGAAAGAGCCCTCTTACTGCTTTGTGTGGTTGTGGGTAGCACCTACTGACCAGAGCCCAGCCCGAGAGCAACCAAATATGCTTTAGATCATCACCTAAAACTTACGCATGAGAATAACTGAGCTCAGCCAAAGAGGAAGAAGATCTCAGACAACACAGGAGGTGTCCTGACTACTCTCCATTTGCCACTAGCAGGGTTCCAACACTGCCTTTGACTGCTCTTCTTGTCTACTGCTCTCCTGGGCTCCCTTTAGAACTAGCAATATCAATGACTATGTAGCCACCTGAGGGAGATTTCCTTGCTGAATTTCATCTACACTAAATTTATCCAGTTAAGATGAATGGTTTCTCAAGAGCTATATTCTGTACTGAGCACTTAAATGCAGAAAGCTGTACACTTATCATGCACTGCCTAGCTAAAACCTGCAAAAGAAAATGAATCTTGAAAATGGAAATACAAATATCTCCAGTGATTTTGAAAGTCTTGCCTGTCACTGTTATTCCTACAGCTTATATATATTTCCTACATATTCCAACAGAGCAAACAAAATAAGCACACTGATTTTTTAATACACTTATTGAAGCAGTCTAACATCCTTGAACAGATGTGATGGAAGCTCAACAAATCTTTCTCCCTTTCCCCACTGTCTTCATTCTCCACTGAGGTAAATTATGGAGAAGTTCACCCAGAGCAGTGCACATGTGTGTGCTGAAGAATCTGCACTGGGTAGTAGTCAGCTGTCATTGATCCCATCTTCCAAAAGCTGGTGAGTCACACAATCATTAGCAAACGAGCTGTTACAAAAATGAGGCTGAGATATGAATTAGGTCAGTAACAGTTTAGACTTAATTTTGTTCCAAATGGCCTGCATTATATTAGGTGCAAATCAGATCTGTGTGCAATGAGGCTAAAGCTCTGGTGACAGGATTTGGTAAATCCTGTCCATTTATGTTACTTCAAATACCTCTTCTCATATAAAATTATGGACACATTATTGAGCCAGCTAACTGTTTTTTTATAGGTAATCATGTGAGTGAAACTTGACTGTCCAAATATTTATGTAAAAAAATACCATTAGTCAGATATGCATAACTGAAATAAATGAAAATTCAAATAAAGAGATGTTTTCCAGACTAATATTTATGAAAGCCAGGTATGCAGAACTTTAATGCTAAAGTAACATATCTATGCTTCTGCTTTGGGAAAACATGATAGCAGGGAAATATGGTAAAGCATGGCCATCTCAAATCTATGACATCGGGTGCTCCTTAATTTTCTGTTCATTATAAATTGCTTAAAGATACAAGGGAATATTGGCATTTGTAACACCAAAACAATGTCAAAGCCTCTTGATAAGTTTGAATTAAAAATTTTTCCCAGTGCAGAAATGCTTGTCCCCTCACCTCCAACTTTGCTCCATTTACGCCATTTATGTCTCTGAGATCTGCCAAAAGCTTTGCTCTGCAGTATCTTGTTCAAGAAATGTCTAGTACTATGCAGTATATACTTTGTACCTTTCAAAATATTACACAAAAAAGATTAACCCATACCCAAACAGAGCACATTTTTACACCCTTCTTTATGGCTTCAGATGTAGCAGCTGTGTGTGGGATAGCTGCTACAGAACACGGCTTGTCCAAGCCCTCACCAGGAGTCTCTGAAAAAAGCAGTGAGCCAAGCTGCCCATCCCAGAACAACAACTTGTATGGAGAAAAGACATCTGAAGCGTGAGACTTCAGTAATGAAAAGTTCTTGCAGAGGACTTACACTTGAAAGTGAAAAGCAAGAGGGAGCAGTGTCCATAGATTGTAACATTTTTCCTAGTTTATTCTTTAAGAAAGGCAAGTTCTGCAGGGCTGGTTCTCCTGGCTCAGAATTTCATGCAGATTTCTCCACACAAGATTCAGAGCAGTAATATCAGATGAAGATATTACAAAGTCTAATCATGGTAGTGCTGCTAGGTTTTCAGTCCCCAGACTGTAACACTTTTATCTGAGAATGCACTTAAATGGGTAATTCTCAGTATATGAATTTATGAGTATTTGTTTTTCTGGTCTGTTCAATACCAATTCTGCACTGTCATGAGCTACACACTGAAGAACAACAATAGGACTACAGTTTTCTTTCCAGTATCTACATGATTCTGACTATACATCCGAAGAAATGAACAATGGGCATAGTTGTAAAACAAACACGAGAATTTCCAGTAATATTCAATCAGGTATGAAAACGTAACACTAACTGAATATCCAGTATTTTTCTACACTTCAGACCTATTTGAAATGTTGTATGTACTTCACTGCCATGGATTTAGATGTGAACTTCACCAGAGTTCAAGGAATATTTGTACCCAAACATGTGATCTAGGCACATTTGTAGCTAACAGCATTATTAAAAATTAATCTTTATAAATACATAATCATATTTCTGTGTCAGGGCAACTTAAGTGGTTTCTGATCTCCTGCTGTTTTTCATAAAATGCTGCAATGTGTTTTGTCCTTTTCTCAAACAGCCTTACTGATGGTGCTGTGGATAACTATTGACTAGTATTAAAATAATGCAGTTAACAGGCAAGAGTTACAAAGTGTGTGCATACACAGATGGGTAGAGAGAAAGAGGTGGAGAGAACCATGTTTTTTAGGTGAGAAGTGTTGCATTTTTTTGCTTTTAAAGAATGGTGGGTTTTGTCTTTCCAGTGCCAGTTTATTCTGTTACTAAGTGGTTATTTGCCTGTCCTGATGCAAGCACGCTATATATCTCCCAAGCTGAAGAAGCACGGATTCTATTGAGTATTTTTCTCATTTAAGTAGAAAATTGCAATTATTTTGCCAAATCCTTTAATTAGCAGATGGTATTACAGCTATTGTCGGTCAGATACTGCTCTCAGTACACCAGAGCAATCCCTTTATCCTCAGGCGGGTCACAGAGATGTAATCAATTACAGTATTTCCTCTCTACTCTCCTTTAATTAAGTAGAATAGAGTGGGGAAACACATGACAACTATAAAACCACTGTTAAAATGTTTGAAACCCTGAAACTGTTTTGCTAGAATTGTGACAAAACCAACTCAGAAAAAGTATGGATTTCTTGATGGAGCATCCAGTTTGCCTATCCTCATCTCACATACATTTGCCTGAGGTTTGCTACACGTGGAACATGGCTCTGATAAGAACTGCCACACATAAAACTCTCCAAGAATCTCAAGAACACTTCATTAACACCAAAGGGATTTAATTAATTATATCTACATTACATACCTCTAAAAAACTGATGCCACAAAACCACGCCTACAGGTATATTTTTAAAGACTTGCTATTTTCAAACAGGAAGGCAGTCAAAATATTTAAACTGCCAAAGGGTTGTTGGCTCCTTAAATCCTACCATTGTGCTCACTGAGGCAAAAGCAGACTGTTATTTTATTCCCCTGCCTTGGAATCACCAGGAACAGGTCCAGATAGTCACACCTTCATTACAAACAGAATTTCATCAAACTGGCCCACAGCTGTAAGCAGCACACAGTAGCCAGCAGAAATGAGATAGGTAAACAAACACACATCAACAAGACATCTGAGGTGCACTAAAAAAGTTTTATCAGGATTTACATTCCTCAGGAATTCACTATTTAAGAGTTTCTTTACTGGGTTTGTAAAAAAGAAATTATGCCTGACTGGTTTTTAATATTGACTCCTCTTAAAGAATTCACTCCATTTCCACCATGCTGCTCCATGTTTTGTGCCTCCTTGAGCTTAATGCACTGTGTGCAAGTCTGTCAAGCTATTCTGTCAGATCCAGTTTGTGCAGTTTCACCTGGCTGAATGTTCCCACCAAGGTCTGAAGGCATTCACAACCCAATTCATTTGCACTGCCCTGGCACTTCACTCAGTAATGCTCAAGAATGCCCAAGAGTGTCCTAAGCCCCTCTAAACACTGTGGTGTGAAGCAACATCCAGGCACACAAATCACCAGGAATTGGGGTGAAAATTTTCACTTCTTCTAAGCTTCCTGGCCAGTAACTTTTCAGTTGCAACTAAATCCAGTAGGAATTGCTCATCTGAAACTTCTGATGGGCTTTGACAATCCTAGAGAGGAGGAAAGAGTATATGCCTGTGTGCATTAACACACTGCTGAAGGAAACATGGCATCCCCCCTGAATCTCACATTGAAATAGCTGGAGATAGAAGAGTTAGGCACCTTCTTATACAGGTCCAGACACTACACACCTACTTTACATCTTACTGGTATGATCACAACTATATCACTGTCAGCTCTGCAAATCTAGTAAAATATTTTAGAGACTTCCCAGTGTCTGTATTTTTGGGGAGTATTAATCACATAAGAAAAAAGAGTCTAAATTACTCATGTCTCATTTCAAAGCTAGAGGAAGCTGAAAAAAGAAACATATTATTTTTATGTGTTCCACTGCTTTTACTTCTGCTCAGGGTCATCCAATCCATAAATTCAATTCAAAAGTAACATAAAATATGCATATGTTTACATAAAGGCTAAAAATGCTCTACAAATGGCAAGAATGGGAATGGCTTTTAAATTGTATAGCAAAAATAACAAATGAAAATAAAATGTGAATAGAACATACAGCACTTTATGCCTCTCCAACCTAGTCCAGCTTACTGAGTTATGCAATATCTTTTATTTATATATCTTAATATATCTATATATATTGCCCTTGAGTAAGTTGCTCTGGAAGGTTTACTCCCTAAGTTGAGAAACAGCTGCTCACATCAATCCACACCTAGGACATGCTGTGAAAATGTAATTTATGAGCCTCGTCTCTTCAGTATATGGATTTTGACTAGGTTTTTAAGACTAGCAAGAGGAAAGTAAGAATGAATGCATGCGAGCATGTGTAAATGTGCAATAATCACAGCTACTCATGCTTGTCTTCCTGCCTCTGCTTTGTTCCTCAGGCAGCATATTGTCTAACTCATACCTTTTATCTTCAAGCACTGAGCGAAGTTCACTTCAACTTAGGAATCAGCTTGATAACTAAAAGACCTGAACTTACACAGAATAAATTGGACTGGTAGAACAACACACTTTAGGACAAAATTTATGTTTTTCTTTGCAATGGCAGTGTTACCCAACCTGATGGATTTAATAGGATATACCTAGACATAACTGCAAGCAAAATTTGACCTGAAATATCTGAAACAGGGCTGTAAAGCAAAGTACAACTTGATCTTATGTAAGCAAAAGTCAATTGTTATTTGCTGCTTTGTGTTATCCAAGTGACATTGGTGCTAACTATTAAAAAAATTGGGAAAGATCACAGTCCAAAATAAATGAAGTGGAATCTTAGCCTAGCACTGATCTGTGGCTAGCATGACTTTAAGGCAATCTGTGCTTTGTTTATCCTCTCCTTGCCTGCCCACTGGGCTGCAGGGCAGGAGACAAGCGGAGAAAATACTGTGAGCCAAGGAGCTGGCCTAGATGCCTGCCTGAGGTACCTAAAGGCAAGCTTGGCTTTGGACGAGGCCCTGCTGGCTGTCTCCTGCAGTTTCCCTGTGGGAGTTATTGTCTGGGCAAATCCAGGACTTCCGTAGGCATTTTATATTTCACCTGAGGTAAAAGGGCTGAAACGGGAGTGATGAGTCACACCACGCCTCCTGTGCATGCTCTGTTCCCGCCATGGGTAAGGTCTTTGCTGTCAATGCTTCCTGCAGTGAACATGATACTGTCAACAGCTGTTTGGGGCAGGGCTGGCAGGAAGAACTGGAGCCACAACTTATTGTATTGAGGAAGCTGCCATCTCCTTTAAGGACTCTCCCGTGATGTGCAGCATGAAAAAATGAATCAAAATTTTCCAGAGGTGCATTCTGAGCAATCTCAAAGCAGACAGTATTAAAAGGATGGAAAACAGCTCAGGTTTTAGTAAAATGCAGTGGCCCACTGCCTGCAGAGGATATCCTGTGGCAGAAAAATGATCACAGGCAGTTGGCAAGAAGAGACAGGTCAGTGTGCTCATGTTAGCTCAGGGCCGATTCCAAATTTTTTAAATTTTATCAATTTCCTAGCCTAATATTGAGTGAAATTTAATTAAAGTGGTGTTTGAATTTAAGCATTTCACCATAATATCAGCTACCCACTCAGCACAACATTGCTCTCGTCCCAGACATACTGACTGTGGTTTACATAGCACTTGCTGCTTCTCCGCAGAGGGCTGATTGGTCCCATGATGATCATGCTCCTCCGGATTTCCAGCTGTTACATTTCATTAAGAGACAGCTAAAACTGCCTCAGTGGTTTCCTCATATTACTTTTCCACATAAGCAGTTGGTTTGACTACCATGGGGATGCCAAGGAGTCAGGAACAGGATGAGAGGGTGGCTTGTGAGAGTATCTTCCTACACAGAAGTAATCCACTTCAAAAGACTTTGGGAAACATTCTCATGAGCAACTGAAAATGCCTAAAGATCTCCTGGAGACTAATGGGACCAATGCATTTACATTATTCAAGCAAAACGAAACAGGAAAAAATAAGTAAATAATGAGCCAGAAATCAGCATTTTGTAAACAATCTCCTATTTGTTATTCATCAACATAACTTTGTTCCACAGTTATCTCCTCTAATAAATGTGTGTGCATTTTTTTTGTGTTATTCTTTCCTTGAAAGCATTACTTAAAATAGTGTTCTCGCTATTTGGAGTGCCCTAGATACACAGCAGAAAGCCTCTTGCAGAAAGCCTTCACTACATTTTAACAGAGGGTCAGACCTGTTGTCACTGAAGGTGATGAGATTTTACAACCAAGTTTAACAGACAAAAGGATTCCCTGTATCATCTGCTGCAGGCAGGCAACACAGTGAGCTTGAGCATGTGTATAGATTCCAGGGGAGAAAAGTAGGACATAAGCATATATACATAAAGATTTTACAGAAATAGCAGATATTAGATGAATAGGGAGACTCTACCCTACTAGCTGCAAACCAACTATAATATGGATCTAGGGCTCCTGAATATTAGCCTTCTTTTTATCCAGCTTCTCTGCAGCACAAAAGGCATCATTAGACCAGCAGCAGAAGTACTTTGCTTAGCCCATACCTTGCCACACATGCTTGAAAAAGCTATTGCTTTGCTCTTCTTAACCTACAGGGACTTTCAGACCAAGGACACACACCAATTTATTCATAATATGCATACTGGTACCATATTTGGTCTGACACTGGCTAAGAGAGGGCTCTGCTCTTCTGGATATACCGCTGGGTTTATTAGATAGTGCAATCCTCAAAGCCCCTCTTCTGTTTCTCTCATTTATCTGTGCAGTGAACTATGATTTGGCCTACTTTCAATTAGCACAGAAGGGGAGCGTCTCAGCTCTCTTCCCCTGCGGCTTTTCTATCCTGTGTATTTGCAATGTTTGCCTTTATAGCCTTTCCTTGTAGGGTTGCAGGAAAGAAAACAGACCAATATAACTCATATTGCAGCATGAGGCAACCAGGTTGCTCTAATATACACGGTATTTCCTGGATGAAACGATGTTGCCAAGACAACAGATATCACAGGTAAAAGCCACTCTTCCTCAGGGCACATAATTCCACAGATAAATTCTGAACACCCTGGTCAAATACAAATTCTTTCTCTCCGTGGTCATTTTGCTGATAAGGACATTAGGAGAAAGATGTCATGACTATGCTGAAGAGCTCACAGCCAGCTCAATTCAATAAATGAACCAGTGCCAGAAGACAAATAAATTGTAAAACAGTTACGTCTTCACTGGCAACAGGGGCCCCAGGCCTCTGGAAACCCATATTCAGGTGTCAGCACATGGGATCACCAGTGGGATGCTGTTAATGGTTCCTGACTGATGGGGGGCAGTGGACAGGCTCACGACCTCCTACCGACAAGAGCAGCACAGGGAACTCCTTCTCAACAGATGAAAGAATACCAAAAATAATGCTCTGACCGAATGTGAATAAGCATTCATTTTGTTAATTCAGTGGCACCAGTTGAAGCCTGCATTCAGAAGATGTAACAGTATGAATGACACAGCTGAGGCTTGGCTTGATCTAAGTGCAGTCACTCAAACGAGGGCAGCTGAGTTAAGCCAGTCTCACAACCCTTGCAGTGAAATCAGAAAATTGACTAATCTGCTAGACTAACAAATGGGGGGGATTTTGATTGGTTTTGTCAGCTTCTTGCGGTGCATTTTAGCCTGCAGGAATGTTGTCTGCACATTAATGCCAGAAATACCACAGTGTCACTGGCCTCTCGTTTCAGCACAATGCCTTTGCAGATTCAGATGCAAAAAACCAACATCAATATTTAGAAGTAGCCATTCCAAACTGGAAGCTTTCTGGGGCGTAAACATCACGTCTAAATAAAAGATAGTGCATGGACTTGGTTACTAGCAGGGACGAGTACGTGTGCCAGAGCTCTTGCACCGCTGCTGCCAGCATGAGAGTTCTGTGCTACAGAGATCAACAGGGGATGGCTGACTGACCGTGTGGTCAGCTCAGCTTCATCACTAATTAAGAGCAGCTGTCGCTGATTTCATTATTTTAATTTATTAACCAATACACATGGATTTTCTGTAATAATCTTCCCATGACAGTTCTACATGTGTCTGTCTGCAGAGAAACTTCCTGATCTCTCTCATGGGTCTGGTCGAAACCCTGCAAATGCCTGCAGAGTGGCCTTCGCACCCCGGCTCTTTTCAAAGCAAATGGGAGCATGAGATTCCACAAGGATTCTCCACTGATCATAAAATGCCAAAATATTTCCATAAACAATTTCTCAGAAGCTTCTTATTTTGCTGCTTATCTTCTTTACAGAGGTACATTTGACAAGAGATATTGCAGATATTTTGGAGTTAATACTGAGGTTTGTAAAAGGATGCCATATGTGCTGCCACTCTTCTAAACTCATTGGCCAGCCTAAAACAAGAATGTGGGAAATCACTAGTCAGAGAATGCTGAGTTTAATTAGCATAGTCCAGTCTGATAATCAAGGCCCTTGACAGACACAAATACAAACTTAAAGATTACAATCTGAGTGGATTAGGTCCAGCTTCCAGGAAGGACAAGATTTAATCAGTCCTCTGCAAGCAAGGAATGTTTGTCAAATGCATGAGTTTTGTCTTTTTGTAATGTTTAACACTATGATTGTAACAAGAGTTTATTAACCTTATGGAACAGTATATAAGCTTTTGGAAAACTCAGTAAAAGGAATTCTGATCAATCAATCGGGGTTCATACGTCTCTCTCAATCGCCAATACAAGAAGAGCCAAAGTATCCTTTTCCACAGCAGTCGGCCAATGTTTTGTTTTATCCCATCATTTCCTCCATATTTTTAGCAGCAGCAGTGGATTCCTTGTCTTTATATGCCTTCGTTGGTAATTCCACAACCTCCTTTCAATTTTGGCAAACTTTGGTCAGGACAAAAGATCATAAATTTGTAATGTTTCTAAAGTTCTGGAAGGCTGGTTAGGGAAACTTGATCCAAATTTCCATTCCTAGGCTTGTGATCAGACAGCAAAAGATTCAGGAAGGAGCAACCCATACAAAATTGTGTCTCAAAAATTCTGTTCCTCATGGAGTTACTGGTTTTTTTTCACAATTTATAAACTGGAATCCTTCAGACTCAGGCTTGAGATATTGTATGAGAAGCCACTAGCTGGTGAGAAAACACACTACCTACCACTCAGGCATGAAAACGTTAGTCCAAGTGTCATCTAATATTTCACTAACAGTCAACTACATACTTTTTTTAACTGATGCTTTATCTACCTATAGCATACTTTCTTATTAGACAGGAAACTGTCAGGAATGCTATGATAACTACTTAATATAGACTTGATCCTATGCTCACAAAAATCAGAGAGAACCAAATGATCATTTTTATGGGGCTTTTGATCAGGTCCATAAAGCACATAGGCTATTACATGTACAGTTTTGAAAATATAGGTACCAGTACAGAAGTGTAAATGCAGCATTGATTCTTGATGATACTGATAGAAATTAATGGACTTCAAAGGGTCTTTGAGGCAGAACTTCACTATAAAAGGTTGCAAGGGTGCTTTCTAAATATATGTGCACACCCTGGAAACATTCTACCTGCAGATATTATTTATTACTGCGAAGGTCTGAGCACTCACCGAGTCCCACAGTCTTCTTTTGGGAACAAAGCACCTCAGAGAGGCGATTGTGCAGCTGGCAGAAGCCTTCCTGGCCAGTCTGTAGGAACAAAGGCTTTTGGTATTCAGCAACTGCCTGCCAGGCACCCCGCGCTCAGTGAGGACAGGGGCAGAATTCATCAGCTCCAGCAGGAAGAAAATCAAACTCACTGCCAACCATTTTCAGCACAAATATATGTCACTGCCTTCAGGTAGAAGCATATCTGGACCTTCTTTGGTCCTTCCTCAGAGTACTGCTTATCTGTGCACATTCAGCTGTCAGCCCCATGCTCCTTTTAACGAAGGAATTAAAGAAGAGCACATGGAGACCAAGAGCTTCCTGCAAAACACAGGGAGGCGAGCAATTGGTGTTTTCAGAATCAAGTGGTAGGTAGTGGCAGTCAAATTCCCTATAGCTTTTCTTTTAGAATAGGCAAACAATGGTGTTGGTTAAGTTTAAAAAGTATGATTCACCACAGCAAAAGGATGGTTTTTACTGCCTGTTTTGATAAATAGAATTGTTTGGGATTGCCAGATTAATTTGGAGAGATGCAAATAGAGCTCTGAGGATATAAAGGACTGACAGTGTAGATTACCAAATTAAAACCTTTTAAAGGGGAACTAAGGTCTGTCCTTCAAAAAGGCACATGCACATACTCATCTGCAAAATAATAGACTGGAAACTCCATTTTTCAACCTAGAAACATATACCTGCTACTCCAGCAAGAACAAAAGGAATAGTGAGTCACATTCAGCATCATGGATCTATTCTACCACTACTTTTATCTAAAAGCGTGGAATATCCTGTGGATAATAAGTAATTCAGATGCAATTAACAACAGACAGTATTATGGCTTCAGCCTACACAAACAAATAGTAACCAAAATACATCTTGTTTTTAACTACTTCTTTATACAGACATCATACTGTGGAACTGAAACTGAAAGTGTATCAATAAAACAAATTGTTAGTATTCAGAAAATCTGTATGATTCTCCAAAAAGTGAGTTTAACTTCTAAAAGAAGTAAGTAGTTTTCCCCCATGCCTTTGGTTTCCAAGATTTTCTTCTACATTTCAGAAATCCTTTTTATTATCATATTTCAAAAGTCTATCTGAATTACTTGCTCTGAATTACTTGACTTCGTGAGCTCTAGAGCTGGAAAAACCCTAACATGGAGAGATTGACACAAAAAAAAAAAAAAGAAAAAAAAAGGAGAAAANTCAAATTGCACTCAAGTCCTGCAAACTTACTAGTTCAATATCTGCAGGTGTTGCTTGCAACAAGATTGGGATGGGTTAACAACAGAATTTGGAAGAGAACACAACAGCTTTCTCTCTTCATTAAATGTTCTAATCACCACCTCAGACTTCCTTTGCCCAGTCCCTCAGGCAATCCAAGTGGCCAGGCTCACCAAACAGAGCCTCTAGAACCCATCTCCTGTGACACTTCAGGTTGTCTGATCTACTCTTTCCTGAACATCAGCTCCTGTGTCGACTTACATGGGTGCCCAGGAAGAGCAATCTAAACTGGTAATTCAAGGAAGATCACTGATGCCACATGAAACACCTATGTGGACACTTCAATTCAGAACTAAATTTGCCTTAATGAATTAAAATAAAATGAAAGAGTTTATGAAATGCATAAACATCCACCCAAGGGCTTATGGTGTTATAACTAATCTGTTTCATATTTATGGTTTAAATAATTCAAGTTACAATGTATAAACAAGCTCTAGAATAAACAAGACTTAGACCAAGGTTTCTATGAAACTGTTCTTCATCAGTCTGTCTTTGATTTCCAATTAATAATCTGTGTTTTCCTAATAAACCTCTGTATATAGGGCAATTCAGTTTCTCATTTTTCTTCCTATTTATTATTCCTCAACACACTAGCCCCAGCATCCCTGGAAAGAGCTCATGATGTTAATGGTTTTGTCTGGGTGATTGCCATCCGTGTTTCAGATCCCCGTGGACCTGGAATTCTCATCTCTGCTGCCAATACCCTATACATCTAACTGTATGCGCCTTTTTAATGCAGCTCACGGACACAGAAATAAAGGGCAACTACCGTGATTAAAAAGTCCCATCAGATTAGACCCACTGGGCTGCATGCTCACATGACCATACCAACCCATTTCCCCATCACAGCACGGGTCACATGTCACAGCAGGACTTGCTCGAGGTACTGCCACGCTGGCCTCGGGGATTCCTGCTTCATTTCCCCCCTGCGGGAAACACCGAGCGAGAGCAAAACAGTTTTCTAGGAATAAAACTTCCTCAACAGCACTTCTCAGTGAAAGCATCATCCTGAAGACAAATTTCCTCATGTCTTCATGTCACTGTGAAATGTTGTGATTTTCTCCTGTGCCTTTATAAAGGCAGTGAAAATCTAGAGAACAAAAGCCAGTGGTCTGAGAAATACTAATTAAGATCCACGCTTCTCATACAATCTAAAAACAAAAAGCAGCTTCAACACATTTTGTTGTTAAATGAAATAATTCTAAAATAACGTGTAAGGACCCGGTGATGAAGACCCTCCATTCATGAGTCATGGCAATAGAAGCTGAGGATATACAACTTTTTTACACAAGAATGAGCTTCTTTCAAACACACATTCTCTCTCACCACGGCCAGATATTCCATTATTGCTGATTTGTTGCTGAAACACTTAAAATATTTCCAATTGATGTTGCTCTCTAATCCGTACCATGAAGAAAATTATGCTATGAACAGCACCTATTTTCAACCATCAGAATATGTACTTTTTCTAATGGATTAATTGTATTATATTATTTTAACATGAATGCACTGCTGTAGAATAATGTTGCAGCATTACAGTTTGGGTGGCCTCATATAATCTTCACACAGCAGCTGGAAATGTAATTAGCATAAAAACCAAACAGCCTCATTAAACATCTCTTTCTTGTAAGAAGGGACACATTTAGAGGCCTCGTTTCACACGTTCCATTACAGCTGGCACGGGAGTAGAGCAATCCCCAAGCACATTTTTCAGCCCAGCTAAGCAAAGCCCAGTTCTTAAAGCCTGGAAATGTTCTGCAGCAGATCTCAGGAAGACACAGCGATACTGCTCTGTAGTGGAATGCATGCTCCCATGGGAGTGATTGCTTCCTCCATTTTTGAACTAGGAGCTTCCAGTTGGCAATTCAAGTATAAAAATAGACAACTGCCTGCCTTGTACAAATCAGATCTGCAACTTCCGAATGCATTTCCATTCTTTTAATCTCCTTAAAATGACAAATCTGAAAACGCTGACAATTTAGAATACCAGCAATAGAGAGGCAAACATCAGCCATCACTTTCCCTTGCTATTAAGTTTCTTCTGCCACCCTAAGCTTTGGGCTGTTTATCTAATTCTGAGGCTGAAAATGATCACTGACTTTAAAAACCTCTGTGAATCCTTGGTTCCACAGCAGTAAGCAGACACACAAGATAGCTTTGCTTCCTCTATAGAATGGCAAAAGATGAAATTTTTAAAAAGTTGTCTACGGTTTTACATATATTCTGGTACATTTTTCTGGCCAATTTCTCAAAAGACATTTAAAAAACGTCAGTGCAGAAGTTATATGCAATCCTAGATATGTTTTTTTCACTTTAAAAATTTGGAATACATCAAGTGTACAGCTTTGGATCAATGCAAAAAATAGAACTGTGTATGGATTTTAATTTTTTAAAAATAAAGTCCTTGAACTCAAGCAGTGTAATACTTCAACAGACCTAAGATACAAATGTTTTTCTATCAGGCCATTTTATATTTGAAATTTAGGTTTTTAACTATAGTAAATAGTATCTAGTTCAAATTTCAAACAGAAAGGTAAATTTCATAAAATCTCTTCTAAGATTCATCTAGAAAACACTGAAATATAATTAACTTTTTTTTTTTTTTTAATTTTTCTTCATGTAAAAATATTTGCTTCATTCAATGTGCATTCAGGAACAGCCCCAATTCCTGCAAAATGCTGCTTTTCTTCAGACAATGACATCTTGTGCTTCCCACAAAAACAACACAGTGAACATAGCAGCTCTTTCTAACTCTGAAAAGTGGTTATACTGCTGGTTTTTAATAAAAACAGAGCTCTTTTTTTGCAAATTTGGACTTAGTTTTACAACAGTGCCATTTTTTCTCTTCTCCCAAAATCTTGGAAATGATCAGTGATCTTTAGCAATGCCTTAATGCTATATGAGCTGCTCCAGCACAGCAAAAATATCTGGCTTGGACCAGCATCTGTATCACCTGCTTGCTGCTTCACTTCAAAAGGACCCCTGGGGGTTTTATACAGAAGCATTAACAGGCTTTGTCATGGAGGAGAACAGGAAGGACTCGGAGGTATTTCAGGCTTCAGGGTGGCTTCAGACCCAGCTGCCCTGGAGGGGACACCCTCCTCTGTCTCTGAGCACTGATTCAGAATTCAGAATTACATTTCTGAGTCATCAGAATATGAGTGTCAGGGAAGAAAAAAACATAATTACTTCTGTTCTCCATATCTAAATCTAGAGACAGTCTGGCTTGAAAGTTTAAGAAGAATTGTAACTGAAATATTTATACCTTTCACATGGGATCACAGCAGATAATAAATAAAATTCAGAAGAACAGAATGGGACCATAAAGTGCTTTAAAACAGTTATCCTTCTTAGACAATAATCCAAACACAAACATCATTTTATCAATGAAAACAGAACCTCTGCAGATAGATGTCAATAACCTGGCAATTGGGAAAACCACACCAAGTCTCTCACCCCATAGACCACCTCCCCAAAAGCACGGGCAAGGGTCAGGGCAGGCAAGTCTGCAGGCTGTGCTTCCCCTTCATTTCCCCAGGCAAAGGTCACACCTAAATAGCACGACCAGTTTAATTCCCTAAGGGTTTTACACAAAAAACCACAAGAGGCAATTACTGGCAAAGCAGAAGGTTTAAGAGAAGCACTGGCAACATATATTTGAATTTCTCCCAATTGGAATATTCTGGAAAGCAAGGTTCAAAATATTTACCTGTTGTAGTTGGAAATAATCAGCAGTAGGAATCAAATTAGCTGGGTATGGTTTATGAATAACAGTTTCCTTAATTGAACAGCTTTACCACATTTTGTTTTCTTCTTGTTATTCGTCAGAAACAATGAAAAATCCTTGCCCGTAAGTGTTGCCAATTTAAGCAATCCCCTCTGCTGACTGTGAGACTTAACTTACATAAACACACTGACATATGATTTTTTTTATGGAGTATCTTTAAAAAAAAAATCTGGCTGGAAAAACCAAAGCACCAAGGCTTAACAAGTGGGAAAAAAAAAGATTTAGGAACAAAATTAATACATGTTTTAAAGCAGATTTTGGGAGTGAGGCAGCTAAAGGTTGGATGAGTCAACTTTGTTGTGGCTCACTTAATTTCTTTAAATGGCTTGAGTGAGAGTGAAAGCAAATGGAAGAGCATGTTATGACCTCTCCAAAAAGTAAACTGAAAAAAATTTACATGCTCCCTTTTGTGGCATTGTCTATACTATTTGGCTTAAATCTTTAGATCCAGAGTGCATACCTCATCTATCACTATTTACCTGAGTAACTGCGAGCAAGAGAAGATTGTCACTCTTTGTACAGATAACTACTAAGAGTCTTAAGGCCCTTAAGCAGCAGATCAATCCACAAACCTGCCCTGGATGTCCTTTTCCCCAAGATGATGCTTGGCTCACCAATAGTTTGCCTTTTGGCTCTTCTGATATTCTGGTCTACTTCAGCCTGGTCTTTATCCTTTCCAACTCCCCCGTCCTACACCTTGAGACAGGTTCTTGAACACTCATCCTCACAATTTTTACTGAATCCAATGAAGCCTTAAATGAACCAGGAGCAGATCTTCCCTATTCTCAGGAGAGTACCCCAAGCAAGAGGCTAGAAAGCCACAGTTGTGTCCTCGTGTGGTCACACAGCAGCATGTGGTTCACTAGCTCACCCATGGGTTTTGGGATGGGAACTGCGGCACCAGAGGACTGATAGGTGATCACTGCCCTGTGGAGGAGGATTGTAAGTATTTCTGGGAAGGGAAACTGGGACACAAATAAAAGGAGGTTTCAACGTACCGAGGAGGAAAGGCTGAGTTCAAAAGATTTCCTTTTCTCTCTCTAGTATTACTGGTTGTCTCAAACAACCATCTACCTGGCAACAGAGCTGCAGAGGAGCTTTCTTCTGACACAGGTCTTTCTCTGCTCGTTGTACAGGCTACCAGTGAACCTAGCCCAATCACTGCTGAATCCTTTGCTCTCCTACTTACAGCTGAGCTTCCTTTACACCTCTTAATTTGTCACCATTTCCTGCTTTTCTTTTGTCATTCCAACTGGTGTCCCTCAAGTACAAGTTACATGCTTCTTTCTCCCTTCTGCCTGATCACTGCGATTCAGGAAGCAAGGATGGTGGAAGACAGACACACCAATTCTTTAAAATGAAAGTCACCAGAAGTGGGAAATGGCAAAACAAGATATTTTTCTCTACTCAAACTCCTCCAAGCAGCTGAAACACTTTTTTTCTGAAAGGTTGCAAACAGTTGGCTTTTGATGAAAGTAGTGATAAAAAATCTTCAATAATATTTCATGTAAGTGCAGAATCTATTTCCCCTCAAGCTTCTTTATTTCAGAAGCATTTCCTTCTCCAAAACATCTCCAGGAAATGACATTTCAGCATGTGTACATCACTGCAATAAAACAGCAACACACTCAGGAACATTTTTCAAGTTCACAGCAAGGTGAGCAGAAGATCAAGGTATTAAAAAAACGACAAAGGTCTAGCAGAGGAGACTGTCTGCTTCTCTCTTGCTATCTGCTTTGCTGATTCCCAGAGAGCCCAGTGTGGCTTTTAAAATCTTAACCAGTCTTCTAGAGCCATCCCAGCTGCATCCAGCCAAGGAAATGTGCTTGGGAATAGAAAATTCTGTTTCTTCCTGGCTTCTTCTGCTGTGAGACTGCTCCTTGTCAGCTGTAAGAAACCATCCTCTCAACAGATTGAATCTCGCTATTTAGAAGATTGCCTGTTCTCCCAGCTTTATAATACTTCTCATTTTGTTGAGGGGGCATAGAAATAAATGTTTCCACACTTCATGTAAAAATCTTAGCAAAGTTTAAAAAACATGCAGCATACCTTTGACTGTGGCATGAATAACAGTATGGCAGAGTTTGGTTTTTTTATTTAACTCCCTGTATATAGAAATTCAGTGTCTGGAGATTTATGTTGTACATGGGAGTCTCATCACCCATCAAGAAACTTTCAACAGGATGTTCTGTGGTAAAATGATTTGCAGACATGACACTGAAAACCACTTTGTGCTGGTGGGAACTTCACTTCTGTCCAGGAGGAGAATTACTGTGAGAATTTTCTTGTTTCTGTTCCTGCTGTGGTACACTGGTGTCCCTCACAGAGTGTAATCTCCCTGTCTTTTTGAGATTATGACTAGACAAAGCCCATCTTTCTTCACAGTGCATATTCTTTACACCACCTTAACACACCACCTTCCAGCAGAAGAGGTCGCCCAGATCAAACCCAATGGCTCATCTGGTGCTTCCCATCTGCAAACACATCACCCTATCCATAATCTTTTCCACCCGCTCTGGCTGCTTTACGAAATACCTTCTGATGATCTCACACCCAGACCAGCTGTGAGGCAAAGGTGTGAGATGTCTGCATCAAAGCTATGACTCTGACCTTTGTCACCAAGTCAGCACCAAGGTATTGTCAGATTTTGGTCCCTTCTGCAATGTCCCTGTAGGATACATCCTTTTGACCTTCTGCTTGTCAGAGACAACACAGTAACAAAGATGAAGGACCTATTATGCTCAAATATCACAAACAGAGTGTTGATGTGCTGAGAGGAGTCATACATAATAAGCATAATATTGAGGTCCTCCATCAATCAAATTACGTACTGTCTCAACTTATGCAATTGCCAGGTGTCAGAAAATAACTTTTCCTATAACCTAAAAGGTTTTTTTGCTCATTGACTGCTGAACTGTATTTTAAAACATTCATCTCTGAATAAATAAGCAGAGCTTTTAGTCTGATAAAGATATGGATACAAAATGCTAGCGCTTAGAAATACCAAGAAAAAGGCAACCTTTCAACCTTATGTATCAGCCTGACTCTCTCTTTCTTCCTGTCCTTTTCCAGAGAAGAATCTCCCATTAATTTCAGAGGAAATTTCATCAGATTAGGCCATGTGTTTTGACCCTTACTACTTTTGACATTAAAAATAATTGAATCCATTGTTGCAGCAAATAAGGGCCAAATAAAATACTTGTATTAGTATCTATTTTTTTATAATTACTGATGTTCTGTGCAGGTGGGAAAGCTTGGGTGGATGCCTGTAGGACACTAATGGGAATGTTTTTTTTTCCAAGTGTCACATTTTTCAGTGTATTAGAAGAAAATAAGCCTGTGTTATGAAGTTTCATGCTGGCTCTCATTATGCAATCTCCCAAGCTTGTCCTTTGATTTATTATAAAGATTAAATATATTTTCTCAGTGAGATCACAGGTACTAGAGAAGAGGTCATGGAAATGCTGGCAGAAAAATGCTAGTTTTCTATATGTCAAATCTTTTGTGCTACTCATCCAAGGTTCAACCAATGCTTCTTAATTGCTAGGGGGTCTTGTAGGATGCTGGTGATTCCTGTTCCCCAGGGTTGGGGATGATGGAAACTGTGAGGTCCCAGCTCTCGCACAGTCCAGAAGTAAATCTCTATTCCTGCCTTCTACAGGGTGTTCAGTAAATTTGACATCCTTGTCAATTTTGCTGCAGTTAGTAGCAGGGGAGCTGACAAGAATACCAATTTTGCAGAGCAGCTGCAGGGTACTGTTAACTTACTAGAAATGAACATTTTTATTAAAAAAAAAAAGGAGAAAGGCTTTGGATTCAACTGAGATCAAACCCAGTACTGTGACTGAGAAATGTTCCTGGAGACTCAGCTTTTAAATTGGTTTTTCAGACACTGAACTCAATCTTACTAGGGGAGAAGGTACGCTGGCATGTCTGGTAAAATTTCCTATTCTCTGAGAAGAGAAAATACACATCCTCAGTGTGGTTTTAACCACTGTATACTTTCCAAAAATTTTGTTAATGGGACAAATCTAAGCAATACTTCTTGTAATGCCCAGAGTGGACTCTGGAGCCATATTCCATCCAGCTTGAAACCAGTCAGTCTAACCACAGCAGTAGGCAGCTCAGCCTCATCAGCTGGAGCTGCAGAAACCACAAAAATCAACACTAGGCAAGCTTTGGCAACCATGGTACCATCCTGAACAGCTGTGGTTATTTTCCTAGTTGTAACAACCAAGCCAGCATGCTGAAACTAGATTCAAAGTAGTTGTTACCACAGTGTCCACATATCCTTAAGAGCTACATGGTTTTCATGGAAATCCTGCTACACTACACTATGGTTATGACTGATGCAGAGCATGAAAGACAAGTCTTGTTTTGCAGAAAGATGTCATTTTTGGTGACAATAGCTTCTCAGCTGTCAAGTCAAAAAAATGATCATCACTCAAAGTGATATACACATCTATTCCTGTTCATTAATTTTTGGCTGACAAATCAGAAAGCAGTCTAAACAGCACATAGTAAAGAACTCATTCAGGTACAAACCCTGAGGACACTTATTCTGCATTTAAACTCATTCAAGAACTCACACTTATTTAAATGAGATGTCTCACCACTTTGTGGGCCATTTTCAGGAGTACAGAATTAGGGGTGCCACAGGTACACCCAAGTAGTGCCTGAAAGCTTCCACTGTGCAATACACAGGACAGAAAAGCTACTGGATTGTAACTCAAGACTCTTCTGGCACTTGAAGGAGCAAGATACTCACTGATTTCCTTCTAGTTCTAGTGAGAACAGTAAGAAAGCTGGAGAAACTCCATGTTTTCTTACAGATAATCCAGGGTGAATACTTGCAGAACCACATGTAGTAATTATTGGCCATAATGAAAGAAAAAAGAAAAAAAAACCTTCTAAATAGATCACAAAGCTTCCACCACGTGCATCAGTGCCTGGATCTGGGATTCTTGCTCAGACCAATTTACATTACAAACCCACATATTTTCAACTTTCCATATTTTTTTTTAATAAAAAGGTGTCTTGGACTAGAAGTGCGAGGAAGCAATGGCAAAAGGAGGGGTCTGGCAGGAACACAGATTCAGTTTTCTCACAAAAAAACAAGGGACACATCATTCCTGCCCAATGGAACAAATAATTTCTGGTTATGCAAGTTGCTCAACACAATGTCAACTTCTTTATCCTGTATTTTTCTCACTCCTTTATTAGCACTCACAGGAGCTTAAATGTGGCTAAATTGATCACTAGCATTATCTTTTCATACTGCCTTTTCCTTTATTCATAATCTGCTGAATCAATATTCAAAGATTTCTTCTAGGTTAGGCTCTAGCTCTAGTTAGAAGAACCTGAAAATACAGCATTGATGTATTTTGTAAAGATGATGCTTTAATTGTTGTGCATCCAGTGTGTTGCTTTGGGTTTTTTAAAGAAAGAGTTGGTAACAAAGATCTCCTCTTAGAATCTGATGACTCTCTCCAAGCCAAGCTTCAAGAGTTGAAATACATATAAACTGAGGCTGTATTACAAATTTTAGCCTTGATGAGCAAAAAGTTCCAGATTAATAAACCGACCCCAACACGACTGTTACCTGCTGAAGTGTGCTTAAACTTTTCACTCTTCTTCTTCCTCCATTTCCATGGCTTAAAAAGTCTCCCAAGAGTGGCAAATTTGCTCCTTCTTCTGATTGGAGGCGTGTGAGTCCCAGGTACTAGAGAATCTGAACGCATTGCAGCCAGTCTTTCCACCTCTTCAGCTGTAATTTCAGCAAGAAAAAGACAAAAACACAAGGAAGATGGGAAGTGAAATAAATGCTTTAGTAAGTTACCAGAAAACCACACAGATGGCCAAATTTTTTCATGGACACACAGAAGAGTAACAAAGGGAAAAAGTTGTACTCCTTCTTATTTTAACATTCTTTTCTTGCCTTTTAGTGAAATCATTAATCTATTGTAAAGAACAGTAGTAACAACAAGATTCAACAGGAATATGGATTATTATGTTATAAAAGTTATGACTTTTAACAAATTGTTCCACATTGCTCTAGACAGCTGGCAGTTTAGCCATCAGTCATTTCTGGGGAAGTGTGACAGAGACTGGGGAAGAGAAAGGTCAAATAAAAGGATGCAATATAATTTAAAATAAACATTACTAGTTTTTTTTTTGTTTGTGTTTTTTTTGGTTTTTTTTAATTGCAATGGAAAGAGACACTTCCTTTAACTAATATTTATTAAGAGCAAGGACCCTGATAAATAATGACCCTTTGGTACCATTACTGTGTCCACCAAAATTGCTTGGGTTACAGAAAGGGGCTACATTAAGAACTTCCTAGTGAGAGAGAGGGTGCTAAAAATCATAGAATCATAGAATTGTTCAGGGTGAAAAAGGCTTCTAAGGTCCAGTCCAACCATTAACCCACCACTGCCAAGTCCACCCCTAAACCACATCCCCAAGTGCCGGACCTACACATCTTTTAAATCCTCCCAAAGATGGTGACTCCACCGCTTCCCTGGCAGCCTGTTCCAATGCTTTACAACCCTTTTCATGAAGAAATTAGTTCTAATATGCGATCTAAAATCTCTCTGGTGCCACTTGAGGCCATTTCCTCTAGTCCTACCACCAGTTATCTGGGAGAAGAGGCCGACCCCCACCTGGCTACGCCCTCCTTTTAGGTAGTTCTAGAGAGCAGTATGGTCCAACCCCGAGACTCCTTTTCTCCAGGCTGCCTCAGATACTCATGATAAGACCTGTGCTCCAGAACCTTTACCAGTCCTTCTCCAGCACCCCAGTGTCTTTCTCACAAGCCTAGTCCTATTTTCCTGCCCATTCACTGTCCTCCAATACTTATGCTTAGCTTTTAACATTTAAACTTTTAATTTTGGATTTTAATACAGTCTCCACTTAGGGCTGAATTCCCTTGAGGGGGATAGAGGTTTTCACTGAGCTTCTGTTCTTAAGATTTCATTTATCTGCAGCCTTTACCCTATAATACACCATGATAGTCTCAATACTGAAAAAAAAAATACCTGAAGAATTTAAATTACCCTTCCTTCCTGATGAGAACAAAAGAAGACTGGGGATGGTCACTTGACGTAGTTACATTGCATGGTCCCCCGTCCCATATTTGCAAGGCAAAAGTTATGCTGATAGTTTTGGGAAATAACATCTCTGTCACTAGAGGCACAGAGAGAGGAAAGCCAGGACCACAAAGAAAACCAACAGAGGGAAGGTACGAGCAACAAGAGATGTTGTCTCTGTGCCACAGCTGCCAGGGATGCAAGAGGGTCTCTCATCTCTGCCTTGGGCTGAAGCATGCAGCTCTCCCTAAAAAAGCATCTGCATAGTTCAGTCAGAACAAAAGTGGGGCTTTTGTGTGTGGTTTGTTGTTATTTTTTGTTTGTTTGTTTGTTTGTTTTTAAGTTTAAACTTTTTAAAAGTCATTGTTGGTGTTTGTTTTTTTGGTTTGTTGTTTTTTTTTAAGGGATACCATTTCCCAGACTTGTGTTGTAATGTGACACTGCCACTAACACTGACTTAAGTGGTTTGCACACACAGTCTTGATCCATAAAGACAGGATGCAGATTGTCACCTCTGAAGACAAAAGCTCAGTATTTTTATTCACCTCTAGTAATTTAAATATTAACCTCAGGCATGAGCATAGGCTCAGGAACTCAGCAAGAGCACTGCTTTGAAGGGATGAGCACGCCCACTCCACACTGACAGAATCACCAGAGATTTTGGCTGGCAAATTCTTACGTATCTCAATGGAAAATTTTTTGAGGCTTTAAGTGAGCCAAATTTAGGTTGGTTTTCATGGGAACAGCCAGAGACTCATTTCTAACACAAAGGAGGTTTCATTATCAGAACTCAAACTGAACTACTATTTGAGTCCCTCAGGTTTTTGCAAGAAGGTTGGTTATTTTGTTATCGCTCTTTTGTTTGTTTTGAATGTTAACATGCAACACAACCCTTTTTCCTGTAAAATATCAATGCCAGATACAGCTGCCTGTAACTTTCCAAAGAAGAAAAAGCTACCCAGCAAGAAAGAGTAAGCCCAGATGTTTCAGGGGAAATGGTTAAAAACTGCTATTCTTTGGGGTAATAAAAAGACAGACTTTTCTGAGAACATCTCTTTTCAATTTAAAGCAGAGGGAATAAAAGATAATCCGGCCAAAGCATTTCATTCTGTTCCAGCTCTTTGTGCCTGACAGCCTGGAGAAATACCCTCCTATCCAAAGAACCCATTACAAGACTCTATGTTGTACAGGGGCTGGGACATGCTGTATCAAGGCTGGGAATTGCCTGGTTATGCTGAATAAACCATATGGGTAAAAAGGAGAGGAAATCAGAAATTTCCTTATACTTTCTGATTTCACTGAAACCTACTAGGCCTCAAAGACCAGCAGATGGTACGGACCACTGCCCTCTACATGCAGATCCAAAGGGACCACTCCTTTTCACCTTCCTCCATTTGTGACATGCCTCTAGTTCAAGCATGTAAGATCCCCCTGTGTTCCACTGCTGTGATCTTTTAGAGATGCTGCTGAAAGTAATGGGCTGATATTGCCTTTGGTGTCTGATTTGGGGGATACAGGAAGTGGCCCATTGAGCAAACTGGGAATGACATGCTATTGCTGCTGTTGAATTAGGGTTCCTGCTAATAAACCTACAGCTGAAACATATTGAAACTCCTCTTGCTTCCTCCTTTTCTCCTTTTTGCCATCACTGAGCCAAGATCTCTGCTACCCAGGTACCTTTGTTATGAAATCTCAGAGCTGCGAAAACTTCTCCTTGCTAGCTGGTCCTAACTGGTATTGCTGAGGCCATTTCCTCACTGAACTGACACCCCTTAAAGACGCTCTCACAACACACACACAGCTCTGTCCCATACCAGCTGTGCTCTCACTGCCCCTGAGGAAGCTTTTCCTACTCAGGGTAAATGAGTATGGATTCACAGTCAGGCAAAACTAACATTGGAGTCAAAAAGAATTTACCCAGAGGGTGGGTTCACTGAAAGCCAAACACAGTGTCAAAACCATTTCCATATTTTGACTGCTCTTCCCTGAATTTTAGTATTGTCTCACACACACAAATCTGTGGCCTCAGAGTCCTGCAGCGCCTGGCATCAGTCATGGAAGTGGCCCTTCTCCTTCATCCTCTCCAAACACACACACAGTTCCAAGCTAGTAATGCAAGTAACAGCTCTTTCTCCTCCTCATTCGCATTTCTCAGAAGGACAAGATTTTTTTCATGAGAAATGCTCTCAAGAGCATTGCTAATTCAAAGCGTAATAATCACTGGCCAGGAATAAACCACATTAGCATAAAGCCATGACAGTTTTGATACAGCAAGAATAAAAGCAAACCATCATGCAAGAAGCAAATGCCAGAATTCTGTGCTCTTCTCTGCTGCTGCATCTTTTGCTCAAGTTGGCCAGATTTCTCTGCCTTTTTGGCTCATAATAACTATTGACTGGCTGTGGGCTGCAACACCCACTGCTGACAGCAGGCTCCGTAGGCTGATTTCACACCTTTGCTGTTCCCAAAAAAGCTGGTACTTGCAGGAATGGAAAGTAACCCAGACCTTGCACTCTTTTTCTATTTTTTTTTGCCTTCAAAGAGGAAAGCAGTCCCAGCAGTCTCAGCCTGATCAGTCTGCTGAACTGGGAGAGGGAACTGCCGTGTGCATTAGCACCTGTAGTCACACTGCTGAGATCTCATCTTGACACTGGTGCCACAGATGTGATGTTTACAGGTTACAGGTGCTGCTGATACTAAGTGCTTTTGGGAACTTGTTCTGATTTTTTTCCAGGATCTGAGAGATCCTTCTGAGACACAAAGAAATACTGGGACCTGCACTTATGGCAAGAGAGTGATGCACTCCCCTCCCACTTTCTTCTGACCAAGCTGTCATTCCAAAGCTAGCAATGGGGAAACTAAATCTGCGAGTTTTTCATCGGCTTTTACTCTAGTTCTTAATACTCTTGAAGTTCATATAGACTTTATACAGGGCTTAAGCAAGACTTGGGGTTTTAATGAAAAAAACCCACACAAACTGAAGTACTTTGCATCCAAGTAATCTAAAAAAAAATTTTACATGTTTGAAATATATTACAAAGAAAAGAAGAGGCTGGGTCATCTTGGACCTTTTCTGTATGTTCTTTTGATTTTCCCACATCTTTCAGTAGGGTGTTGATTTCCAGGAATTCCAGTAAGAGACAACATAAGGGTCACCTACTTTTTTTATTTCAGAAGCACAGGAGGCAGATCACAGGCCCTGCCAAAGACAGTATAATTTATGAATTCCTCCTGGAGAATGGCAGCCAGTTTCATAATTCCCACCACTGTCTGGGAATCACTTCATCTATTCATGTTGCTGATAAGTAATACCATAATATCCAGTTTCCATTTTAGAAAAAAACCCCACTATCACTGCATTTGGGTGCAAAGAGCAATTTCACTCTGAAAGGCTGAAGCCAACTCATCCCACAGGTGATCTTTAATATTACCTTCCTCACTGGTAACACCAAGTTCTCACTTAGACCTTTTCTTAACACTCATTTTTCATAATCAGACACATGATTATCTTAACAGGAAATTTATTTCACAAAGTTAGTATTTAAGTTTTCCTAGGAAGCTCCAGTAGGTACTTTGTGCTTTCTGTTACATTTGCACAAATCTGTAGTAACAGGCTGAAAATGTTCTTGGCCCTGAAGCTGCAATTAACTAAAAGTGCATATTATTCAATGACAAGAACTCTATATAAATAAAACCCCCTAACATAATACTACTCATTGCCTGTCCACATCAAACCAGTCTTTATTCTGCAGATAAGTTTCCAACAAATTCCCGTTGCTAGGTTTCTTTTGAACTTGCACCCCAAACATCCTTCACTTCAGACTTCATGGACCTTATTCTAGCAGCTTTGTTCAACACAAGATGCAGACACACCATATGTCTTTTTGAAATGGCAGGAAACCTGAACAGCTCCTTTAATTGCTGAGCACTTATGTCTACTCTTTACCCAAATGGGATCACTTTCAATTAAAAAAACACCTTGTTTTTCTTTCAGGAAAACAGCTTATTTTCTGCTCTTCTATTACCTTACATTCAGTTGTTTCCCTTTAATTTCCTTTTGCACCTGGAATTAATTTCCATCAGCCTTGCCTTTGCTATGTGAATTACCCATTTAAACTTTCCCTAACTTCACAAAGGTCTGTTTTCCAATGAAAGACAAGGCATGGCACGCTGCAGTCTAAATGCAGTCTTGCCAAATGAGGATGATTACCTATCTGCTGGAGAACAGCTCCCACTGGATGTATGCATTTGCAGTGGCAGTGAGGTGGCAGAGCGATTTTATGAGCCATGAGGAGCTTGTCAGTAGCTTTCCTCTGCATGTTAAGCAGCACTCACATGTTCCAAAACCCCTGCCAATTATTCCTGCTCCCCAGGTGTGCAGCACTGCAAACTGTGTCCATGGACAGAGTCTCCCATCTCTTTACCTTCCCTGTTTCAGCACAGGTACCACACCATGGTACAGCTCTGCTCTCAGCTACAATTTCTCTATCACAGAGATGGAGAAATTTCTCTATCCTCTTGGCACAGAAGAGCAGAGAATAGTTTTGGAAGTCTAATCCCTCTAGGACCCTGCTTTTGACTCATCCCCATTTTGACGTAAAACATAAATTATTCATGCTGATTGCAATCTGAAAGCCACTTTTTTAACCTCTGCAAACTACACTGCACTGAATGCATCACTCTAAACATGTCTTTACTGATATGAATTCTCTCAATACACCAAGTATTTTCTGTATCGTAAGATAGTACATAAGATTTTGATCGCAACAAAAGCACTTTATCACATTATGTCATCAATAGCTATGTAATTTTTTCCTATGAACCCTGCAACTATAGAAAACAAGGATTTTCAGATTTCTTTGATATAAACTGGTTTGCTTACCCTTTATTTCTCTTATTACTCACTAGGTTTTCCATCTGTCATGCATTTATTTAATAGAGATTCAAGGCTAAATCAAATAAACATCAGTGTCATGTGCCCAGACGCTGGAGCAGACACCACAGGTCTATCCTATCACACACAATATCTGGAGACTCAGCAGCTCCAAAACAGGACTCAGAGCAGTCACTACAAGTGGAAAATATCTGAAAATCAACCCAGAGAAAAACAGGGCCAGCAAAAGCAAAAGAGATCTCACACTGTTCTTGGTGCTACAGTTCCACAGGTAGCAGGAATTGCTCCAGCAAAAAACTTCAGCTTGAAAGAAAGGGATATTTTATCCTTCCTAACTGACAAGCAGGAAGGCAATGCACAGTTCGTGCTTTAAGAAAGCAGAAGAAGATGAGATGCAAGGACTTTTCTCTTAGAGCAGGCAAAGAACTTATTTGGGAGAAAGGAGAATCTTGGGGTCACTTTCACCTTCTTCCCCTTGAAAAGGCTCAAGCCCAAATCTGTGATTTTCCCAGGGAACACTACTACACTTCATACCATGGATGTCCTTCATACCATGATGTGAAGGAGCACATCTATGCGGCTAAAACTGTTACTTTAAAGAATTTAAGACCTACTGGGTTTGAAATAAAGCATCAGTAATAGTTAGGGCACTGATCTGCCATCACAAACAGCTTTCTCCCAACACTGTTCCTAAGCTTTACTGCGGGTTCTTTACTGCTTCACTTATGTATTGAAAGAAACTACTGTTCCCAGCTGTGATTTGTTGAGAGCCTGATCCTGTAAAGCTCTGTACAAAGGAGAATGAAGAGGAGTGAAGATACAGCTTCTCACTGTCCCTTTTTCCCTTTCTGGTAGGGGATCTTCTGTTTGAGGCATGAGGGGAGAGATGAGAGAGGTGTGGTGCTGTCTCCTACATACTTTCCCCAGAAAGAAAAAGCAGGAGAGTATGGGTGGGTAGATAGAGCCCTGTTAGCAGAGCTTGCTGGGCATCCAGGGAGAGGGATCCATGTTTCAGCCTGTGAAGAACTGCCATCAAAATCTCACATTCTGGTCTAAATGTCAGCTACAAGCAGAATTTCCCATATAGGGCTTGACTCCAAGGTAATCACACTGTCACACTAAAAGCTCATGTGGCAGAGAGCATCAGAAAAATACTACACTTCAAACCCCCTTTAAAGGTATTTTGCCAAGAAGGAGATCAAATCTCACAACACCAAAAAGTTCAGAGGACAAAGCTGAGCACAAGTCATACCCACAGAACTACCGCAATTCAAGGCTCTAACATTATGTGAAACAAATGAAATGCTATGAGGCAAAACGGTTGCAGTGGGGTTTGTGACTCTCACCTTATAAGTGGGCATCCACCACTGGAACATCAGTAACTCCTTCAATACACGTTGAGCTGCTTTGGGCTGGGACAGAGTTAATTTTCTTCATAGAAGCTTGAATGGAGCTAAATTTTAGATTTGTTATCAATATGGAGAAGAGTTGATAACACAGGGATGCTCTTGCTGCTGCTGAGCAGGGCTTGCACGATGTCAAGGCCTTTTCTGTGCTCACACGGTTGCAGCAGCAAGGGGGCTGGGGACACACAGGGCACTGGGAGGGGACACAGCAGGGACAGCCAACCCTGGCTGACCCAAGGGACATTCCAGACCACACAGTGTCATGTTCAGCATACAGAGCTGGGGGAAGCAGAAGGAAAGGGGAGATGTTTAGAGTGATGGCATTTGTCTTTCCAGGTCATGGTGATAGGGCTCTCTTTTCTGGGGACGGCTGAACACCTTCCTGTCCATGGGCAGTAGCAAAGGAGTTCTTTATTCTGCTTTGCTTGTGCACACAGCTTCTGCTTTGCCTATTTAACTGTCTTGATCTCAAATCACAAATTTTCTCACTCTTCCTCTTCTCTCTCATCGTGCTGGGGGAGAGTGAGTGACTGACTGTCTGGGGCTTAGCTGCTGATGGAGTTGAAACCATGACACACGTGGACAGGACTAGGCACCGTGGCTCAGGAGTCCTAGATGGATCCCTGCAGACACTTGGGTTGTTAAGCAATCTGATTCGTCTTTCAGTCATACCCAGACTTATCAACTAGAGTTAAGTCTCATCTATCACAGCTAAAGTTCCTCCTGAAAGCCAAAGCTAAGGACAACAGAGAAGCTGTCTTCCTTGCAGCAAATCTTTAACCCATTCAACAAGAAAAAACAGAATTGAAGCCCAAGTACCTTCAACTCCTAAATATATCCTGATGAAGAAACAGTGCATAACATTTTTTCCTGTGCTTGTTTCAGCTTGCTAGTGATTGAAACTGTCTTCTTGAAGGAGCTGATAATGATTACATTTTCATGGTTGGATTTCTCTCTTAAACCAGCATGAATTACAAATCCTGCTCAGCTGCAAAACACAAGGTAATCAAAGAAAAGGATCGAGTCCACAAAAGCCCATGGGTTGGTTGCTCACATTTTGCTAGGCTTTCTCTTAGTGGGTGGCAATTTTCCTAATTGCCATTTGGACAGAGGAAGACAGTTGCTCACATAGCAGAGCATCTTGGTTCTACCAGTCCTCACTGGGAATTAGGGAAGTTCTCCACCCTTCTGAAAATAAACCACTAGTGCAGAAGGCTAGCTGTTTATTTTGAGAAATCCCAGGAAAAATATTTGAATACTTCTAAATTTCTTAGGGGATTTCTGATGGACTAAACAATTTATGATCTTTTTCTTTTGATGTTCTCAGAAGTAGGAATATCCAATATTTTAAGTTTATTTTACTAAAAATGTGTGCTTTAGAAGGCATATCTTTGTATTTTTCAGAAACCTAAAAGAGGCATGTCCTCTTATTAAAAGTAATCCTATTCAGAAAATGGCATTGCAAACACTAAACTTCCTAAACACAATGGTACCATCTCACCACTATCAAAATAAAGATAAAAAATTGAGTTTTTAATTATTGTAATGGCTGGGAGAAGAGGAAAAAAACCACCTCATTTAAGAGCTAGAAAGTTCAAACCATTTCCTTGTAAACACTGTATTCCTTCCCTTAGGAAAAAGAAACTCTCTTTCTATTCTTTAAAGAAGTTGATAGGAAGTTGGCCAAGAGGAAAGGAGTAATTATACCAAATGGCACATTGATAATGAACCTAAATATGAGTTTAAAAACCTCCCTCAGTAACAGCCTAGCAAAAAAATATTTTTCATTGGACTCTGAAAGGAGACAGTCTGTATCCATGTTCAGGAATTTACAGTAAGTACTAAACACTTTTGCTTTGAGTACCAAAGTCCAGCAGTATCTATAGTTATAGTAAGAACTTTTTTGTTCATTCAAATGATAGTTTAGACCCTTGGCTGTGGTGAAATATCTGTTTAGGCCCTTACAGTGGAGGTTAGAGTTTCAAAGATGAATACTCAAAGGGGACAAAAACATCCACAATTCCTTTAAGGTCATGAATAAAGCATGGCAAATCGCTGGCTAAAGCACTCTGAGTATTTCTGTGCGGTTTTCATAGCTATGATTTCACTCTTTTTTCCACCATCTTTTTTAGCATTAAGTTCTATGGTGTCTCATGGTTGCTGAGCTCTGCAGGATGTTGCTCTTGCTCGATAGATTTATAGGAAAACTTCTGGTTTTGAAAAAGCTGCTGCTGCCTTGAAAAAAAAAAGATGGTGCCCATCAGGTAATCAGATTGGTATATCTACCTAAGAAATGTTACAGTCAAAGGAAGGACTTATGCACGTAGCTTCAAGCTCATGAACTATTCCAAGTCCAGCAATCAGAAATAGCTCAAAAAATGAGAATAGGTTGGATCAGAGCTAGGGAAAAAGATACCACAGGGAACCAAGAAAACACAATCACAGAAAAGGCTCTGAAATACTTCCAGATGCTTTATGCTCTGAAATAATGCTGTCAGAAAGAAATTAATGAAATCCTGATTGTAGCACAGTGAATGACAAAGGTCAAAGGTGTCAAATTACCATAACCAAACTATCTAGTGACTGGCCCAAGTTGCTAAAGAGTCCTTTCCAGAATGCTAAAATTTACCCTAAAAAAATTGGCAGAGAAGACATTAGGACATGGCGTGTGACTGAGTGCTTTCCACTGTGTTGATGGAAATGATGGGAATGATGCCTTTCTGTGGTGTTTGAGAGAGGAACCAGCGGCATGTTGTGAACTACAAATGCAAGCAGAGCATTCAGCAGCGCACTGGGATGTGCCTACACATAGTAACTTGGCCATGAAATTGGCAGCAAAGTTCATTTTCAACATCATGAAGGTAACTGTGACAGACATCTGCACAATGTTTCATTTCAATCCAGAAGAAGGATGAAATTTAACCAAAGCCTGACATTTCTTACAATTAAAACAAAGGGATCTCTTTTCACCCCTTCACTGCTGGTACTGGACAAAGCAACAAGCTGATGAAATCTGTTTTGCCTACATGCTGAAAGCTTCCTTTCAAAATCCTCAAGATTCTGCTACTAAGTGGATAATTAAAAAAAACAACAAAACCCACCAAACTAAAACAACAAACCACAACAAGTACAACATAAGCCTTTCTCAGCATTACTGGCAATATAATTTGACTCTTTCTATATAACCTACGGGGAACAGGTTCTCAGTTTTAAGTACTGCTCTCTTTTAGAAGTATCTACATGACATCCTATAAGTATGAACTTTCTGTCAAGTCAGATGTCATATGCTCTTTCAACTGAGCTGGAGTATTTGCCCCACAAATCTAAAGTTCATAAATCTCTTTAGTTGAACAGCATTTTTGTCTGAATTCACAAATCAGAGGCTGTCTGGAACCATGACATCTGGTTGAGTACACCAAGTTCTAGAAGGCATCTGGTGGTGTTCAGATTGAAAAATTTCACAAGCATTTAGTTAAAAAGGGAGGAGAAAAGAAACAAAACAGCTATGAGACTGCAGGTACTAACACACAACATACAGAAATGTCACCTGGTCTACATGCAATAATAATGCAAAAATCTGAACTAAATTAATTATAGCAAGTGAAGAATATAGTGTGCTTGGTAAGAACAGGGAACAGGTGTCCTAGCTCAGAGATGCTGAATTATACAAGTAATGCCGATCTTTATATAGGTCTGGATTTTTAAAAAAATCATTTATCTCACTGGGCCCAATGGCCAAAGAAAGTTGACAAAATGAAAAACAAATGAAAACAACCCCAAAGGAAAATATCACCAAAAAGTGTCCTTCTTGAGCCTCTATGCAATGCCAGCAAATGTATTAATGAACTGATGCCTGTCTTGCTGTTTAGTGAACTGGCTGTTCTGCCAACTTGAGATGAATAAGAGAAAGAAGCATCAGTTCACTGGAACTACATGATCTCCCTATTTTCTTTTAGGCTCATGGATTTCTATGCTCAGCACAAGCACATTGAATTCACAAGGAAAATGGCATTTGACTCAGATGACAAAAACACATAGAAAACCAAATGCACATTAGTAATTGGAATAAAATAATACAGGGGAAATGCTGTCCTTATTTAAATGAGATACACAAGAAAGAAACAAGAAGAACCTCTCAAGTTCTAGCTTGCTAATGCATGTGACTTAGGGGGTGGACTTTGAAGGAGAGGAAGCTACACAGCTGAGCCTCATGTCATGAGTCCTTCCTTTCTTTACCATTTAGGTATCATGGAGTTCTCTTCAATGGCTGCTAGAGGAGCCCAAGTTTGGCAGCTACAGAGAGCAGAAAGTCAGAAACTGCTCTTCTCTATTCAGATGTTGGAGTAGGCAGCATATTCTGCCTTAAGCGCCACAGCAGATCACTGGATCACAACTTCTCACCCTCCTGATCATAAGCCCACAGACAATTACTTTGAGGCTGTGAATATTAATGAAAACTTTACTCCTCTCACTTTTCTACTTCTCAACGGGGTGCAATTCAGATTCAAACAGGCAAAGCTCCATGCAAGTCTCTGCGCCTGGTTTTCCCTTCAGGGTGAACCCAAATTTCAAAACTATGAATCAAATAAAACCAGCGTGCTAGCATAAGGAAAGCATCCTGTTTTTCTGGTGCATGGGAGGAGAGGGATGAGGTCCTTCAAATTCGGGTTTCACTTCTGGTTCAAATAGCTTCCACTGTACATCCATCCATCCATCCATCCATCCATCCATCCATCCATCCATCCATCCATCCATCCATCCATCCATCTGTGCACCTACACTGCTGACTGTTCAGTCTGTGCATCCAAATTTTTATCAGTGTTGACATTTTAAGCAGCTTGGATAGTAAGATGGGAAAGATAAGATTCTATAAAGCAGTACAGCAGCATGACACACATACTCTTTATACAAGTTAAATTTCAGATGATATGGAAGAAATAACATTTCTATTTATTTTATTTATTTGCTTACTTTACCAAAAGCAAGATTGATAGAGTCACCATGTTAAAAATAACATTGGAGCTGCACACATAGTTTCAGATAGTATCAGAATATTCGAAATGTCAGAGTAACTGCACCCCATGCATGGGTTAAAGAGAGACAAAGCTGGTGCCACAATCCTTATGACGTGGACTGCTGCCTTCAGGGACCACCTCTACAGTCCATATGGACGTGAATATATGGAACATCAATACTTTGGAGAAACTTGCTAATACACAGACTGTGGATGCAATAGACCACAGTGACATTCCCAGGCCTGGCTCATTTGTCAGAATGTAGTTAATGAGTATTCGAATTATTTATCCTAAGATCTCCAATGCATTCAAGTCTGCTTACCAACATTTCCATCTGTTTATTCTTGAATCTGTATTAAAAGGATAACTAACACCAACATAACACTAATTGTGTTGCAGCTGGACATCCCTTAGCCTACAACAGAAGATAAAAAAATAGTTCATCAAAATTTCTAACAAAACTTAGACTCTTGTTTCTTGCCATGATTTGATAGTCTCAGTACTTCCATCATTACACTTCTGTGCTTCCAGAAGATTTAAAATACCAGTAATCTCTGTTTTTTCAAACCGATAATCAACTTCTCTCAGGAGGCAAGGTGAAATAAAAATCATTCTCTGCTACCTAAATCTCCCAAGATAAATTAAACAATTGGATCAATTTTAATTTTATTCCCTGCACTTCTATTGCACAAAGCCATTAGACTAATGGCCTGAAAGTTGTCATGCAAAAGAGGACAGAGGGCAAGATCCTTCTCCTAAGTAGTGATAGGGAGGAATGTCTACTGAACTACAGCACTAAACCTGTCATCCTAGCCTTGGGCTGCACAGCTCAGGGCAGGAGGAAGGAAAGGGTAGATTTGAAGTACACATTGCATCCTTTACAAAATGATGCAATCAATATATACGCTGGGCTCTCACTGCACAAGAGGCTGTACATCCTAAATTCCAACCCTTGGGATTCAGAGATTCAGTAAGTCATGGAGACTGAACACTTCTAGTTAAGGACAAAGAAATGGGCACAGTAATAACAAACCAAGTTACACAAACCAAGGGCTTGGAGTCTGCAAGTCTCTTGCCTCAATTTATGCCCTGACTAGCACACTATAAATCATAAATATGCAGAAACCTGCCCTCCTCGTCTCTTTGGACATTTTGGACACAATTTTATTTTTGGGGAAGGAGGGGCATTGGGGAAGGCTGGGGAAATGTTTGTCTTTTATTCCTGAGTCATATCTTCAGACCTTAAAAATTTCCACTGTCTATGCAGAGTAAATATGCAGAGGCTGTCAGTCAGGTCTGGCCATCTCTCATTTGTGGTTTCTCTCACTTGGGATGCAGAGTTTCCTTTCAGGGATGAACACTGCTTGTCCATGAGAGCTCTTTCAACAGTACAGCTTAATGTTGGCTGATGGGCACTGTGATTCTGGGCATGTTTCAGGCAGGGCAGCCTGCACATTACCAAGCCAGAACGCTATGTCTAGTGGTTCCAAAGAAGCCGCAGCAGGTGATTTTATAGTGGCTGATTTTATCTTTGATTTAAATTATACCATGTGCTCATTGTTTCTCAAAGCAACAGAAATAACTCATCTTTTGAATCCAAGAGTCTTCTCCAAAGGCAAAAGCTCTGCTAGATTTGCCTCATCTTCAGCAAGCTCGATCCAAAGCCACAGAAGTCAGCGAGAGATGACAGTGACATGATCAAACACTATTTTATTCCTCTGCACCCAATCCTTTCTGAGACAAGGAGGCTAAAAGCAACAGACCAGTGAAGATTCATGTCACTTCACAAGAGCAAAAAAACGGAAAGAGGAGAGTTTTCCACTTCATAGGGATCGCAAGAACATAATTATTTTCTGAGAAGTGTGCAAATCAAAGTCACAAAGGAAAAACAGGGCCTCCAAGTGTGTCCCAACCTCACCCCTTTGCAGCTTTGCTGCATTCGTTCAGATAATGGCAAACACCACAGTACTCTCCAGTTTCTAAGAAAACCACTGAAACACACAGACAAAGCTGGCTTAACCACTGGACATTCAGTTATACCAGTCCCCGTCCCCTGATGCTGGGGTTTGGCTAATGGATTTGGGATGGTGCGTGAGACCTGGTGTGATCCATTAAAGAGACTACAAATATATCCAATTAATCTTAGACATCCTGGCAGACTGTGAGCAAGATGGTACTGCAGATACTGATACTGTGCTCTTGAAATTACATTCTGGCTAATTGTGGGCTGAGTAAGGTGTCAACAACAGGAAGTCAAATTTGGTATTGTCTGATTATAAACAAGATGATCTTAGAGGATACAAAAAAATAGCTATGCATTTACTACCAGTCACTGCAATAGATCAAGAAACAAAATCTTACAATACAAAAATTGATGTAGAAAGCCTATCCCCTCTGCTGAGGGAGCAGAAATGAGTGAAAATGTCATAAATACAACAGAATACTCAAAGGATAGGCTTTGCTCATCACTCAAGGAGCCCATAAATGAACTCTGCTGCTTTTAATAACATGATATATAAAGAAAATAAAAGGGAAGAAAAAAAAAGAGAAGAAAGGAAGGGACATCACATGGCAGAATACTGAGTATTCTGATCTCTTCCCTACATACCCAGTATTTCTCTGCTGTTTAGCTTTGACAGGCAGTGACAACATTAATGAATAAAATTCCAGTAATGGTTGTAAAGAGAAGTACTTCCATCTATCTCATTTACTTCTCAAGAACTGCAAGTCTCAAAAAACCAAGAAGCCAAATGAGCAAATCACCCTCCAAGAGAAACATCTCTCAGCAAGTAAGAGAAGAAGAAAAGACAAACCACAGAAATGGAATCTAGCTCCCCACCTGGGGAGGGACCAAAGAATATAACAGTACCTAGGGGTGGTGGATGTAAAAAAAGACACAGAAAGCCAAACTCATTCAGCCAAGTTAATACCAGGTGGTTTGAAGTGCTCTGGAAATAACAGTGTGCAACAAGAACGTGCCCCTGCATGATCTATGCCACCATCCACATCTTGCCCCTTTTCTACAAAGTGCCTCCATACTTTACACATGGAAAATCTGTGGCCTTTTGTGGTTCAGCAAATAGTTCTGTATTATATTTCTGATGTATGTAGCTTGGTACAGAAGAATCAAAACCAGGCATATTAATCAAGATGACAACAAATACTCAGAGCATATAGTCACTGTTAAATACAGGAAAACCACTGTATTGCTTTCATCATACTTGACGGCATTTTAATTGTTTTTTTGAAATTCCTACAAGGAAATGATTTTTTATTGCGTGTTTGGTGCTGCCCCCAATTTTAGCATTGAAGAAGCTTAGATAAACCAAGACTTTAAGCATGGTTTTTAGATAGTAAGCAGGATGGTAAAATGCTATCAAAAGATGAAAATTTACAGCACCAAAAAGGGGAGAAAACAATAAAAGGAGAAAGAACTGAAACAGACAAGCTGTCTGCTCTCTAAAGACCTGAAAAACTGAGGTGTCCTCTTATCCATGTCATTATGTCAGCAGTGTGTAATAAAAATGAGGGGGTGCTGAGCCATCGTGACCAACTCCAACATCTTTCTTGGTTTTTTTTCCCTAGAACTACTCAAATAAATGACATAGACATACAGAGTTCCCAGAAAAGGTGGCAAATATTTCCCCCGTAAGGACACAGGAGTTTTCACTGGAAAACAAAGAACTTAGTCATCTGCTTGCATAAGCTTGACCCAATCTTGTGTACACTTTTTCTCCTCATACTATCTAATTTACCAGAGTGAAGAACTTGCTTACTACCTATATTTTTCCTACAGCTTATTTTAACAGTATAAATTATATTGCAATTTTGGACAAGACATCCAGGGCACTTCAGAGTAAGCATGGAGCTCTGCTGGGTGACAGCCCATGCAGACTTGCCCATGAATTTCCTTTTGCCAACACAGTGTCACCTGGAATGGTACACAACTGGCTTATTTTGTGGCCAGCAGCTTTTGGTACAGGCAGTTTAACAGGATATGAGTTAGTTACGACAAAGATACATGTGAGCAGTTCATGACCTACTCCAGGCTTTGTGATATTTCTTCAGCTTTATTTTGGGACATAAATGTCCCTTCTTCTCTTCCCCCATCCCTTTTCTTCTCCTGCAGGCTAGCCAACTGAAAGAATTGCCAGTGTTTAAGGGAAGTCTCACATATCATGGGTCTCAAATGCCACTGGCATTTGCTAGTCTCGGCAGATGTGTAAGCCAGGGGGATGCCCTCTAAGAGGCTAAACTGACCTTTTTGTTCCTCCTCTCTTCCTCCCCACCTGCAGGCCATGCCTGCACAGCCACACTAACTGCAGCACACAGCACACAGATCCCTGTCATTCTCTGATCTCAGGTCAAGCCTACAGGTAACTGATGAGTTTTTGTTAGTCCCCAATGTGCAAGACAATGTGACCGGAGCAGAGCACCGGACTTTGCCCCCTCCACTCCTTGGTAAAGGAAAGGTAAAGGATCATGTCCTGGCTGCCCTGGGATTTTGCCATCTGGAAGTTGTCATGAGTAGGCATCAAACCCTCCTCCTAGAAGGCACATTTATTCTCAGCTTGCAAAACACCAAGGGCTTGTATCTTCCAGAGCAGAAAGTGATGCTGGTGGAAGCAAAGTGGCCATGCAGCTCACCAGCAACCGTTGGGATGTGGAACATCTTTACTTGATCTCATTAACTTTCTCTAGCATAGTACCATATTCATCCAAATCAAATGCTACAGAGTTCAACTGACAAAAATAAACCAATTTGGTTCTATGATCTGTTCTGCAAAGAAGACATATTTCACCCTGCTATGAAAGCCCATGCCTTTCCCCCATTTGCCTCTTTCTTTACGGTAACTATCCCTCAGGGACTAAAGACACACATTTCATTATTGTATCAGCTGTTCAAACCTAAAACATGTTTTTCAGCTTCCCACGCCTCACAACAGGACCAGGTACAGTGGTTTTTCACCTACTTTTCTGTTCTATGTTGTCTAATTTTTTCACTCCAAAATATTTTATGATTTTTGACAGGTACCACTGTAAAAGACTGCAATGTCTCATAGCAACATACTGTGCTCACTCTGCAATTGGTAATGGAAGAGCAGTTACTGTGTAAAATAATGTGAGAATTACTGAAGTAAAACTTATTTCTATACACAACTCTTGCAGGACTTACAGTTTGTCTAGAAGATAACTATTTAATTTAGTAATTACTTTTCTGGGAAGCAATCACCTCAGAGACAATCTCTTAAGTGATGCTAAAGTAAATGTTCTCAAAGTTCCCAGCTAAAAGAAATATCTTCAGTTCCAGGTGGGAGTCACACATGCATACACACACACATGCACACGCACAAGTTCCCATATACAACCCTCCCCTTTTCTATTTGGATATTTATTTGGAAGATCTAGAAGATGGGTAGAAAAACAAGTGTCACAATTCCTACGGCAACAGTATCTCAGTCCATGCTGATTTTCATGCATATATAAGATCTTATAATAATTTCTGCTTAAATAGCAAAACCGTGTAGTATAGGAGCACATAATAAATAAACTGATTATCAGCTCTGAATGAAACCTTTCGGGTATGTTCATTCTTAATAATATTTGTACTTCCACTACACTTGAACCTAAAGACCCAAAAAATCCCGAGCCCCACAGTCCTTGGCACTAGGAATAGAAATGGCAAGAAACAGTCCTTTCCTCTCCCTCTCCACTAAAGGACTCATAATCTATTTACAGACCAGTGGACAAGTAGAAGGAAATCCCAGTATCTCCATTTTACAGACAAGGAGCTTGGGTACAGAGTAATACATGATGGACATGCCAGAACTTGCCCAGAGATACTCTGCAGAGAACCCTCGAGCTGAGAACCCTCATTTGTCAGTGATAAAAAACCACTTTGCTCTGTGAATTCCTTCTCTTCCAATACACTCTTAAACTGCTTTCCACTTAAGTTTTCTTGTCAGATTCTCTGCATAAAAATCAAAAGTACTGCACTTCCATTGTTCCACTCACTCTGTTAGGTCATCTCTGGGTGTCTTTGAAGTCTCTACAGTTCTTCCTAGCCACACTGAAGCACAGATATGTCTAAAGCATGGTTCCAGAGCCAGGCTCAGAATTCAGTAGGACACTGAGATTTGCAGTCAGTTTTCAGTATGAAATAAGTAAAAACTAGCCAAGCCTCTTCCATTACTTGTTTCTCTGACTACTGTTGTTCATCAGTCATCTGCTATGACCCGGCACTATCGCAGCCCTCAGAGAGACCATCAGAATCAGCACACGGAGAAGTGCTCTCTACATACCAGGAGATGTTTAGCATTGCAGTGCACCTTGATCTCTTGTAGTTCTAGCTCCTTCTGCTCTACTGGATTATCAGTCACTTTTCCACGTTTACATTCAGAAAGCATTTTCATTCCTCTTCATGATTCTGGAACAACTTGTGTTGCCTCCTCAATTCTTGTATGCTTTTTTCTCGGGACTTTTGCAAGCATTCACCATTCTGCATCTCCCAACACCTCCCTCGCAGCCCTCAGCATTCAGAGCTCAGCCTTGATTGCTCCTGTATTCCTGGAGGTGACTCACATCTCTCTTCACTTGACCTCTCCCTCTCGGTTCAGTCCACCATGTCTGATTGCCTCTCTGGCATCCTGTCTTGAATATCTCATTCTTCACTCATGTACAACATTTTCAACTTCCATTTTCAACGTAGTTTCTGTTATTCTGTCACCCAGCTTTTCAGTATTGGTGCTTTTATAGAACTCTCTCATTGTTTTCTATTTTGCAACTAAATTACCATTAAATTTATCCATTCTTTTCAGTCCAATGGTTAAAGCATCTCCCATCTTATTACTGTAGCCTCCTGCTTCTCTTTGAGCTCCTCACTTCTTATTTTTTTATCTCATCAAAGTACTGCATCCACTTCGACTCCTTTTACCCCTACTTCAGTGAGCCCATCTGCACTGCCAAATTCCTTCACTGACCTGTCTAAATTACCTCCCTTCCAAGATACATTATGACTCAGTACCTGCTTCCATCTTTTCCTTCAGTTTCACGGCTACCTCTTTTAGTATTCTCCTAGTCATGACTTTTGCTAGATTAGCTGGTGGTCTTTGAAGGATTTCCCCCAGTTTCAGCATAAACTTTCCTTCTCCCAGAGTAGTAGAACAATGAAAATGTAAAGTAAGACAATGACTAGAATCCAGGACTCATAACTGGACTTGGAGGATATTTTATCATTAAATAAACGTATTTATTTAACTGATCTGCCTATGCCATAGGCACTGAATCCTAGTCGTTGCACATGGTTCCAACAAATAAAATAGTTGCTCAGGTAACAGGATCCACAAAGGACATTTGGGTACACTAGAGCAGCTACAGGCCTGCAAGACTATATATAAACTATACAAAATTTTAACTGGGGGTTGGGGGGGTGGTGGGTGGTGCTCACATTGCAATGTGCTGCACATTTCTCTCGTAAAAAGTAATAAGCAGTCCCCTTTCTAAGCGCTCTTTAGGCTGTGCAACTGTGAGGATGCACGGACATCTTGAGATCCCGACAGGTTTCTCTGTATCTGAGCTGGTCACAGATTTTTTACCTGATCTGTCTGATATGATCATCACGTGATTTCAGTTCATTATATCATCCCTTCTCTCCAAACACCAAAAGGCCTAGAATAGGTATTCACCAGAAAAAAAAAACCAAAAAAAACGTGGTATTTTTCAATGCTGGAAAATGTGTCAGAGTCAAATCAGTGAGTGTCCCCAGGCAGCATAGCTGGGACTACAGTTTCTTTACTTTCTGGAAGAAACTTATAGCTGTGCATGCTGGTGGGAAAGAAAAGATTAAGGCTGTACTGGTATTAGTTACTGTTAAAATGATGGCCTTAAAAGTAATTTGCATGAGGCAGAAAGAAATCCTGCCCCACAGAAAGAGGGGGCAAAACCAGACCGATGACATGCTCTGGAAGCGTGCTGGCTGGGACCCTCTCTGCTCTGTTCTTTGCCTCTCTAGGGTTACTAGATGAGCTCCTGCCGAGAGGCATACCCTGTCCTTAGAGTATCTAATGGTTTGAAGCTAAATAACCAAACACAGAAAAGGAAGCAAACCCTTAAAATACAAACCTATTAGTCTGCTAAGAGGTACAAGTAACTGGAGTTATGCCTTCATATGCATCCATGTGTACACATGTGCCTTAAAAGGGAGGAAAACACATTTTTTTCTTACTGTGCCAAGATTTCAAGTACAAGGTTCCAAAAAAAAAAAAAAAATAACACCAAACCAGCAAAAGATATTGATGCAATTGAGTTTTAGGTCAATTCAATTAATGTAGGAAAGCATATTTTTACAAATGGCTTCATTTGCTTTTAAGGATAAATAAACTACACTAATAGTGTAAAGTAACTATTACTGCTGGACATAGCCCTTCCTTTAATATCTGCAGGGCTTGCTGTCAGTAGCAGCACAAAACAGGAAAGGAAACACTCAACAATTTACATAGCATTCATCACATTCTTCCCTCAGCTGTAGTAGCATAAGCAGAAAGAGTGCTTAACCCACTGTGGGTTTTCAGGCTTCTTGGGCTATCTTCTCCCTATTCACCAAAAGCAATTCTGTTCAGCTTTAGCTGTTTTTTAATCAAAGAAATTATAATCACACTAGCAGGATGTTCATTCTGAAGAGACATTAGCAAAACCATGGTTACTTTGTTAAACTGCAGACCTGTGGTCGACAAAGTACCATGAGATCCCAAATAATATTTTTTACTTTTGCATAGAGCAAATGAAAGCAGAGTTGGTTAATTACTATATTACTATTAATAATAGTAATAATACTAACCTTAATGACAAAAGCTGAAAAATGAAGTCCCAACAACCACTAAGAACCTCAGTTCAGAAAACGATAACAATTTCAAATTCACATTAATCATCAAAAAAAAGTCTTTCCCTGACCTTCAGAAAATGAGATCTGTTTACTACATCAGTTAATAGGGACCTAAGTCGAGTGCCTTCAGTCCTAAGTAACATGCAAATCCACACAGCAAAGCAAAGCAAAGTAATACAACATTGAACAAGAATGTGGAGTAACATCTGTGAGGCTATTTTTTGCCTGAATGCTTGTATGCTGCTCCTAGTTCTCAGCTTCTCCTAATTGCTGATTTTGGCAAAATCCAAAGAATTTGTCATTGTTGCCTTCAAACATTTGCATTCCTAGAAACATAAAAAGCATATACTTACCTGTAGCAACACCTGTGATTGATTACACCGTCACTCTCTGAATACCCTCTAGAGGTTTTGCTCAGTCCCGAAAGGAGAGGGGGAAGGGATGAGAACAGTTGTCTGAAGAGCACTATATTAATTCCAATAAAAATACAATTTCCCCCATGCATTTGACAGCACGATGAAAATCACACTGGTGGTATTCCTGATAAACCAGACCTTCCAGATACTCAGTTGAGTCAAGCAAACTCTATTGCAGCATGACAAGGAAAAAGTTGATGTATCAAGGCAAAAACCCTGATCTAAAATTCATAGGAACGGGAACAAAACACAATCAATACAAACAGCAATTTCTATAGCAACTGGGGAGAAACGGGAACGGAAAAAACAGGAGAAGAGTTGGTGCCTTAACTGTTAGCACAAAGCTTCTGTGTCAAATGAAGGGACCTGTCCCTTTTGGCATCTCCCTGATCCACAGGCTGAATCAATGCCCAGCGCATTCCTCCCGCGCCTCCTTTCCTCTTTCCCTGGGATCTGTGGAGGAGCGAGCCGAGCATCCCAGGCTCCGACGGGAGCGCACACATGTCCGCGCACCCCCCAAGCAAGCACACGCGCTCCCCTGCCTCGCTCCTACACCCACAGGATCTCAGCACTCACCGTCACGGGCTTCCTCCCCGCGACTGCAGTTGCTGCAAATGTGTTTGATCTCCTTGCCTATGTGATACTGTATCACAAACGAGACATTGTTGTTAGTGGTGCTGGTGGGCTCCTTCAGCGGCTTCATCCTCACTAAATAGAAAGCTTTCTTTTTAGGTTTCTCTCCACTCATGTCTGAAACCGAGCCCTGCCTGCAGCCAGCAGAAGGAAAAGCCAGCATCCCAGGCTGCCTGGCGTGCGTGCAGTCCGCCATCCGCTCCCGCTCGCCTCGGTGTTTAGCTGCCACACACAACAGGGATGAAGGGGAGGGCTAGGGGAGAGGGGGAGGCGGGAGGCAGAGCAGGCAGAAGCGCTGCCTGAGCCTTGCTGCCTGCCCTCCGCGACCCCGCTCCTTAACCAATCCCCCGGGCTGGGCTGGAGGATGCTCAGCGTGTCCCCGCTTCGAGCCTCTCCCTCAGCCGCTGGAGCCGGACACATTTGGCGGCACGGAGGAGCCTGGCACACCTTCGGCTACCCAGCCGCCTGCGAGCACCCAGGAGGCAGAGCGTCCCTCCGCTTCCCGCTCCCGCTGCATCTCCTTCTCCCACGCCCTCCCCCGTCCCCGCGGGGCTCCGAGCGCCCCGGGCCGCGGCCCTGCGGGATGGCGGGCACAGCCCGGCTCTGCCAGCGCCGCCGTCCTCCGGCCGGGACAGCGCGGCAACAGGGGCGGCAGCCAGCCCGTCCCACGGAATTAATGATGTACACACAAAGAACCGTCCGGCAGCGGGCTGCAAACCCTCCTCCCCGGCTCTCCATCGTCGGCTGCGGCTCAAGGGGGCACAGGGGCACTCCGCTTCCCCAGCTGCCCCAGCAAAACCAAACCCCAGCCGCTTTTCATTCTTGATTTCCTTCCCTCCTCTGCTTCTTATAAAAGCCAGATAAGTTGCTTGGTCCGGCTGGTGCAGGGCTTAAGAGGGCAGCCGTGGACAATGGCTGGCACCGCCTGGCAACTGCGGCCCAAGAGCCCCTGCAGGGGCACCGCTCCTCCGCGGCAAAGGCTGACCCACAGCTTGTGACTGCTCATCTGGGCGAGGAACTTCTTTGTCTCCCTTGCCTCCTGCTCATAACCGTAGCTGCTCCAGAGAACAGCCTAATCATTCCAGGCTGCCTGCATTTCCAAAACTCGCCCTGCCTGGAAGGGATTATAATCCCCAGCCAGACACGCTGTCAATCCCTTGCTGTCCAGCTGCCCCCAAAATGCTGTGTTTTTTCATGGCACGGTAAACAACCCAAGCTGCCCAACCTGCCAAAGCAGCAGCTCAGGACGATGCCTGTGACACAGAGAATGAGATGAGTGGGGCTGAAGATGCTTGCTTCTTGCAGGTTCTGGGAAGGAAAGCCTGAAGAAGAGATGATAACCTCAGCTATTCTGGTTGCTATTACAGGAATGTGAGCGCTGGTTCTTTAAACCTTCAGCAAGCTATCAGTTTGGCAGGCACTAAACAGAGAGAGTGCAATTGGGGCAGACGAAACATGGCAAAGAATAACACCCTTCTCCTTATTTTTAGCCAAAGCCCTCACTCACTGTTAGAAGAAATCTACTCATTCTGCAGTTCTTTACCATTTCCACATATTGTTGCCCCATGTTTGATTCTCTTCAACTACAACACANAATTGTTGCCCCATGTTTTACTGCGACATGAGGACAAAGACTTGATTCTCTTCAACTACAACACAAAACAGTAAGACTTTTGCCTAAAGAAGACAGAGCAGAAACTTAAGGATTCAGTGACATGGTTTTCCATTTTCTCAAGTTCACGCATGCACACACACACACACACACACACAGAGGCACACAGAAGATGCATACAATGAAACTGATGACCTACTTGTTCTGCATTATTCTAATGCAGGTCTGCCTTCTCACCTGGCAGTCTTGGGAGTTGAAATCAAATGCAAGGCTTTACTTTTCTCAGCGGAGTTCACAAATCAGCCTAGGTGCAAACAGAGCTCACAGAAATACAGACTGAAGCAGGCTTTCAGCAGAATTATGCTGGTCACCAAGCCGCACAAGTATCCTACACACTGGGCTATGCATGTGGGTTTATGCTGAATAGAGTTGATCACCTCAGGTGATGTATTGCCCCAAAGGACTTGATTTTGCATGTGTTGCTCATCTAAAATTCCTACCCATTTCACATAAATGGCAGGAGAACAGGGAATCCACAATTATTCAGGAATAAGCAGGTGAATTCCCTAAATGTGTGTAGTGTGCAGTTCTCAGTTAATGCACTGAAAAGCCATCCCTTTGAAGGCCTGACGCTGAGATTCTGTTTGCTATGTTATGCATTTGGAAAGTAAAGGCTGAGAAGAGTTTGATTTCCCCAGCAGTCAGACAGCAGTTCAGACACTTGCAGTGGAATTCCCTCTAACTTATTCATTGCCTTTGAGAACACCTTCAGTTTGGTTGTGATTCAGAAAATAATTAGGTGAGCGGAAGACATGATCATAATTCACCTTCTGAACTTGCTTAGAGTTCACAGCTGTCACTGGTACTCAGTACTGCTGCATTATGGAAATGGGTCAGGAGAGGAAAGCACATTCAGATGTCAGCTTCCCTGAATCTGGGATATATGAGTGTTAATGAAATGCAGGGTGAACTCAAAAGTGGAATATCATATCTGTTGTCTCGGCAGTTTTGGGGTGTTGTGCCTCACCTGCCTTAAGAAAGAAAATTAGAGTCATACATTCAGAAGAGCTAAAGACCAGCAGAGCTGGTTTTGTAAGGCAAATGGTCTTGTTGTTCAGGAATTGGATAAGACTTAGAACATGAAAAACTGGGTCAAGTCATCAGTCTTTTGCAACCCAGACAAATTATTTACAACCTCTTGATATCTCAGCTCCCTGCCTGAAGAACAGTGATGTTGATGTTTCTGTTTTTCAGACAAATTTTATGAAATCATAATCCAAGGTTCTCCGTTTGTATATCACAGAGAGAATAAAAACAGACTTTTCAAATAGAGAGACTTACTATTTATAGCAAAATGAGGTGGGGGAACAGGAAAAACATGTGGCATCAGGCTTGGCCCAAGCAGTTCACTCACTCCAGACTTATGTTTTTTTGTTTCACTTGATTTTATTTCAAAAGTATTTATCCCTCCTCTTGCAACTCATTTGATTTTAAGGCCATAAAATTCAACTCGGATCTGAAAATAGATTTCATATCCAAACACTGCATTTTTACTGACTCTGGTATTATGTCCCCAACCCAAACAACTTTCAGAGAGGGACAGAAGCAACTTTTTCTCAGAAGATTATCACCTAAATTCTAGTCCAGACTCACATGTACTCCATTCTGTGAAAAACCAGCAAATACTACCAGAGTGGACTGAGTTTTACAAGCAGATCCCAGGAGACTGCAGAAACCCAGCTGCTCTGACATGTTTGTGGATGACTGGGAATTAAATAACTGGTGAATAAGAACCCCAAATTATCATGTAGAAAGCCCAGCATATTTTTGCTTCCAGGTGCTATGTATTTTGAATGCAAACAAGCCCTGAAGCCATCTGCTAGTATGTTTCCTGTAACATGCTCTTTGCTATAACATGAAAATTGCCTTCATTCCTAAGAGCTGCCTTACAGAGATTCTGAATTTGCCACAGCTCATAAAACAAAAATATGTTTAATTATGATCTGTTTAATTACGGTGAAAGCTGCCGGTGCTAATCAGTTCCAGGACAAATAATGTAAAATGAATGTACTACAGTAGTCCTGCAGAAAAGGACTTGCTTTGCTTTTTTAAAGATAAGAGGAAAAAAAAGGTCTAATAACTCTTTCATTGCCTCAGTACACAGCTACAAACTTTGGCATCATTTGATTGCACAGTGGACAACAAACATCAATGAACAGGATGTCAGATAATTTGTTATTTGACAGTGAATCAACAAACTTGCATCCTATTCCCAGCCCATGTTTGCTTCTTCTACAGGCTTGGGAAACCATTTGTACCTTCACTTCTTTCACCCCGACAGCCTTTGCCATTAAGGTGAGTGCCAGTTCCATTGTCCATGAAGAAGAAATGGAAGCAGTATCCCCTGCTATTAAATATCCCCCTATTAAAAACAGATAACTGCTGAGACATTAGTTCTTACCTGTATCAAAATCTCTGAGGCTTGACACTGTCATACTATTTTTCCCCCCTTTCACCATGTCTTGCCATATCAGAGACTGCTTGGCTAAAAGCCTTTTTTTGCACACTGTGCCCTCAAAGAGCAGGCAAGTTTTCAGCTGCATTGTCCACTTCACAGAAAAGAAGATTCCCTCTTAATTCTTTCTCTAAGCTGTGACACTTACGTGCAAAATGCCAGCCAGGCCACCCCTGAAGCATGCCTTACAGCCCTCAGCTGAACAATATGGACGTTTCTTTGTGGGCTGGACAGGCTCTCTCCTCCAGCACAAATAGGTGGACAAGAGAAATTGTGTGGAAGCCTCTGATCCTTGCTTCTTCGATACAAATGTTGTCTTGGAGAGCTTCAGTGTTCTCCTGAAGAAGCTATGGCACTGTCCATGTGAAAACGCTAGACAAATGCAGCATCACTTCTTCTCAGGAGTTTAGTTTTTCTAACCAAAACACCATGATTCATGTTTTAGTCTACTTAGGCAGTGATGTTTTTGCAGGGATGCCCCGTACTTGGCAGTTTTTAATAAATATTTTGCTTTCCTTCCTATTTCCTCTACTCATGGTACTAAACATCCCAGTGAGAATAAAAAAAAAAAAAGAGATAAAAGATAAATAAATGAATTACCAGCTGCTCTGGTGATTAATGCATACATCAATGTTGTGCTACACATAGTGATACAAACTGATCAGCTTGGAGTAAAGACGGAAATATGTACAATTTGATCACTGACTACAACACAGGAATCAGCCCCTAGTATAGTACTTCTTTTGGTAACATCTTCAATCTACTAGCAAAAAAATGCCCCCAAAACCACCTATAGACAGCTGACATTTGTCAAAGGAGTTTGTTGCCAGGTGGAGAATCTTGCAAGTTGCAATGCACGACTCAAACCTAGCTACCCAAATATTTTCTGTTTGTCAGGCAGTTACTGCAGCTGAAGACTCTGGTCCGTGGCTCCAGGGTGCTAGGCTGACAGTATTTCTGCTTATTATGTGGCACATCAGCAAAAATGGGAGGGCAAGGAGAAGGGAGAATCAGCCTGAGACTCTAGCAGGCCAAAATAGAATATGACCTTTTTTTGTTTTGCAGCTGTAAACACATTCTTAAGCAACAATCCCAGCTACTCCTGGCAGTCTTCAGCCCAAGAGAGCCAGGTGATGAGTGCTGCACAAACAAAAGCAAACTGAATGAAGAAGAAAGGAAAGAAAATGCCCCTTCCTGGCTTTCCTACATTCAGCAATACTGCTGAAGCATCACACGTCTCATTTTTGCTCTACCTGCAGGGCTCTCCACATCCTGTGCACATGCTTTGCCACGATGGAGTCCTCTCCTCATTTAGGAGAAGCCCCGCTTTATTTCAGTGTGATGCCATATGGTGTGATGAAAGTGCACAGAAAAGGTTACACATAAAAAGCACATAAGCTTAGGAACACCTGTTTGCTGCAAAAGTGAAGAACTAATGACGGCGAAGGCCTTCTAAGGATAAAAAGGAAGATGTCATCCTACCTATCAGGACAGGTGGAAAGTTGCTGAGCTGCCATTTGAATGCCCAAACATCTATGTGCAACTAATGACCAAAGGCCTGATGAAGCTATGGGTACACATCAGCAATGAAGCCGTGTGGGGTCTGGAGTTCTAAAACAGCTGAGAAAGTGACCATTAGCGTTAGGTAATGCTGAAAGGAAGACAATCTTTATGCTGAAATTGTAGCTGAAGCTCTTGCTGTAGCAGAGCTTACTGCAAGTCCTAGCACCACAGCCATTAGTCGCTACAGTCCTAACAAGGTCATTACCTCCCATCTTAGAAAATCCACTCTCTGTTTCTGTATCTAATTTTGATGTGGCATGCCCTGCAGTTTTATGATCGGTTTGGAGCACATTACACATCCTGCATAACTTTCAGAGGAATGGAAACCTTTCTTGCCTTGACAAAAGACACAGGACAGAGCACAGGCATGATTTAGGACTTGGTATCACCCCTGCGGGATCTAAACTGAGAGTTTGATAGAGTTGCCATCTTGAAGTCAACAAAAAAGTGGTTCTAAAAACCTCACTGCAATTACGAGATTGAAACCAAGGAGGAATATCTGAATTAAGTCCTGCGTGGCCAATTTAATAATTCCATTTAGGAAGGATCATATTTAGCATTGATGTGAGAATAATCTGCAGCCTAACACTGATAATTGCTTTGCCCCATGTGTTTGGAACTGTGGGAATAGACTCTACTAGTAAGATTCACTACAAAATATGGGCCTGACCCAGTGCTTATTCAAGTTAATTGGAATTTTTCCATGACATTAACTGCACACCTCAACATATACCAAAACTCAACAGCACTGGTGACTTGAAGACTCACATCATCGCAGCAGCTTCCTTGCTAATTACTCCCTGCTTGACACTAAGAGAATAAAGTACACTATACTGTGGATTTCCACACACTGCACCACCCCAAAATACCTTTTTCTTTCTGTGCATAAATAAAGAAACAGCTCTCCACCTTCTGCTTTTCCTCCCTCAAACCCAGAGCTTTCTTATATATACATGCAGAAAAATATTTTTAAAAACCTTGCAAAACTAAACCCACAGTCAGGTATCAGGCTGCATCTATAATTCCTCACAAGGTTCTGTTCCCCCACAGCCTGCTAAAAAAAGCACAGCGGGGGGAGAAGTCAGTGTGGCCTGTGTGTGTACCTGTGTGTCTAGCAAGCCCCTGAGGGAAAAATTGGAATATGACTTGCTCCTGTCACAAATGCTCCCAGATAGCAAAAAGGAAGGGGGAAGGTCCAGAGGAGGAGTCCGACCCTCTAGAGTAAATAAAGTCAAGCACTGGTCACCTCTGGCTGACAAACAGGCAGAACTGCTCCTACATCATGGGTTAGTTTTACACTGCTTCCTACAGATATGGAAAGCCAGGCACTCATGATTTTGTTGGCTCCAAGTAAAACTACATGTTTGAAAAGCGAAGCAAAGAAGGCAACAGGAGGGTTCCAGAGCTGTGCATTATACTGCACATATTATAGCTGTTTCATAAGAAGAACCTTAATTTGGACAAAATCAAGTGTTTCAAGGAAAATACAGCAAAAGCACTGGATTTATAATATGCAGCAGAGAAACTTGAAACTTGGTGGAACCTAGCAAGGTTTTACTGTGATAAGCTTATGACTTGGAACTGCCTTTTCTGGACACTCTTGAATGCATAGAAAACTCAGTAAAGCAGGTCACAGTCATCATCTTTCAGAATGCCACTATTGTTTTCTCCATGTTTGCTCAAGAATTACACATCTCAAGATAGGAACAAAATAAACAATGCTGAGGGGAAAAAAAAAATCTACTTTTCATTGCTAGTGCCTGGAAATCCTGGGTGATCAACTTCAGACACCTGAGAAAACATCAGTCTTTCTAGAACTGCCACTTGGAATATCCTGAATCTCTATCCCTTTGAGAGTGTGTGAGACAGACATGAATATCACAAAATCCCAGAAGTCTAGGACTTCCTGTCACAACCCCTCAAGGACTGAGCCATACGCAGTGCTCTGTCTGTCCTGGCTCCAGTAAGGTCTGAGTCATCTGGCTTTAAGGAAAATTTCAGAAAATAGGTCAAACTGAACTTCCCATCACAGGCAATTGCAGTGAAGTCAATCAGCTTGCACAAGCATTGCCCTCAGCACAAACTGCCCTCGTATTTCTGTCTACACAACTAATCAAATTAATTCCTGATCATATCAAATAGCATGGCTTCCCCAAGAATGTACAGACTAACACTCCCTGCTGATAATCCTTACTTACAAAAGTTGCTTCTCAGGTCAAAATTATGGAGAAGGATCACACTGGAGGAATCTTTCTTGAAGTAATACATCCAAAGTAAGAGCGTGGCTTGAAATTGCTAGATGAACCAAAATATTTATTTCCAAGCAATTAAATGGACAGTTATTATTTCAGAAACTCTTTATTGGCTACTGAGATCACCAGCCTACAGTAGACAAAGTTACAATCAGCACATAATAGGGATGACTGGATTTTTTGCCTTTATAAATGACTCATATTAAGTCTGTTGCTTGCAGTTCAGAACAGTTTACTTGAAGGTCAGGGATATGAGTGTGCATCAAGCACATTCATTTGGGGAACACTTTCACACAGAAAAGGAAACAGCAAATGAAGAAAAATACATTTGACAGACTTGGCCCCAAAGAGCTCATTTGCAGTAACACAGTTATAGACTCTTACCCAAACTTTCCAGGTCAATGGCCTGGAACTTGCGATGTCTCCTGCATGCCACTGGGGCAGCCACACAAAACTAACAGGTTTTCATTTCAGTTTTTCGGCTCACTATGGTTCCTGTGATTTCCAGTACGGTGTGTTTAAAGCAATCTGAGAAAGTCACAAAATGAAAAAGCTTTGGAGGATGGAGGCATGGGGAAAGCGACACAGCAAGTCCAGTAAAGTCAAACTCTGACCAAGCTCAGACAGAGGATGAGAGGCTGAGCTGAGGGAACAAGCTAAAGGTTCATGAGGTCTAACAGAGACACAAATGAACTGGCAAGCAGGCATAATCAACTGGGAACATGAGATGAGGGGAAGTAACATTCAGCCAGAAGGGAAAGAAGATAAAGGGAAGGAGAAGGAAGAGAGAGAAGATCAGGAAACCTGTGAACCTGTGAATCCTGACTTTGAAACAATAGACCCTCCAAACCTTCAGAGGCTTCCCCACCACTGAAAAGCCTTTGCAATAACACATGAAGAGTGCAGGAACCAAGAGTACTGAGGCTGCTGCAAAGGCTGATTAAGGTACAAATGCTGGCAAAGCTGTAGGGGGAAGCTTTCATAAGCATCTGCCTCCTCTGGGCCTGACAGCAGCATACACTGTCAATCACCTCACTTCAGTAAGCGCTCACATTTTTCTCAAATTAGAAATTAAGACAACACAAATCCCCAGGAATAGCATAGTTTCTATACATATCACCCAGTGAGCTAGCAGCGCTGAAGTGAAGCAAGAAGCTTCTGACATTATCGCAAGCATCTTTTTCAGTCTTTCCTCCTTCAGCATAAACATGGGCTCTTCTGAACAGTACAGAAACCTGCATGAGGAACTTTTTATTTTCTCTAAAAAGAAGCAGAAAAAAAAGGTTCTTACTCTCCTCTTTTTAGTCCCTGTTTACTATAGGCCAGTCATTTTTTTATCCTCAGACCCTTATCCCTTAGCTGCTGCTTGTACTTTCACTGTGGACTGGTGTGAAGCACAAGCAGGAGGGAGAAGCTTGGCTTTGCATCAGTCCCACGTCAGCATTCTCCTACCCTCCCCAGAGTTTAACACAACCAGGCTTTGCAACACCAACAGACAATACATGCTCCATCAACAGGTCTTGGTGACAAAAAGCCATTTTAAGCACTGTTTACCTCTTTAAAACCTTGAATAGCAGTCAACACAAAGAACCTGTGGTGTGCTGAACTGTCTGAAGAAACAGCTGTATAATCAGTTTTGCTGAAATCCTGGAACATATTTTAATGTGAATCTTGCCAAGCTCTTTAATGTCTGCCCTTTGCTTAAAGCCTCAATATCCAGGCTTGATTTTAGTAATTTCTTAGGGGCTTTTATAAAATCAGGAAATACTAGCAGCTAAAATCTAATTAATTCAGCTTTTTCAGTGATGCATTGCCACAATATATAACAACATACCTGTAGTACTCTCCACAATCTTAGCCATCATGTGTGTAAATTATTCACAAGAAATAAAAACTTACTCCTAATATATGCTAATTTTTGGAGGTTTTATAGATTCAACTGCTTCACCTGTATGATCCATGATGTCTGTCTGTCACAACCTAAGTCTCCAGGGAACATATGTAGGTAGCACAAAGGGCAGGATTTTGCTTTCCTAGAAGTTTAAACCAGAGAAGAATGTGACTGAAGGCTGAACTAGAAGGACTGCAGCACAATACACATTTCATTCACAGAGGAGTGAATGCAGCAAAATAATGGTAAAACCCACTGCAGATTTTTTTATTACTTTGTATTACAAAAATTCCAAGGGGCCCCAGAAGAGCTCAGGACTGCAGTATACAATGTACTCTGACATTTTAACAGACTTTTTTGTCCTAATGATCTTCAAGTTTCCTCTAGAGCAGTCATCCTCTGGGCTTAAAGCATCCTGGCTTCAAGACTTTGTTGGTTCAAGACTTTGGGAAAGCTCTAAGTGCATCATGAGGCCAATGGAGCAGATGGAAGTCTTCAATCACTTTATGGGTTATTGCAGGAAATACATCACCAAAATGTATACTAAGAGGTCAAACACATTTATGCTCCTTACACCACCATGAACAACTAAGAACTTAGTGTTCATAGGCAGTACTTGAAGAGCATGCTGAGAAAAGATTCACTAGAGAACAGAGATTGCATTCTTGTGATGCTTGCACTGAAGCACAGGTTTCTGCAAAAAAAAAAAAAGTTTCCCCCTCCCCACAACAGTTTAAGGTTTAAATGTGAGACTACTAATTACTTACAGCCAAGCATAAGAGCAGGTTGCCCAGGAAGGTTGTTTATCTCTGTTGGTTTTCAAGGCTGGAAGGGGTAAGCCCCCAAGCAATCTGAACTAACTAGATCTGCTTTGAGCTCTGGATGTCCCACCCAACCAAAGTTATTCTATGATTCTAAAACATTCAATCAACAGTATTTTCCTCAGATTTGTACATCTTTGAGGTAACAACCGGCAGTCCCAGGGGTGTGTGAGTGTACTCCTGCACTCTGCAACTGCAAGTTACAAGCTTTCTTGTCAGGGTAACAGTTTTCAGCCACTCAGACAAGATATTTGAGTGGGATGTGACCATGCTACAGCCCTTTGGTAAGAAGCTGGTGACTTGTGTTCATGGGGATATAAACAACTTTTCAGTTTTCTCCAGAGAAGCTGTTTGGCTTTCTTCCTCAGGGAACCTGCAGCTTTCCTCCTTGAGAGATCTCATGCACTATAAGCTGCAAAGAAGCTTTTCATTCCAAGGCACATTTCCCCCCCCTTCCCCCCACCCCAGACATGCTTTGCCATTTTTCTAACTGTTTTGAGAAATCCAGAATTATGCATATTTTGTAATTATGCCTTATAATCTTTCTGATAAAGGTTCCTCCATCACTTCCTAGCCACCTTCATCTGAAAGAATGCCACCCCCACAAGCTGGTTGCCAGAAAACAGCTATCCTGGGAAAAGAAATGTATTAAATGACAAAGGACTGCTCTGCTTGCCTGAGGCAGAGCATCTTTTGATGTCCACACAGAAACATGCTGAGGGAGAGATGAAAAGGCTACCAGTCCTGACAATACAGGGCACTAACTGCAGCTGCACATGGAAGAGCAACATGAATTCTGTGAGGCCAATCTGGCCTTCAAGTAGAAATGCAGGGACTTTTAATGGGGAACAAGTGTTTGCTTTGCTCTTTCTCTTGTTCTTCTGACCAAAGCAGGACTTAAAAGGGAGACAAGGTGAGAAAACAAAGAATATGGGTTCTAGAGAATGAATCAATTATTATAAAGCTATTATGAATAGCTGGCTTGATGCTTAGCTAGGGCATAATGAAGTTAGCAATTAGAGATGATGAATGGTTGAAGGGGCTTTATAATGATACGGAAAGATTTTCATCTTTATATCAGACAGGTTGAATTCGGGTCAAGTCAGTACCAACTAAACATGAATACCATCTGATTTATTTCATCAGGTTTTGTGGAATGAGCTTGGTCCCTTGTAAGCTGTTTGGGACAAAGGCTTATTCATAAGTAATTATCTGCAATAAGCACCTCCACATGCATGAGGCAGGGCTTTAAACAAGGTACTGTTCAAATAGTCCAGCTTTGAAAAGGTTACAATTCAAGTAGATAAAACTGCAAAAGTATTACTTAAATATGACAAAGAGAAAGATGGCATTGTTTGTCCAACGCTTTTCAGAAATGACGTGCTGGAGTTTTCTTTGAATCTATGTTCAATTATGAGCCAGTTCTTCCTGCCTGGGCATTTAGAAATTGCACAGTGCCTGTTGGGCAAAACTGCAGTCTATATAAAGAAGCAAAGAACATAAGGTGCCCTTTACTAGCCACCATGTTCATCAGCATCTTTCAAGAGTCTGCTTCTGCTCTAACAAATCTCCCTGGTGAGAAAGAGAAGGCGTGTTAGTTAGTACCAAGGCATCAGCTTCTGACTTGCTAGCAAGGGCTGTAAACAACATTATCTTTGCACAATGGACAACTCCTCTTCTACTGGGTCACTGTCAGAGCAGCACTGGGGTTTGCGGGTCACAACTTGTAGTTCAGATCCTTTCCTGAAATTTTTGGCAATTCAGAATTTTGAATCCTCTACTTTTTACTTTTGGGAATAGTATGTAAATACATGAGATGAGATTAGAGGTATTGGCAAACAGAGACTTAGTTAAGGGACAAAAGGAGGTAGGGAAGCTGGAGGAAAGAAGGAATCTAGGAAATTTAGTTGATTCTGGAAGGAGAAAAAAAAAAAAGAGGACAAAATACAGAGAGCTAATACACAGAGACCATAGAAAATCTGCAGTGACCCGACCTATCAGTGGGGTTTTACTGATGTAGTCCACCACCATTGTCACTCATTTAGGATGGATTTAACATTCCATACACTGCAGTGCTTCACCTAGAACACTAATAAGCAATGCTACTCTGCTCTGTGCAATGGGACCACATTCAGCATTTGCAGCAGTATAATCTTGTTGAATAACTGGATGGAGCAAACTTTTTAAACATCAACTTCCTCAAGCCCATAGAAGGAATAGCACAAAACTAATGGTGTGGAGAAGAGTGAATGGGAGGTTGACTAGTCATCAGCTCCCCATTCTAGGCTGCACTGTCATACAATTAGATTTTGTACTTTGACAATTGTACCAGAGTTAACGTAATTATGATTATATGAAGTTTGAAGTGCGTAGTTTAGGACTAGGACTTCTGGAGCTGTAAATGCCTCCAAGGCAGGAATGTGCTTACAGAGCTACAACTGTGTGATATTAAATCTGAGAGAGGAGGTGGAAGGAAGTATCTTCATGGCTAGGAAGCAAAAAACACAGCTTTGTAAGGAGAGAAAAGGGGTTCTAGCTCTGGATGCACAGGAGGTGATCTCTTTCCTTTGTTTCTTTCTGTGCCTTCTCCTCACCCTCTGAGAAGAGATAGGAGCAGGCATTTTTGGACAACAAAGGAAGGGGGGAGGATTGCAGTGTTATTCAGGAGAAAAAAATTAGGAGCTAGCTGAGATGCTAGATTGGTCAAGAAAAATCTTTACTGTAACTTAAATTACTGTGTACTATTACTTTTTCTTTCATTGTTAAAAGCCCATGGTATGAATAAATCTATTGTCTTTACATTCTGTCTCCTGGCACATTTGTCTCTAAACACGTAATAGCATTTCCGCTGCACAGTAATGGTGACGTTGGGACAATTTTACAGACATTGTGGTTTCCAGTGCATAGCCCCAGATATCCAAAGGCTTACAGCTGTCCAGTGTCAGAGCTGGTCATGATAGGTTTGACAAAATTATATCATTCAGGGACGTTTACCAAGAGAATGCTAGCTTTCAGAAAAATACTAGGGAAGATTCACAGTCCTGAGGCGTGAAGGACAACACCCACAACCTTTGGTTTTTGTTCGCATGTTTTGAAATTGATGGTGGTTATTTAGATATAGAACACAGGTCTCAACTGCATCACAGAAGCAATTTAGAAAATACATTTTGCCTCTGCATAATAGATACTTGTAAAATTTAGGGTGGTTCTTCCATGTCTCAGTAGACTCAGGAGGTACTGCGAGCCTGACTCATTCGCCTCTGTTGACAAGAAGCACAGCACTGTTCGAGATGAGAGATGTCGTAATTTCAGCGTCTTTTACTTCTAAGGTCTAAAACGGTGTGCCAGCATTCTGTAAAGTAATACCTTCCAATGGTCTACTGCTTGGGAGGATGGATAGTTGTCTAACAATCATTTTAATGAAGATAACAGAGGATGTTTTTGTAATTTTTCAGTTGTTTCAGGCATCATTTTCCGGTATCTTTGGCTATAAAAGGTGCCTGGAATGACAAATCAGATAAGACAGAGGCCTTTTTAAAATGTGAAAACATTTTTCAAACACAGTTGTGCTGATAAAGATTTCTGATAATGCAAGCCTTGCAAAAAATAGGTTTCCAGGAAACAGTGGATCTACACACTTGGGATGACTTAGTTAAAACCCAAAATAGAATAGGGAAATGTCACAAAGCAAAGCTTTGTGTTTGGATGGTTGGTATGCCTTTATAAATTTAATCTCTGTAGATTAATCATTCTCTGTAGTTTACTGTGCTCGCAAAATTAAATACACTGAAATTCAAACCAAGGATTCTGAAACAAACCCAGCCAGAGGCATTAACAATGCTCCAGTGAGTACGGTGGCACACTTTGATATTCCAGGTCAATGAAGCTTGTTCTAAGCAAAACATCTGGAGCACTCTAAATCCAGCTTGCTTTAAAATCTAAATCTATGCTGAGCTTCTCTTCATTTCTTTAAGATGCCTTTTAATTACAGTCCTGATCAATGCAATTTTGCAAAAATCGTTTCCTGCGCTACTTTCCCCATTAACAATTAAAATTACTATTTTCTCTCATTCTACTTTGGATAGCTTCTCTGAGCAAAGCATTAAAATCTTAATTTCTGTTCATTAGCACTGATTTTTGATCCAAATATAGAATTCCAATATTGGTGTATGGTCTGAAGATTTTAGAATTTAGTCATACCTTCCCCTGACTTTTTCTTCTCAGAGCTGGATTGAAACTAACACTTAGGGTATTTAAGGCTAGATACAGATCTAAGCTAAGAAAATGAATCTTCATTGCTTCTTAAGATGTTTTAAAGGGAGTCACTGATATCAGAACTGAAATGCAAGGAGTACTTCCAACCCACTAAACTGATAAAGAGTTATTTAAATAAGCATTCAACAGATTTTGTCATTTACATGTGTATGTATTCAACCAAGTGCAACTGGGCATCTTTAGAGAATGCACTTTCTTGGCAAAAACCTAATGCTACCAGATTCTGGCCACAGGATATTGTACAAAGATTCCACACCCTCTGCCTTCGCCCCTTTTTTCTCATGGAAAAAATGCAACTAAATAATATCTCTCCGTGCCAAACAGGCTCTACCTGCAGCTGTGTTCTCAGCCTCAATGTTTAAGAACATCTATGCCTCTAAGGCTACACTGTGAATAATTTTTGTTTGCTTGTTTTTATTTTTGTTTGTTTGCTTGATTTTTATTTACCACAATTATTTGAGGCCTTTCCTAAAAACAGAAGCCCCAGACCAATTTCTGTTTGATAACTCTCCTCCTGTATACACTGAAATTTCATTTGGTTTTGTATTACGGGAAGAACATCCCACTGAATCTGTGTCAACTCTTCAGCATCTTTACCTTCCCCCATAAAGCTATGAAAAACCAATACACAGATTAATGTGGAATTAAACTCCCCCACCATGTTAAAGTGAATGCAAATACATTCAAATATTGCTGTAAAATGTCTTTTGCATTCCTTAGTATAAGGCAAGTGAACCCATGACTACAGATGCAATTTTCAAAGGAAAAAAACCACACTTAGAATCTCTCTGGCCACACTGTGGAAAGCTCACTTCAAAGAGAATGATTTCCTTGCAGTCTCTATTGCAAAAAGGCCTCTTATATGTCTTTAGATATTAATATTGTTTTATAGATGTGGAGGGAGGAAAACTCTACTACTCGGTACTAGTAAGTCTAGCAGGATCCAGTCCTCATGTAGCATGAGGCCACTACAGTGGTGATTATTAGGGCATCACTGACACAGCAAGATCTTCCCAGATACACCAGTACCTAAAGCAGAGCTAAACTGCAGAAACAGAGCACCAGAGGAAAATCTGAGTTTGTAACTGTACTGCACTGAGTTCAGGAAGCCTCTGTAAAGACATGAGGCTTAGTCACTAAAGAAAAGACTCAGAAGGAGCTCCTCTCCCATTACATGCAAATGTACTTATCCTGTGGATAAGGAACTGAGATACAGCAATGCCTTGCACAAATTGACTGCATGTCTGAAGTAGGGCTGCAAGATACACATCAGAAGAGAGGAGCTTATTTTTAATGATGGCTCCAGTCAGTCCTTGTACACACATTCGCTTAAAAATCTACCAATATCTTGGCAAGAAGTGGCTGCTAGTTACTACTACACCTAGGCCTGGGACTGGCATTTGCTTCAGAAGAGATATATTCACAGGGAGCAATGCACTACTGCAAAAGGAGCACGACATATTATCTGGAAGAAGCACTGTGCCAACGCATTGTGCCGTGCAGACGCTCTGCTAACTGGCTGTGAGAAGAAGAACAAGAAAGAGCTGGCATTTTTCAGCTTCCCCAGGATTTGTGGTAAAAGCTAGCAACCGCACTGCCCATTGGAAAGAAATATCGAATGTGCGTGGGTAGTGTACAGGCTCTTATGCCAAGATGCAGAAGCAGCATCTCAGAGGTGGTTTTCCAAGCTATTTGTTTTCCTTTTTCGTTTCCTCTTCTAAAAAAAGAACTACTGAACCATTTTCTGGTACTTAGAAGCCTCCCAAAGATGATGTTTCCAGTGGTGTATAGACTTTTTGCTGTTGCACAGACCTTTGTTTTTTACATGTTTACAGTAGCATACACACATTACATATAAGAATGAATACTTTGTTTACCTAGAGTGTCCCCGAGGGGGCTGAATTATTCAGGTCTGACATATCTCCATCCTTTTTCCTGCCCTGGGGCTGATCGCTAGCCTGCATCTGTCAGTCACGGGAACTGAAAGTTAGGTGGCCAAAAATAAAAGCTACTGCAAAGAAAACATGTTTTACAGAAAAAAAGTATGAAAAGAAAAATCTATAATTATCCAGTCACATTAGTGACAGTGAGATCCTCCCAGCTTTCCAACCACGTACAATTAGCAATTGTTTTAAACAATTAATGAGTTAATTACAGCAGTAACTTCCCATTACATTTCACAGGGAATGTATTATTTGGTGGGGTGCATTAGAAACTACAAAGCAGTACTTTCATTTAAAAGAAAAACAGAAAGAATACCAGGGTAAGGTACCCTTTGGGGTACACTTTTTCCTCACCAAATGAGACCTGAAGCCCCAGTCAGGCTCAAAATGTATCTCTTCCTGCATGCAGAATCTCACCTACACACCCAAAAAGCACACATGCAATCTACCAGGGCAACTGCCATCTACCACTCTCTTACTCCAGGTGACACATTCAGACATAGCTTAAATAAGACAGGACTCCTGTCAGAAACCACTTTTCTCTTCGAACAGTAAATTGTCGATATGTTCCTAAGCCTTTTTGTCTCTTTTCTAAAAAGCTTCTTACTAGCAAAGATTAATGACTTTACCGTCCCTGTGAAAAATGGTGAGGGAAGCACTGCTAAGCACAGCCACGATTTATCTATCTATATATAAATCCTACTGCTTAGCTTTGATTTGCTGCAGAAACACAATTTTAGCTTGGTATGAGATACTCATTTGCATCAAAGCAATTGATAAATTGATGCCTACCATAAGAGCTGGCATCATAATCTAGTACCTCAAGCTTTTGTAGTTCATGATCATCTCAAGAGTGCCAGGTCTGCATTTAATTACATGTCTCCAGAATGCAATTTCAGTTTCATGCAGTGATTGTACACTTCTAGATTCTGCCCAATAAAGCCAACAAAAATATTCCTCTTGAGTTTCATCTGGTGCCTAGTTCCTTGTCCTGCTAGCAATTGGACACTTCATTACAAGTGGCAGGAATATGCATTGGTGGTACACATGTGGAAGTATCTTACCTATTGCTTTCAGAAAATCACTGCTGCTTTGATAAAAAAGCAACTGCTTACATGCATTCTGGACTCTTAGTTTCCTGGCAAGGGCCTTCACCAAGAGCAGAACCACCTCATTCAGATGCAGGGACTGCATTCTATTTTGGAACCCCAAATGCCAGGCCTATTGCTCAGAGAACATGTATTCTCTCAATCTCTCAAGAAAAGGCAAGCCAGCACAGGAAACAGCTAAGGCAGGCATTAGGAAAGCTGTAAGTGTAGTGTTTCTCTCTTCCTAGCCCTAAACAAGGCTGAGTAGTGGCATATCATCACTATGCTTTGAAGATGGTCTTCAAGTATGCTGCTGCTTGCTTGGAGGGAATGAGAGGAAAGCAAGCCAGCAGCAACCCGTCCCCTCCCTTTGAACTCACCGAGCATCAGCCACACTCACTACATCTTTGCCAACCTTCAGTGCCAAACCTGGTATCCCATTCCCCTGAGCTACTGCTGCAGTTTCCAACATTAGTTGGAATGAGTTATCTTCCCCAGTGCTTTGCCAATGACAACCCACAGATGCTGGGAGGCAAGGAAGGCACTGAGAGAATGTCCTTATGCAAACATGGACATTCATAAAATGCACAAAGTTGGCCTGAGAAACAAAGACACACACCTGACACAGTACTCCATTCCAGATCATTTGCCTCTCTTTTAAGGATGATAAAGTATATCACAAACTAGTTCACAGAACAAATTTAATATTTTGTCGCATTCTTGAAATGGGTATTGTTTTTCACTGTCTTATCACATTTAGTCTCTGAGGTTATGACACAATGAAAGTTTCCTTGTAATAATTGCATAGAGACTTCAAAAAGAATTTTGTTTCCCTAATGTAGTTTCACCAGATGATGATTAATTTGTCTCTCCCTTGAGATCTCAAAGAAAGAAGATATAAAAATAACCCCAACCAAATAAGAAAGGCCAGTCTGAAGGTTCATGTTTTCAAATATGGCTAGTGACTACATGGACCTAGCTTAATATGCACTGAAGACTTTCAAAAGCAAGAGGTAAGAATTTTCTAATAGGCAGACCCCTTTAAAATGTGTCCAGACAGCCACATTAGCAAACAAACAAAAGCACAGTTGTTTGGGAAAGGTAAGCCTAAACACCACCAATTTTAACCCCGTCTCAAATGACAGCACGGACTTTACAAGCAGAGAAACAGCAGAGAATGACTCCTGCAGACACAGTCACACATGTGACAAAAGCAGGGTTGCAAGTGCAGCAAGCATAACAGCACCTCTTCAGGAAAACCAGCTTGTAAGCAAGAAAACTCAGGCACAAAACCACTCCAAAATGACTCAGAGGTCTCAAAGGCTGAAAACAACAGGTCAATTTTAATGGCTGCAAAAAAATCCAGCACTGTTCTTCTGAGAAGTTATGCATCAGAAACAAAAGGATGACACAAGCAGGGCTGACTTCCAATCAACCACTGCTACAAAAAATTCCTGGGTAACCTACACTGTGGATGGACACAATCCTGATCCAACAAGGAGAGAGTGTGGCATCCAACACAGACTGTGTCCCGTTTAAACATGAATTTGCAGCTTCTGATTCGCAGTCCGTACCTTAGGGCAATTTGGGTCAGTCTGTGGACCTGGTAATTAGTGTTGGTGCCTAAAGTGAAGGCCACCAGAGACTCAACCATGGTTTCTTCATTTTGGTTTGGTCCCTGCAAGAAATGTCTGTGTTCAGCGACTGCTGATTTGATTTTTTTTATCGGATGGTTTCCCCTCACCCTCCTCAGCTTGCCAGCTCTTCATGATCAGTTTAGTGGCCATTGCAAATTGGTGGTTCTGGGTTCATTTTGTTAATTCCTTTTTTCTTTGAGCAAAAATCCCAACAAAACACTGTTCAATACCATGGCATCCAGACTAAATGCCTCTACTTGCTTCTGCTATTTAAGGCATCTGTAAATAACTGATAAGAATTACTTATCTCTACAGATGGCTTATGTTTTGGCAGAAGAGAGAAAATCCATCACCTCTGGCCTAAAGGAAGATTCTTAAGCGGAGGTTAGTCACTCCTGCTGCTCATGACTATGCTCAAGCCTTGGAGCTACTGCCTCTCCATGGCTTGTGAATGGGCCAAAGCTGCTTTCTCACTGTGATAAATATGCAGAACACCACACTAATTAGCTCAGTACACTGCTAATGTAAGATAGCATAAGTCCATCAAGTTCAACACGGCTAAATCCTTTACTCTCACTTGTGATGTGACTTATAAATAGGAGTAATAAATAACAATCACCTGAATGCTAAATATGTCTCTCCCCTCAAAGAACTACACTTGCTTCACATCCTGTGAAGATGAAATAATCCTGGGTCATCTCCTGCAGGTGAGGTGAACACTGAATCATAGAAGTATTAAGGTTTGAAAAGACCTCCAAGATCAAGTCCAACCTTTGACCAAACACCACCATGCCAACTAATCCATAGCACTCAGTGTTGTGTCCAGTCATTTCTCGAACACTTCCAGGGATGGTGACTCCACCACCTCCCTGGGCAGTCTGTTCCAATGCTTTACCACCATTTTAGTGAAGATACCCTTCTTGATGTCGAACCTAAACCTCTCCTGGCACAATGCAAGGCCACATCTTCTTGTCCTGTTGCTGTCTGCCTGGGAGAAGAGACTGACCCCCACCTGGCTGCACCCTCCTTTCAGGCAGTTGTTGAGAGTGATAAAGACTTCTCTGAGACTTCTTTTCTTGAGGCTAAACACCCTCAGCTCCCTCAGCTGCTCTACATATGACTCATTCTTCAGACCCTCCACCAGCTTGTACTGGTTATACAGCATGAGCAGTTATACCATGGCCATAGAGAACTAGAGCAAAACAGGTAAGTTTAAAGAACGTGTGGTCACAGCTTGGGCACAGCAGCAGAGTGGACTGGCCTCTCAATGCTAATGATCCCACTAACTTTCTTGCAATGCTCATTTCAAGACCCGAAGTTTTCCCCAGGAGATACAACTCTCATCTGGGTCAAGTCTCCAATGAGCAGATTTGCTTTGCCTTTGGGAAAAAGTACATTTGGCTAGTTACATCATTTTGATCTTTCCACTCTACTCTCTAACTGCTTAGAGTTGCAGAAATGAAAGGAGAAAAGCCATTGCTTCTTTATTTAATTCCTTCCCCCCTCCACTTCCTATGCTTATTCTCAGTAATTTTTAATTTTTTATTTTAGATATTTAACACAGATACAACACTACTTTCAGGTTTGGTTTGTTTTTTTGTTATTTTTTTAAATTAAAATAAAGATGGCTCAGAAGCCTCATATGCTTAAACACACATCTATTTACTTGTTTCAGATAGAGACAAAATACTTAGCAGAGAAGTCATCTACTGTTCCCTCTGGACCCTCACTAAAAAAAAAAAAAAAAAGGCAAAAAAGCCAGTAAGGCACAGGTGAGCATAAAATAATACAAAATTCTTAGCTGTCTAGATCAGCAGCATGCAAGCAGTAAAACTGAAAGAAATCTTATTAGCATGACATAACAGTAAATTATAGTAAGCAAGATATAATGCTAAGTACTGCAGCCTGATTAATCAGCAGATATTCCTATCAGTGAAAATGTGCTCTACAAGTTTCAAGTTTTAGTTCACTGCACCACATTAAGCAAAAGGTGGGAAAGGTACAAAATGAGACAGATTCATCTTTTGTTTAATTGTGCTGACTTCAAAAGCAGACTCCTCTCACTCTTGAAAAGGCTCTGACTTGATATCAAATCCATGCACAATCAGAGGGATTCTCCTGATCATCATATCCCAGTAGAATATTGAAGTGTTTTTGCTTTTTAACTGTTTTCCCAATACACTTCTAAATGTATATAAACTGACAAAATGAAAAAGACAAATGCTTCAAAACATTTTGGGTTAGGTTCACATCTGAAGAATCACACTCGAGGGCAAAACACACCACAGAAAGAATATGATGGGCTTGAAGCCCAGACTACCATCACATCTGGAAGAGGTGCAGTATTTGGGGGGTGTTTTCAGGAATGCCCTGCCCTTGCTATGCTCAGCAAAACTGAGTTTCCTATTGCATAAGTTTAAAAAACTACCCCAAACCAGAAGCTTTTACATAAAGTTCTTACTCACATGGAATCTCCCAAATCTCTTCTACGGCTTAAAAGACTCACAATATGAATCTTTCCAAGTTTTGCCTACTCTTATACTGAACTGCTGCAGAATGAAGGACTATTTTACCATTGAACTGACTGCCCTGACATCCTGAAATCCCTTCTGATCTAAATTATCCTCTGATGCTAAGTAGCATTGGTATATTCAAAACAGAATTTTAGCAAACTGGAAAACAAGTTTGCAAAAAGTTGTCTAACTCAAATTCAAGATCCCTAAAAAACCTAAACTTTGGAAAAATTGCATGAAAATTTGAGTATAATGCTGCAATTTATTTTGGTAGTGAGTAAATTCTGAACATGGGACTTTTTTTCTATTTCACTGCTCTGAAACAACTGAAAGTGTGATAAAAACTATTTCCAAGCAATTATATTGTTTACTCCATAGCATGGGCTTCCTTACTTGTTCTTTGCATCTGTTATGAGGAAGAGGAAACAACTTTTAAACAACAGTTGACTCTGAAAAATGCTCTCTCTTTCCGAAAAGTTTTTTCACTACACCTGCACTTTCAAAAGTTTCCAGCATTTTCGTAGTTTGCCTACACTGTGAATCTATGTGGATCTGACAACTGGTTAAGAGAACTAGAAAACCAAGTATATTTTGCCATTTCTTACAGACATTTTATATAGGTCTATCAGACCAAGACTGTGTGAAATAAGAATTACTTAAAGACAGAAATACTGCAATGGTGGTCAAAGTCACAGCTGCAGCTTCAGTTTGCTCCACACTTCACTTGTAAGTGGATTCCACATTTCCCCTAATAATTGTATTTCAAAAATACAACCTTGCATATATTTTTCTGGGTTGGTTCTGGGATTTTTTTTGTTTATGTTTTGGTTTTGTTTGTGGTGGGTTTCTTTTGTGTTTGTTTGTTTTTGCTTGTTTGTCTTCTGTTTCTTTGGTTTGGGTTTTTTGTTTGTTTGGGTTTTATCTGGTTTTGCTTGTTCTGGGTTTTTTTTGCTTGTTTTACCTTCTCAAGTTAATAAACCACAGAATTTCTAACAGACACATTTGCTCCTTTATCAGCTTGATAGGCTGTTAAAAATGCCCGACACATTCTGTCCTACTGTCTGAGAGTGGTAGGCTTAGAAAGTTTGAGACATCTGGACTTAACTCACATACCTACTGCAGTCTACTGATTGAAGATGAAGGCAAAAATAACAAAGTTTGAGACTGTTTCTCAATTTGATAAATCACTCTTGAGCTAGAATTTTTCTTCTAATCAACACAGGAAAGATTGTGTTGGAACATTTTCTTTCTTTGTCACCCATCACATAGTTTCCTCAGAAAAGTTCTCATTTGCAGATCATTTATCCAATAAAGCATGATGACTCCTTCAGAGATTAAAAGTAATCTTCAGTAAGACTGATCACCCCTTATGAAAATTAATAGGTCTGTGCTCTCCTACCTATCTAATTCTCCCTCTTACTGTCCTCATTGAAGTAATGCATAGAAATAAGTGACTGTGCTGAAAGGAGTTTCAGTTCATTCAACTTCTGATCACCCGAGATTGCAGAGCACAGAGAAAGATTTTGTAAGAAGACATCTGAATTACATTTTTTCTTCAATATCTTTGAAGGATACTGTAGTGATATGCTGTGATACAGGATTATCTAGCGAGCTTTCTTGATAGCTGTGAACGTATTTGACTACACAGATGTCCCCTATAATACCATGGAGCAATGGCATTACAGAAATGATGACTATAACCTTTTAGTGCCTGCCCCACCGAGAGATGACATTCACTGGTCTAGGTCACAGGAGAAGAGACATTCTCCTGAATTTGCACCCCAAGACAAGATAAACTGCTTCTTTACTTCAACTGGCCGTGCGTCTGTATTTTGGGAACAGAACAAAGAGGGCTGCAGTCTCAATAACAGAAATGAGTTACAAAGATCCAGCTCTGCTTCTTAGGAAGGCCAGTGCAGGAAGTGTAGCTCTGCTAACACATCAGCAATGGCAGTGGAGTTAGATTGCTGCTAGTTAAAGTCACAATACTGGATCTGTTATGTTATTCCAGTGACAACTACAGATACTTACCAGTCTTATACTTATCAATGGTTTACCTGAGGTCTTTTTACTGAGGATACCTCCACTGAGAAATAAACTCAGGAAAAAGATTTGGCAAACGCTGTGAGCACTGACAAACCCCTGAACATGCAGCACAGTGAGCAATACCACTACTAGGGAGGACCAATAATTGTACCACAATTTACAAACCTATAGCAAAGATGACATTACCCACTACTAAAATCTTCCCCTCTTAGATGTAAGATTTACACAAATAACACCATAAAACAAACACTATAATCGCTTCTTAAATAGAGACTAGAGCAGCACAGGACAGTGCAACTGTCTAGGCTAACCTAAGGTTGAGATCGTGCCCTCCCAGGAAAAAAAAAAGAGAAAAGCTGTTATTTTGCTTTACTGGAATGGGCTAGTGGATAAAATGCTGGATGTTCGGTTTGCATTTCCAGTTCTTTCCCAAACTTCTACAACATCAGCAGAGCTGTTTAGCCTCAGCAGTCTCCATATGTTACCATTTTCCTACTTAGATGTCTAGCTTCATCATGGATGGCTGAGTTTTCAACATCTGTTTGTGTCCCCTTTAAAAGACAGCAGAGAAGTATGCAGAGCAGAATACCATTTTGCTACATGCCTTGAACATATCTATTTACCTGACTGTGACACAGGTCTATAATCACAACACCCCATGCCAGCAAACAGCTTCCTTCTCCCTGGCTCTGCTTTAGAACAGCTTAACCAGAAGCCCACAGGACACTTCCCATACTTCAGTTCCTTTGCGTAAAGTAAGTCAGGCAAATACCCCTGCTTATCAATGGAAGATCAATTCCATACTTAAAATCCAGAGAAATGAAAACTAGAGAAATGACTGGTCTCTGCTATGAATGCATGGCTTTCCTCACCCACAGGAGAAGTTGTTTCTGTACCTTTTCTTTCCACTCTCAGGTCTCAGTTTGTCCCTAGTTCCTCTCTGCAGCCTGACAGCTGCCATAGTTCTGCCTAACCATAGAGTGCAGAATAAGCATAAAACTGGCTCAAAGTCTAAACTCCATTTCCAAGTGCATCCTTTGGCACTTTAATAAATGCGCCTTTTCTTTTGTCTCCACCTTTTTCTCCCCCTCTCCCACTTAGTTACAGGCTTATGCTATTTTCATGCAGATGTACAGACACTGATTTTGGTAGCCATCAGGTATTGGTAAAACATAGCTGCATTTTCTATCATCTTGCAGTATTTTCAAAATCACACACCAACCACAGGGTTAAAAATAAAAAAAAAAATAGCAGCAGAATGTATTTTCCCCCAACCTCAGCATTTTTTCACCCTTTCCTGAGCTTCTTTGTGACCAAGGGCTGAGAAAAGTACCACTAGGCCATTTCAGGTCTTCTAGGTAACTTTCTATACCACCTCCACCGCTTGTGCTGTTATTCAGCAGTTAATGTAGATCTCAGTTTCAGTAGGATTTGCAAGTCAATCCTCTATCTGTAAATCCCAGATGGCTCAGTGATTTTGAGCGCAGCTATTGATCTCTTCATTCATAGATACCGGCTTCTGGGCAAACACACCCAGCTGCTCTCAACCCCGCCTGACTGCCACCGGCAGAAAAGAAGACTTTGTGAACCCAGACATTACCCGTTAATAATGCTGCCACTTTGAGCAATAAAATTAGGCAGGAATAAGCATATGGTTTGCACGTTTGCCTACCTGATTACAGGGCTGCTGCCAGGCTCCCTCCCTTGCTCTGCAACAGCTGTGCTTTTGGCAGCTGAGCAACAGCCTTCCTAAGTGTCATGCTCTGAAAACGCACACACTTCTACACACACACTCATCCAGCCTTGCCGTGCCAGACAGCCCCTTCTCCGCAGTCAGCCAGCCAAAAAACAAGTTGCAGTTCAATGACCAGCTCCAGTATGAAAGGAAGATACAGAGGTCAGAACAATCAATGCAATTAACCGTTCTGAAAACAGCACAAGGCTTTTTATAAAACGGGAACAATTGGGTTTTATCTGCCCTTTCCCCTCCTCTCATATATTACCTATAAATCAAAAAGGTCTTCAGCAGATCACTGCATATTTGGTGCCAACTGCTCTGTCTTTCTCCTTCCATCTTACACCACTGCAGAACAGTCAGAATACATTTGGGCCCCTTAGTGCTGCAGAAGGCAACTGCTCCTTACCTCCACGAGGTATGGAATTGTGCCTCCTCACTGAGACCTCTGGGGAAGGTGACAAGGGAACAAGCTAGCCTTCCCTCCCCACCCATCCCCTTCCCCACAGATCACTGAGCTGTTACCATACATCAAGCCTCCACACGGCTGCGGTACCAGTAGGAGATTTCAGGCAAAGTGGCATGGTATTTTATACTACCGTGACATTTTGAATGCTGTTTGTTGAGCTTTGTTACACACAGTTTTGTCTCCTTCTGCAGGGAATTACTCAGCCAGGAAGTCACATGGCTGCAGCAGCATAATTAGAGGATTCAAAGCATGCTAAGCTCATCTGGAAATCATATGAGGTGGGGAGATAAATAATATCCCTGTGCAAGTAGCAGCTCGTCACTTCTCCAGTGTGCACTCTCCCAGGGCTTGCTGTCACAGAAAAACTCTATAAGTTATGGAGTAATGCAAACCCCACCTAAGCTTGAGAGGAACCCATCAGTCCATGGAGTTCAAAATATGCAGGCAAACAGGATGCAACACACCCTCAAGGAGGAAATGGGTACAGGGAAGAGGAGGATATGTATCAATGCAAGTATATCAGATTGGGGGGAGGGGGCAGCAACAGTTTCAAAAGTAACAAAATAATAGAAAATTTTGAATTCAAATTAAGGTCCAATACACGTCTTTTCCAAGGGTCAAAGGAGAATATTCCAGAGTTTTGTAAAGTTTAAAGGAATTTGATACAAATATCTGTATTTGAGATTTTGGGTGAGACCAGCTCCATCATAATGTTTGGGAAAGTATCATGCAGGATGCAAAAAAATTAGAATGGTGTTGTTTATAAATGCAAGGGAAGCACAGAGAGCTCTTGGACTTTGTCATGGTGGAATTAACAATGGAATTTGCACTTGATTTAAAACCTAGCCCAAGATGGTTCTTTGTCTGCCCTGACTAAGCTTAAGGAGCATTTCATTCATTGCTGTGGTGCATGAGAGTGGTGCATAATGACATACTCTGCAGCTAATGTCTTGGTTGTCCCATCTGCATGGCCAAGTGTGGTGCTAGGACGGGAAGCCCAACAAAAAGATCCTCATTTCTGGTGGATGCTGTCCATGCAGTTTGGCATATTCCTTAGGGCCCCCTAAATCCTCAGGAACGGATATGCTTTCTCGCTTCAGTTGATAAACTGCTTCTAGATGGCTTTCAACTTCATTCACAAATTGCCTGCCATATTTCTTTCCTGATCACACTTTTGCTTATTATTTGTTTTCTTTCTATTCAAGTTGTGTAATGAGGTAGCCAGTTTCATTTTTACCACTTCACTGATTTTACAGTGCAATGTAACAGATTTGTGTAATAGTTACTTGCTTTTCCCCAGCATTTCCCTCCCCTCATGCCCCACACTATATGTAGCAACCAGCAGCCTTGTCTCTGCAGTCAAGTTCCTGCATAGCACAACCCTTGTCTGTAATTCTCCTTATGGTCCGGGCTATTACTGATGCTTCCAAAATGCATGCAAAGAGCCAGCCAAAGACCAGAATCTTGCTGGAAGAGGCACAGACAGAAGTGTGCACACCCATACTGGGAATGGGCCGTTCCTTTGGTCTGTGGTATGGGTCCTTCTGAAACTTTCCTTCCAGCCTAAAGATCCAATAGAGCCTGAAGCACTTTCAAATACAAATCTTTCAGCTTTCCAAAGTGCTTCCCCAATCACTATGTACTGCCAGCCCCACTGAGGAAGGAGCTGAGGGGTGGCTGACAGCTATGACCACAGAATCACAGAATATGCTGAGTTGGAAGGGATCCACAAGGATCAACTCCAACTCCTGGCCCTGCACAGGACACCCCAAGAGTCATACCATGTGCCTGAGAGCATTTTCCAAATGCTTCTTGAACTCTGTCAGGCTTGGTGCTGTGACCACATCCCTGGAGAGCCTGTTCCAGTGCCCAACCATCCTCTGGGTGGCAAAGCCCTTTCCTGATATCCAACCTAAACCTTCCCTGACACAACTTCAGGTCATTCTCTTGGGTCCTGTCACTGGGCACTGCAGGGAAGAGATCAGTATCTGCCCTTCCTCTTGCTAGGTCTCCCCTCAGTCTCTATTTTCCAGGCTGAACAGACCAAGTGACCTCAGCTGCTCTTCATACAGTTTCACCTCAAGGCCCTTCATCCTCCTGTGGACACTCTCTAATATTTTCATATCATGCACTGGAAAATAACCTCAGGAAGAAGTGGTACTACTGGAAGGACTGGTGCATATCGGGCCCTGCCATTTATGTGAGTTTTTTGCTCATTCTGAGCTGGTGATGTTTGTGGACACAGTGATACAAATGTGGGCTGATCTCCTAGCACACAGCAATTAAACAGGGGCCTGGCTGTCTCTTGGGATTGCTGCATCTTTTTTTTCTCCCTGAAAACCTTTCCACTTTGGGTATGACACCATGGTGATACTCTTGTCCCTTCAGCAAGCTGCCCTTTCCTTACCCATTCCACTTATCCCCTGCAAAGCACATGCAGGAAGGCCTACAGGAGGTTAATATTTGCAACAAAAACAGAAAAAAGAAAATGCTGTTGAAGTCCACTTGGGTTGCTGAATATTTTAATGTGGGAGTGTCCTAGGTTACAATGTAAAATATTCCAGGTCTGTATTCTATCTCTATCTTCATGAACTGTTAAAATCAGGAGGGGCAGTGTTTTCCTTGCCTCCTCCCCNGACTACTGGAGCCACCATTCAAACTGGACTGCTACCAACACCCTGACTGACAGGGTGTCAGGCTGTATTCTAACTGTCAGGTTTTGTTTTTGTAAATACTGCATCTTGGTCTAATTTTCCTATTAGGCTGTAGATTGTTGGTTTTTGTTTTACTTTATTTTGTTTATGCATATTAAAGAACTGTTATTCCTATCTTCATATCTTTGCCTGAGAGCCCCTTAAATTTTAGAAATGATAATAATTTGGAGCGAGTGGTTTATATCTTCTATTCCAAAGAGAAGCTCCTGCCTTTCTTGGCAGGGACCTGTCTTTCAAAACCAATTCAGGGAGTCCTGAAACTCAGAGGATATTCACTGATGAGATGGATTTGGAATTGGATTCTAATCTGAATGCAAAATGTCATGTATGAAAAGGCATGAAGCAGAAAGCTGATGGAATGTACTGATTTCTGTGATTTTACTGTCCTAAAACTATTAGCCTCTGGAAAGGACATATAGTACTTGTTTAACTTTGTATGTCATTTTCCAACAGGAACCTTTACAATACAGAGAAAAAGGGGAGCTTAAAACCAGAGTAAAGTTGATCCAATGGAAGTCTGGATCAAAATCTGTTCTCTGTCTTGTGAAAAAGACAGCAGTGTGTACCACAGTTACCCCCTATAAATCACTAGCTGAACAGGAAGCAGCAAGTCAAGCAGACTGGTGATACTGAGTACTCTCTGAACAGTTTAGGAAGGCAACACCTAATGGTCACCTCATGAACAGCCTTGGTAACCTGACACAAAGCATCACACAGTTTCATCTTGAACTGTCTGTGCTTGTCTGCCCCAGTAAAGAGTTCTCCCCTCAAATGAATTTTTCAGTCTCCAGCCTCATCTAGGTTGTGACCCAGGTTAGTTGCTTGTACCAACAGCTTAGAAATGCACAGTGGACTCTTATTAAGGGGATCAACATTTACTGAAGAATCAGGTGCTTTCTCTTGCTAGTTTCATCGTGTGCAGTGTAAAAAAAACCCAGATCTTAGATTTTAATATTTTAAACCTAGTAATAAATATGGAAGAGCAATTGGTGCAACTGTTCTTTGATTTGCTATGTGTAGTTGATCTTTAATTCTTTAAAAATAAACTTCATCAAAGATTTGTGATTCTAGCATGTTCACATGATGTGGGGAGCTGGGATTCCATGAAGTTGTGGTGCTGTGCTCCATACAGAAAGTCTGAACATTTTGGGTAGCCATCAATCCTCAGTGCAGCTCCATAAGGTTCAATGAACTCAGTAAAGTGTGTCCAAACCAACTGCCTTTTGTTTCTGCATGGCAGAGATAAATATGAAAAACCCCTCATTTCATCAAAATTGTAAAAAAGCTTTAAGACCTATCAAAGTGGGAAATGGGCAAAGCTATCTTGTGTCAAGCACAACGTAAATGTAAAACAGAGTCAGCAATACATTATTCCAGATTTGCTAGACAGACTTATTTTTAAATGCTGTATCTCTGTGAAACATGTCCATTAAATGATTTTTTCTTTCCTCGGTATATCACATAAAAAATGCCAAAACACCAACACATCCAAAACCTTGTCTAGTTCAGAGTCCCTAGAAATAATGTGAATGCTTAGCAGAATTTTAATGACACAGTGAGATTTACTGCAGATTAATTTGATTAAGTATTGCTAAATAATGAGGCATTTCAGGGCACTGTGAGATACTGAAGGTTTCTGAATTCAGTCTTTTGTCTGTAATACTTTGAGCAACTTATTAATAAAGTTCATATTATGTAGGCCTTCATAGAGGCAAATTAAATGCATGCTGTTTTTAAAAATGTCCACAATATAAATATTCCTAGCATAAAAAGCCATATTTCAGAAAAAATATTTGCAAAATAAAAATGATTTAGAAACAATAATAATACTTCCTTAGCATCTATAATTTTCCAAAAACATTCAACAGAAAGTGTAGCAAATTGATCCTTACAACACTCCTTTGAAATTCAGAGATAACTAATTCTTCTTTTACAGATAAGGCCCACTGAGGTAGGATAGTAAAACTGTTTGGCTAAAGACATAGGGAAAGCTAAGGCTAAAAGTTAAATGAGTATTGACAGATAATGTTTCCAAACCCACATCTTACATTCTTCTTAATGAATAACCCATCATTTAAAAAATAAGGAGGGTAGGAGCTCTCTCCATATCGAAAGGCCGCATAATTCTGGGAGACAAAAAATAACTCTGTGCCTATGTGAAGAATAAGTATATAGTTCAACCACAAACGTGCATAACATACTTTTTAATACACAGATAGCTATGCTAGGGGAAAAATACAGTCAGAAAAGCTTGGCTTGACAATGTATAAGTCTACTCCACCCTATTAATCTAGATGCTGTAGCCAGAGCCATAACAAAAGCAGGAGAATGAAAATTGCTGATCCTCAGTATCCTGTAAAAGAAGGGTGACAAATGTGTCCAACAGCTCTGTCAACCACTATAAAAAGACAGGCTGTAGACTCACAAGGGCCAAGCAAGTGGCATTCTTTAAAAACAGGAGGAAGGAGCAAATGTGATGAGATTTGGCTTTAAAGTCACAATATAAACGCAGTGGTAGAAAAGCAGTTCAAGCCACAGAGAGAATTCATTACTCCATGGGTATGTCCATAACTTTGCAAGGAATTCTGGCCAGCACCTGATGTCAAATTTAACCCTTTGTAGATCTACTGACTTGTGTGGTATCTTTACTGAGCAAATTTCTTTAAAAGCTCTGGCATAGCTACCTAAAACTCTTTGTAGTGAGAGCAAGTTCAAGAAAATCCACATTACCCTAACAGTGAATCTAAATATAATCTTTGTTCTTATCTCATTGAATGTCTGGAACTGCCTGTGCAAAAACCCATATTAAACTTTCTCGTCTTAGCTGGCAAGTAGTTCCACAGGATTTTGGGCTGTCAAGGTAGTGGATGAGTGAGTGAGAGAATGGCTAAGCAGGATTAGCATGACACAGTAACACGAAGGTGAATGTAGTGGTCATTTGAAGCATCTCAAACCACAGTACTGGTGGTTTGCACATCCCTATCTCTCACATCCTTTCAAGGCATACATATTTTTAGAACTTGCTGCATGTTAAAGAAGAAAGGTTTTAAAAGGGATCAAGGGTAAAACAAAGCAGCTGAAGAGAGGTGCTCATGCTTTTGAATGGTGGCAATCCACTCCAGTGAAAATTATCTACTTCAAAAGGTAATGGTAACAGGTGAGAATGGGAAATGAAACCGTCAATACAGCCTAGCCTCGAGACAATACTGTGGGCGGCCCATATTTTGCCTAATACAGCTCCCCTGAAGTCAAACAGAGTAGAATTTCATGCTATTCCTAGGAATAGAATGGAACAGACTATTTTAGTTGGAAGGAACCTAAAATGCTAATCTGTAATCCAACTGCCTGACCATTTCAGGGCTGACCAAAAGTTAAAGCATGCTGTTGGGGGCAGTGACCAAATGCCCCTTAAACACTGACAGGCTGGGAGCATTGGCCACCTCTCAGGGAAGCCTGTTCCAGGGTTTGACCACCCTTGTGGTGAAGAACTGCTTCCTAATGCCCAGTCTAGATCTCCCTTTGCACAGCTTGGAGCCATTTCCACACATCCTAGCACTGCACCCCAGGGAGCAGAGCTCAGCACTTCCCTCCCCCCTTCCCCTCCTCAGGAAGCTGCAGAGAAGAACGAGGTCACCCCTCTGCCTCCTTCTCTCCAAGTCAGACAAGCCCAAAGTCCTCAGCTGCTCCTCACAGCACTTGCTTCCAGCCCTGTCACCACCTTTGCTCCCCTTGTCTGGTACGTTCAAGGATCTTCACAGCCTTCTAAAAGGGTGGTTCCAGAGCTGCACAGTGCTCAGGGTGAGGCTGATGCACTGGGATAATCTCCTCTCCTGGCTGGCTGGTTATGCCATGCTGGATGCACCCAGGATGAGGTTTGCCCTTGGGGCTGCCAGGGCACACGAGTGCTCACATGGAGCTACTGCTGACCAGCACTGCCAGATCCCTTTCCACAGGGCTGCTCTCCGGCCATTCCTCCCCCAGTTCACTCCTGTGCCCATGATTCTCCATCCCAGGAGCCAGATCCAGCATTTGCACTTGTTAAATTTCATCCCACTGATGACTGCCCAGTGCTCCACTCTCTGCAAGGACTCTTGTCCCTTGACAGAGTCAGCAGCACGTCCCTGTTTCATACCATCAGCAAACCTAATGCTAATGGGACATTCAGTTCATGTCTCCAGATCACTGAGAGATGTTTTGAACAGTACTGGCCCTAGAACTGTTCCTGAGGAACAGTGCTGGTCACCAGCCAGATCTGGCTGTTCAGCCAGTTCTTCAGTGTGTACCCAACTCATCCCAGAGATGGGCAACTTGTCCAGAAGGATGCTGTAAGGGATGGCACCAAAAGCCTTACAACAATCCAGAAAACTACATCTGCCACCTTCCTCCCACACACCAAGCAGATGACCTTATGTAGGATGTCAAACTAGCGAAATGGGACTTTCCCTTTATGAACTTGTGTTGTGTCTGATTAGTGTGTTGGTCTTTAAATGCCCTTCAGTATAATCCAGTTTAATCTTCCCCATATTTCTTCCAGAAACTGAGGTTAGTCTGGCAGGTTTGTAGTTGCCTAGGTCTTTCCTCACACCCTCACTGCATATAGGGCAACTTCTATTCTAGGCAGGACCGGGGAGAAGAGCTGCATAATGCACATGTCTGCAAAGCACAGAGCCTCGTGTGTCAAGGAAAGCTCTGTCCTGAGGGCTTAGGAAGCCACAGAAACAAGTAAGACTGCAATTTCAAGTTTTAGGTTTTGTGCTCAGTGTGGCAGCCAGGCAACCTTAATATTCAGTGCCTGCATACATCTCATGCCTCTGGGGAGAACTGCTTGTGACCTGTGGCCTAAGCAACCTGACAATGAGTTGCTGGCATTAAAAGAATCAGTGGATCAGTGTTTCACAGAGCTGGAATCAGGCAGGTGCAAAGCAAAATTACTGTTCTCTAAGTTGTTGTTTTTTTTTTTAAAGAACTAACTCAGACCAAAGGAATAATTTTTTTTAATCACACATCTAAGAATATTGTCAGAAGACATATGCAAAAGATGCCTCACTTCAACCACTCTCAGCTTCTTAAACATAGAAAGTACCTGGGGACATCTAGGTTGTTAATGAAAAATGTTTGTGCAAACAATTTTTTTTATTCCTTCTAGCAAATTCATGAACAGAAGCTACCAAAAGCCAAAGACGAATCATTAATTGGACAAAAACAGGTACCTGAGCATATAAATGGGAGATTTTGGAACGCCAGTCTGTGGAAGTGTCCTGCTTTTGAAACAGATAGAACCAATGGAAATGTATTTGAGCATTGCACTGGCTGAGTTTGCTGTTACAAACAAACCCAAAGGGCTGGATCTGAACTCCAGCGTCAGAAGGTGTGGATTTGACTAATACATTAGAGTATTATATCCAGAGCCCGCATCTGATCCTATAAATCTGTATGCGAAGGGGGAAGCATAAGCACGTAGGTAGGGTTTTGAAAAAGCCTGCAGCTCCTCTACCATTTTGCTCAGTTGGATTCAGCTCCCTAGAGCAAAATCTATCTCCCAGTACACTTGCTATTTCCATGATATGTATATCTTAAGCAGTGTTAAACTATCTTAAATGGCCGTAAGTATTCTCTGTGATAGTTAGGGTAACATCAAGCAGACATTTTTCATCATCCTACCAAAGAGCCTCATCTCTGAAATGAATAACCACACTGCCACTTAATTTACCATATCAGCAAAGAAGAAGTAGGAAACTATCAAGATTAATAATTACAAAAATCCTGTCCAGCTATGTGCTGTGGATTGTGAAAAAGATCCAAAAATATTTAAAAAAAGAATAAGCCTTGAGACACTAGGTGGAAGAAGCTGAACTAGCAATTCATGCTACCAAGTAGGAAATTAGGGGGATGAAGTTTTAGAACCAAGATCTAAACTGAATTCTTGCTGCAGCATTTTCAATACATCTTTGCTTTCTAATTTTTCAGAGAAATGCTTTTCTTCTCTTATTCAACATGTGAGAGCACAGACTCAGTACTTGCAAAGAGTTAATGAAAAAAACCCTCAACATTTGTACACTTCAAAAGTGATGCTTAAGAGCCCACACAGTTTTTTTCCGCAGTAAATACAAAAACCTGTCACAACACCAACAGCTCACCAAAGATAAATAGAACATAGAGGATCCAATTCATGTTGGAGGCCCCAACTTTATAAATATCTTCCTCTCATGTGTTTATGAACCACCTCAAGGACACAAATACTGATTTCAGGTCTGAATAGGGGGAGATGAGGTTCCTGTTTTGTCCTGCTCCACCATGTTCTCCTTTGGTCGGTGCACCTTTGACATGTGCAGGCACACTCTAAGTTGCATGAAGCCACACAATCAACACAGGCTGGGGGATGAATGGATTGAGAGCAGCTCTGCAGACTTAGGGGTGCTGGTGACTAAAATACTGGATATGACTGGCAATACATGCTCACAGCGCAAAAAGCATCAAAAAACATCCTGGGTTGGACCAAAAGCAGTGTGACCAGATCAAGGGATGGGATTCTGTCCCCCAACTCTGCTCTGGTGAGACCCCACTTGGAGTGCTGCATCCAGCTCTGGGGCCCCCAACACAAGAAAAACCTGGACCTGCTGGAGCAAACCCAGAGGCCATAAACATCATCAGAGGGCTCAAGCACACCACCTATAAAGACAGGCTGAGAGAGTTGGGCTTGTTCAGCCTGGAAAAGAGAAGGCCTTGGGGAGAGACCTTACTGCAGCCTTCCAGTACCAGTATAAAAGGGGTTTATAAGAAAGATGGGGGTAGATGTTTTAGTAGGGCCTGTGGTGATAGGACAAGGAGTAACGTTTTTAAACTAAGCAAGTGTATATTCAGACTACACATGTTCAGCCTGGAAAAGAGAAAGCCTTGGGGAGAGACCTTACTGCAGCCTTCCAGTACCAGTACCAGTATAAAAGGGGTTTATAAGAAAGATGGGGGTAGATGTTTTAGTAGAGCCTGGGGTGACAGGACAAGGAGTAATGTTTTTAAACTAAACAAGTGTATATTCAGACTACACATAAGGAAGAAATTTTTATGTCAAGAATGGTAAAACACTCAGATTGTCTAAAGAGGTTGTAGATACCCCATCCCTGGAAAGATTCAGGGTTTAGTGGTGGACCTGTAGTGTCAGGTTAAATGGTTGGACTTGATGACCTTAGAGGCCTTTTTGCAACCTTAAATCCAGTGTTATTCCCATCTTCAAAATGACATGAAGGAGGACTCAGTCAGCCTCACTTCCATCCCCGAAAAGGTGATGGAACAGGTCATTCTGAAGGTCATCACCATGCATATAGAACAGAAGAAGGTCATTTGAAGTAGTCAGCATGGATTCACTAAGGACCAGTTGACTATGAGCCATCAGTGTGTCATTGTGGCCAGGATGGCCAATGGTATCCTGGGTGCATTGGGGAAAGCTGATCCTCCCCCTCTGCTCGGATCTAGAGAGGTCACATCTGGAGTGCTGTGTCCAGTTCTGGGCTCCTCAGTGCAAGAGAGACACAGAGCTACTGGAGACAGTCCAGTGGAGGGGACATAAAGATGGTTTGGGGTCAGGAGCACCTCTCTTATGAGGAAAGAGTGAGGGAACTGGGGATTTTAGTCTGGAGAAGATTGAGAGGGATCTCATTAATGCATATAAATATCTCAAAGGTGGATGCCAAGAAGATGGTGCCAGACTCTTTTCACTGCTTCCCAGTGACATGATGAGGAGCAATGGCCATAAATTGAAACACGAGAAATTTCACCTGAGTATGAGGCAGAACTTTACACTGAGGGTGCCAGAGCTCTGGAACAGGCTGCCCAGGGTGTTTGTTGAGTCTCCTTCTTGAGACATTAAAAACCCATCTGGATGTGTTCCTGTATCATCTGTTCTAGGTGACCCTGCCTTGACAGGGGTTAGATAGGACGAACTCCAGGAGTCCCTTCTAATTCCAACATCCTGTGATTCTGTGAATCTACGGACAGGTTTGATGGCACTCTGAATGACCTAATCTAGTTGAAGATGTCCCTGATTATTGCAGGGGGATTAGACTAGATGAGCTTTAAAGGTTCCTTCCAACCCAAAGCATTCTATGGACCCTTGTTTAGGTGTTGAAAGCCATCCAACCTCCCCTATCTGCTATGTACAATCAGACAGAGCACAGCCCAGAAACTACTGCTGTAATTCTTTTGAAATACTGTGTCAAAAAGCATTTATTGCTCCAGTGTCAGTGGGACTGTACTCATCGCAGTGAGGATGCCTCTCAGGAATAGTACAGCACTTTGGAAAATGTCAAAGCTGACTAGCTTGACCTGTACTCAGACATCATAAATTTGTCCATAAAGCTACTTTTGCAATGCAATGAGACCATCTTGTCTTCTGTATTCTAGCAATTAGCAGCCTTTTTGCTTTTGGTTTCTTAAGCTTATTCAAATAAATCAAATTAAAAATCCAAAACTAAATTGAACTCACACAGAAAAGACCAGTCAGCTAAATTCAGCTTCAGAGCTGATGTCAAATATGCCACAATTCAATTCCCAAAGTGTTGATGGGAAGAAGTCACATCTCTATGGGAGGTGCAAGAAGGTGCTTTAGAAACCTCCCTGCAGGGATTTCCACAGGGTTTTATTCTGCTCTGAAGGGGGATTTCACATGACACAAAACTGTGTGATACACCAGTAGCTTTTCTAGAACAAACCAAAGCTTCTTGTGCACCAGCCCTCCCAAGTTACATCCCAGTCTGGAACTAAATAAAGAAGTGACAATTGTTAAGGACAAGAGAAAATGCAAACTAAAACAACCAGCCAACCAGATAAATCAAATAAAACAAGAATTTGAGATGTACCAAAGTAAGACAGTAACAGTAAGGACTTTGGCCTTTGAAGTCTTGTCTTAAAAAAGTTTCTTTCCTAGGAACCTTGCCAAACACTTACACATTAGACAAAAGAGGAATATGGACTCTCAAATCCTTTAGACAAGTCCTCAGGAACACTTAAATTTAAGGGAGAGTAGAGAGTTATTTGGGTCTTTGGGCAAACCCTGAATCAGTTTATAGCCTCAGCTCCCAACCTCCATCCTCTTGTAAGCATTCATGACTGAGAGCTCTGTACTCAATGAGATTGATTCTGCAGCCGTGTCAAGCCAAAGAATCACCTTCCTTCCCTCACAGCAAAATTTCAGCTTTATGAATTCCTGTAATCATCTTATTACCACAGCATCCCTTTGTTTCTCATAAAACAGAACTGGGTTTTTTTAGCAGCAGAAGTAACGCACAGTCCAAGGTGGTTTCCAAAACTGGATAATAGAAAATTATCATACCACAGTACCTGGAGGAAGAAAAACATATCAAGAAAAGAAAAGCCTCTCCTTTTTCATTCAGAGAGAAATAAAATTAAGGGACTACAGAGAAAACCACATCGAAAAGGTTTCAGGTTCTGCACTGTACTTTAAAGAGGCACAGGGTGGATTGTCCTGTTAAGACAGAGAGAAGTTAAAGTACCTCCACACCAGTGCATGGAGAGCTCACAGCAACAAAAACATGATTTTTTAAATCTTGAAATCTCTATAGCACTGCATGCTGTAGCCTTGGTCTCAGCAATTCTTTGTGTTCTTTTGGTCAGCACTTCAGAGAGCCTCATGAGGACATAATTCTTTATATCTGTGTTCCATAGTGCCTGCCTTTCAGGAAAGCCTCTTTCTGCAGCTAGCATGAAACATCTAGCCCCTATCCCGAAGACTTTGGGTTTTTTGTAAGTCTGCATTATTTTGTGGTTGGCAGCAAGTCCCAGACCTTCCTGCTGTGGAGCATCTTTCACAGTGAAAGGCTTCCTCCAGCCAGGACTTAGCAGAACTGCATCTGAGTGAAGAATATTGGAGCATCATTTCTTCCCATTTCTAATGTGTAAATGTATCACTGAGTGGAGCCCAGGGGCTATGGAGGGAGAGCTAATTTCAACTTGTAGAGCTTCCTCATGAATGCTTTTGTTGTGCCACAAAAGACAGAAGTATTCCATTCCCCAACCCCTAATTCTCTGTTAACAAAAAAGGTGTTTTGCTTTAGTGAATGTAGGCAATTCAGGAAAAAAAAAAAAAAGAAAAAAAAAAAAAGAAGAGGGATAGTGGGACAGAATTTTGCTGCACACACCTGTATCTCCTTGTTTACAGACACATGTTTAAGGCAAGTGATGCCCTTCCCCCAGTCAGGAGGGTGAGGGGATTCACTCTTCTCCTGTGAGCTCTTCATCCTCACCCTCAGCTGAGAGGATAAATTCTTGCCTAAATGTGAGGTACTCACTGAGGTTGTGCCTGCCTGAGAGCTGGGGAACCAGCACTGCCAGTGCTCCACACTCTCAGATCCTTTAAAAGGGAGACCACAGGATGCTGACAAACCAGGCAAAGGAAGTCTGAGGGATTTCCAGCAAAAGTTCACTTGCTTTCTTTTCTGTTTTGAATTCTGTCCAAAGAACATTGTAACTTCTTGTCTGCTTTGAATTCTTTCCAAAGAACATTGTAATCATTGTTCTGATGAATCAGCATTTGCAGGTAGGAAAAAAGAAACCATTTTGCTGGAGAGCTTCTCACTAGTCCATCACGAGGTCATGAACTTGGGATTCTTCCAGTTGGTACTTTTAACAAAAGTTAGTAAAACATTTTGCCCTCGGGCTAAATGGCGTATTGGATATTTCACATATACAGAAAAACCCAGAGTGGTGGAAGAGTTTTTTTGGAGGGAATTACTCATTCTATTTTATGTACAAGGTAAAAGATTGACTGATACAATTTTAGAAGCACCTAAAAGTGACCCAGTACAACTTTCCCATATATAAGATTTCTGCAGTTTTCAGATCTGATACCTTACAGTTTGCTATAAATTTTACTGAGATGTTGTAAATCCTGGGACTAGATCAGAAGGACTATGAGACATCAAACCTTAAATCTGCCACGCAAGAAAAAACACCACCTAAGTTCTAAGGACACAGAGAAGTACATTTTTGACTCTCTTATAAATTAATTGGGCAACTTTGTGCAAGTCACCTTACCTTTCTCTCAGCCAGCACTTCCCTCCATCTCCTTGGCAGTCTTGTCTATTTAGATTGCAAACTTTATAAGGGAAGGACTGTGCTTGCACTAGGGATGCTTAAAGAGGCTCCAGTTTACCAGAACTTTTATGTTTTATTGTAATATTACCAGTGCAATTAATGAAGACTGGAGGATCATAACTGTATGCTATTCTAAAGCACTTAGGCACAGTGGTGCCATCTATCAGGTAAAGAAAAACAGTTGTCTCTAGTTTTCTCTAACAGAGTGTGCAGACTCTTAAAACCTAATTCCCTATTTACAATTATAATAAATATCAGGGGGAAAAAATTTAGGACCTTAAGAGTCCATGCTTCAAAATCTCATGGCAGTCGTTGTTTAACAGGGAGAAATTTACGTGAAAGACTTCCGGAATCCAATATACAAATCTTTTGTGAAAAATGCAAATGAAGTTATTTTTAATATTAACCCTACACTGTTCAAAAAGTATACAGTTACATTAAAAAAATATCAAAACTGAACTCAACTGCCCAACACATTTTGGTGAATCTGTGAACAGCGCAACAGTAGTACTAAGACACACAATATGCTCAGATTATATCAATGAAATAGATTATTTCCAGTATCAGGCTGGAAACTCCCAAGGGATGCTGCACAGAGGGGCTGAAGAACAGGTACACATCTAATGAAGGAAGCTGGCAAGGCTGCAGGAGCAATGGGCTACCTTTCCTCACACAGCTGCAGCCTAATCTTGGGTATAGAACCTGCTCCTGATCCTCTCAGCCTCTTGTGTGGAGCTTCTAGCAGAGTCCTCGTCCAAGTAAGAATTGGACTTTGCCCCACTTGTTTTGTAGCATCAGCAAAGCTCAAACCTGCTTAAACACAGCAAAACCAAACCAAAACAAAAAAACCAAAAACCCATGGTGCAAGTCAGCTTCTTTGTTTGCAAGCTTATGTTTCCACACAGAAAGTTAACAAAGCTGTAATTTCTGTACTTTCCTTTGTATCCAGTCAAAAATCACATGACAAGTGCCTTTATCCTTCCCTTTTTTTCTTCACTTAATTAAAGCTTATTTAGTACAGTGAGAGGTTAAAATGTCATTATCTTGCTTTGATATCTGCTTGATGAGTGAAGCTTATAAAATGCAAACCAAATATTTCACTTGTCCCATAGCAGCTCTTATTGAAAAATTTGTTCAGCAAAATGAAATTAATTATTATGGGTATATTCCCCTTTTCTTTGGTCCACTGTCCTATCATGCATGCCTTTTGGAATGTCTTATCATAGGGACAAATAAAATGAACTCTGGTTTCTTTGTAGATGAATGATATCCCAATTAAAATTTTAGCTTAGAAACGTCTAATGGCTTTTCCTTCTTGTAACCTGAGTATAAATTTAAGGCTTGACTTTGAGGATAATCATTTAGTTTTACAGCATAGTGATGTCAATTAAAGAGATTTGCTTCACACTGAATAAAGAGCTCCAAAGTCTCATAAACTACTAATGATAAAAAGATCTGTAAGTCTTCCTAGAAGTGGAATGAATGTAGCCTTTTGAAAACGCACACTGCTAGATTAAATATGATGGTTTAAAGCTAATTAAACCACTCATCACTCTCCCGAGGGCCTGTATATCCTGTAAAGGATTCAATTGGACTACTTGGGTAAGAAAAAGAACTCGCTTGTGCCTGTGCCTGTTTAACGTTTTACCAACTTCACATTCTGCTAAATGCACCCATCCTTGTATATTAGTTTTAAAAGGATTAAGGGGTTTTTAATAAAAATCAACTGAATTATTCCTACCATTTCTCTCTTGAATTATTTCCACAATGAATTTCTTTCTTTCTTGCAAATCCAGTTTAGTGCTCATAAAATATATGTTCCCAGTGGGTATGCTACCCATCTGTCAGCATGTAGGCCTGTCCTAGAACAAATACATGGATATGTGTTCCTGAATTTCATCAACAATCAAATAATATAAAAGCAGGGATATCTGACTATCTAACCACTTCAAAAAGCCTTCTCATCTATGAGTTTCTCCTGAGTGATGTGCACCAGAGTTCAGCATGAGCAGGAATGGAATACAGTAACTGCTACCATCACCGAAACATGAGGGTAGGCTTGGCATAAGAAAATGGTCAAAGATGCTAATAAACATTGAAAAGATGTACACTACCTAACATGCATTTGTTGCATCCTACTGTGCATAAAGTATATGAATTGTGAAGAGACTTGCAGTCTTTTTTTACTTTCTTTGATCTTGAATTTGTGATCAAACCTGGGTACAAATCCTCTTTCTCTCTCTGTCTTGGTCAATTAACATGAAACATCTTTTTACCTGCAGTGTTTTCTGGTGTCGAACTCAAATCCTTAGAACCACTTACAGTGAATAATTTTATGCCTTCAAATTACAACAAGACAGTGCAAAGAGACTAAATTTCTGCAAAAGCCTTAGCTAGTCACCAGACTTCACTGAGCAGCAGCAGTACAGCAGCATTCACAGCAGAGCCTGTGGTGTGGAAACCACATTTGTGCAGAATGTGACTTACCTGCTTGGGCCGTTCACACCCTGCACGAGGAAGTTAAATACTTGTCTGTGCTTATACCTACCAGAGCAGTACACGTCTACATGAACCTATAAGCTAGAGTCTTCTCATCTAAATGCAGTCAGGATCTCTGGCCATTGCTGCTCTTTTGCTTTCTTTGCATCTCAGTGTTATTTATTATTTAACACCTCCAAGCACAGAAATTCTGTATGTAATTATTATGTGCATCCTCTTCACTGTATTGCGGCTACAGATCTTGGCATTAGTCACACAGGACACTATAACATTACTTAACAGATGTTGCCCCCTAGCAGGTAACAAAGAATTACAAGTGCTGCCTGTCAGGAAACAGCTTCTGTCTTATAAAAATCTGGTGCGTTAACAGCGAATTTCAGCTATTGCTTATTGAGACTAATAATAAAAAACATCATCCTGAGAACGATTTCTCTACAGATCTGAATGCATATGCTCAAGAAAAGAGAGATGCTATTAACAGTCACTGTTGCCTTGGGCGATGAGGAATGTGACTGTCTCCTAGCGGAATTCAAGGTCTGGTTAAATACAGAGATACAGACACGGACAGGCTTTGGGTGTGTGGAGACCAGAGATGCATACTGCAGCCAAGCTGCAGCTCTCCTGTGACTCTCCCAGGAGCTGGGAATTCTCTGGAGGTCCAAGCTCATAAAAGCAGGACCAGATTTTATTGAGGGGCAAGAAAGAGAAGAGAAGAGAAGAGAAGAGAAGAGAAGAGAAGAGAAGAGAAGAGAAGAGAAGAGAAGAGAAGAGAAGAGAAGAGAAGAGAAAAGAAAAGAAAAGAAAAGAAAAGAAAAGAAAAATAGAAAAAGAACACAAAACAAAGCCTCCATCCTAAGAATTATAAGGATAGTCCTGAAAATGTGATCTCTTATATCTCAATCTCCAGAACACAAGAACAAAGCACTGAAAATTTGATTTTAAAATATCTCAGAAAGTTTTATTGTCTTTTCAGGCATGTCTTATGGTTTCGAGCTCCTGCTTCTGGCACTGCTACTGGAATCAGAGTGCTCTGATCACAGCCAGATGCAAACGTGACACTCACTGAAGGCAATGTGGAAGAAAAGAGGAGGGGAAAAACATAGACAGAAAAGAAAAATGATGACCTGCTTAACACTTTTGAATCCCAACAAGAAAGAGAGAGCAGAAGAGAAATCTCCTTTGCAGCCTTTCCAAAATTTGTATTGGTGAGTGTATAGTAACACTCTTTAACTCCTAAATTTATTAGGCCACACAAAACATTTTTTACTCGAAAGGAATACCTTGAATTAGCATCTTCACCTTTTTGATTTTCCCTCTCTTCAACTTTAATTACCACTTAAAGTCTGGTAGCTGATTTTTGTTATCATCAGCTTTTGATTATACTGTAGCAGCATTAGTAAGAGCCAAATCTTCCACAATAATTTAGTTTCACCACGTGCTGCATTTACTGGAAAATACATGAAAACAATAGGGATGAGAAGAGTGTGCGGAACTACTGGAGCCCTGTTTGCCCCCTGGAGTTCACGTTGCCTCCTGCCACCAGGTGTCAGTGCTACAAAATCTATGTATATGTGGCACACCAGCACGTAGAGGCACTTCCAAACCACGCAGAGCTGGGCACTAACACATCTAGGGCTGAAACCTCAGCATGGATAGAAAACAGTCATGGATCACACTGCAGGCAAATTACCTTCCACGTGGTGAGGTGGTGGCGATATGCCTGCCCATATTCCAGGGCAAATTGCTGAATTTGGTTCACTTTGCTCCCTTCAGTTTTCAGTTCAGGGTTAGTAGAAAATGCTATTGATCTGAGGAAATTTGCTTATTTTTAAAACTTTATTGGTTTTATGTTGAGATAAGAGAAATAAAACATAAGCAAAATAAAGTTGATTGGAAAGATTATAGAAGATGGTTTCTTTTGGGGGGAGAATAACAAGAAATTCTATGAAGTACTTTGTTCTCAGCTACTACCCCCTGGAGGTGGTAATGGGGAAACCACCATTTTTCCAGAGTTTTTTAGCCTGGTCCCAGATACCCGTCTCCTGTGATCGGAGACATTTGTGAGATCCTCAAAATAAGCAGCTGACTTGAGTTTTTGTGAAGGAAAGAGACAACGGTGCTCCAAGCATTACCTTTTGGTGGGGAAGAACTCTGAAGACCCAAGTACCACACCTGTCAGCCACACCTAAGACGATTTGTCCCTAAATATTGAGCTTTTTTTCCCTTCTGGTCCCAGAGAATCTAGGCAGGTCTCTTTTCTCTGATCCTCATCAGGAGAAATGAGCTGATCATCACTCTACCAGAAGGGACAAAAATCCCTGTAAAGAGATGCATAAAAACATCTGGACACTTGCACAACTCACCTGGGGTGGCACTGGCAGAGCTCCTACCTGCCTTTCACAGCTCAGTGAAGGACACCACCTCTCCCTTCATTCCTGCCTTCAGCAGCGGGAAAGGTGAAGTCAGCCCGGGGTGAAATTCCTTTCTGCAGCCAGGATTAGCACCAGTGGCTGGCAGCTGTGGGACCCTGGAGGTGACACTGTGGAAGTCCTGTGGGGAACAAGATCCACCAGCAGAGCTTTCTGACACGCTCAGCTAAGCCCCTGCCAATCCTTGTGGCCCTTGTGGTTCAAAGCATTTGCTCTCCTGGGAGACAGAAAATCCATCCCAGCAGCCCCATCAGAGACCTTTTAAGCATCTGTACTCTCACACACGTGTATTTTTTTGATACACCTGTGAAGAATGGTTGTTTCCCTCTGCACCCAGCTCTTCAACAAGTTTATTTGCAATCACTAAGAAGCACTACTCTATGCACAGTGAATACTGAGAAATGACATATGCTTACTTTATATTTAATAGGCCTCTCATTTGTTAAGCAATAAAATGTATTGTTAATGGTTTGACACTGGCCAAGGGCCAGTGCACTCATGAAAATATATTTTTCTCAATTTTTGCTGTGAGATAGAACTAAAAAAGGAGCATAATTATTTAAATTTCAAGTATAGAGAAGAAATTTATTAACTAATATTAAAAAGAAAGAAAAAAAACCCCAGAAACCAGAAGGAAACTTTCAAANTCACAACAATGAATGCAGTCCATAAAATATTAGTGGGTGAATTCACTGTGCTAATTTATTAACACATTAGACCAAACAAAAATCATTCTGAATGTGCACATATCTCAGTGACTTTGAAAATCTGAGTATCCCTGATTGTAAGCAAGGAAAGCTGCTGCTGTACTCGCGGATTTTTTTTTATTTATATTCAAATTACTATGAAATTATGAAGCTCTTTCTTAACGGATATCATCCCTCTAATCTACTAATTATTCCAATTCCACAATAGACAGAGTACTTCATAGTAATTTCTAAATTGCTTTCATGTTCAATTACTTATAATTATACAAACAAGTCTAAAATTGATGATCCGTGCATATAATTATAGATTCTGCAACTCAGCATAAGCAAATAAAGGAAACTATCCTTACTATGTCAGGCACTGCAAATTTAAATGCAGTAAAGGGTAGACGGTGTTATTATGTAATTAGGAACAAAACTGTTATTTCAGGATAATTAAATGATAATGTGGGCACTGGAGCTCAGTCTTAGAGCAATCCTCTTCTAAGTTTAAGGTGAAGGAACTCTACTAGATTCAAAAGCTGAGTACATTCAGTTGAACAGTGCTTTCTTCTGTAAGTACTGTTAAAAATGTCATGACGAATTGATGCACAAACCAGTACTGATAAAGTTTTTACTTGTGGCCTCTGTGCTACACATTGTAAGTTTCAGAAATTCCTTTCGGGTTAGTTCCTCTTAGTTTGTCCATTTTACCACACTAACACAGAAAAGCAACAGAGTATGCGGTTCATTCTTTGGAACCGTGTTACTACAAGCCTGGCCTTTCTCAGAAATGGAAATGCCTCTTATAAGGGAGACAATAATTTCAAATTTGTGAAAAACAAGACTAAAGAAACTTAAACCAAGACTAGTGAAAGCATAGAACAGGTACTGCAGAAGGCACATGCAGATGATACAAGAAGGGTAAGCCAACGAGGAGATAAATTCAAGTGCAATACAACCACCCACAGGCATCTTTACACTGACTGTTTCTCTTAATAGAGTTTATTTTCTAGGATATAAACTGAGCCATCAGGCCATGACTTGTAATCCCCCAATAAAGAAAACAGACAGAAAAGTTAACAATTGTGACTTGACTTGTGAGTTGTCCACAAATTTAGTATCTGTTTATAAGACATCCTTTTACATTTACATTTTAACTTGCACATCTTTAAGTCAATAACAAGACTCATTTGCTTTAATGGTGCGGGATTGGGGCTCATGGACAAGATAAATTGATTGGATTAAATTTTATTTTCTGGATCACTAAAGCATCAGGAAACTAATTCATCTTTTTCTACATTATCAAGCCTTCTGATGAGAAACAAAACTTTTTTAAACTTTGTAAACTTGAGTCACAAATTATTGACAACACCCTCTTCCTATAGGGAAAGGCACACTTTTATTTTAATCAAACAGGTAGCAGAAATTGGATTCTCATTGATACTAACTCATCTCTTAATGGAAAAAATATGCCTCTTTCTAGCTTTTCATGACTGCCGTGCAGGTAGCTCTTTAATAGGAAGGCTCTCTACTCACAAAATTTATTTAATTTTTTACTCTTTTCCTGCATTATTTCTTAACCCACAGTTAAGGTATGAATTATTGCAGAACAGGGATAGATGTTTTTAAATGTGTGAAAGTGAGTTTCCCCTCTGCCTTCAGAAACCCTTAGAAGGCTGACAGGCCTTCAGAAGAGGAGCTGTGCTGGAGGAAAACAAACACTGGACAGTGGCGACCCAAGGACATATGGTTTGAAAACGGAGATCTCATTTAATAGTGGAACTAGTACAATGTCTTTTTGCTGCCTGAGAAGGCATTAATCTTTCTCCTTCTCCCTCTTTCTGATGACAGCTCATTTGTGCTGCTTCCCTTGCATGGGTCATTAATTAAAAAAAAAAAATTAGTGCTACAATCACAAAAATTAATAACTTACAAATAGCCAAGGTATCACAAATGAAGAGGGCTGGGCTTTCTGTCTTAGAGCAGGAAATAAGAAAGATTGTGAATGCTGCTAGGGTGGGAAAGAATCAATAGGTTAGCTGTGCTGCACCACAAGATCTCCTCCTGCTGCATGATGGTTTGCCTCATTTTATCAGAAAAAAAACCCACCAAAACAAAACCCCGAAATAAGCAAACAAACAAACAAAAAAAAACCCAACCCCCAAAACCTATAAACCAACCAACCAACAATCTATCCCCCAACAAAACAAAACAAAACAAAACAAAACAAAACAAAACAAAACAAAACAAAACAAAACAAAACAAAACAAAACAAGACAACAGAAAAACAGATTTGCTGGAAGATGCTGTATCACACTGGGACAATCTTTAGTCTAAAATAATCCCATATAGCTGCCTCTAGGAAAAGAAGGAATAACCCAAACCCAAAGATAACGCATTTACAACAGATACAGTTAGACCATGACACAAGCTGCCTTATGAGAAGGCCTCATAAAAACTTAAAAACGGCCAAGACAGTGAGCAATCCCTCTTGCATGCAATGCCTGAGCTGACCACAAGATGGGAGTGAAGTTTAAAAATTAAACTAAAATCTGCCCAGAGCGGAGTTGTGCGACAGTGCAGTCACCGCTAATGCCATCTCATTGACAAGTGAGGGTTATTATCAGCATGGGGATTTTTTAGCTCCTTGCTCCTTGGCAGCCTGGGATGCAATCAGTACAAAGTAAATATTGTGCTGACATGTCACAGTGGGATTTCATTTGGGATAGAATAAAACACAGCCTTTGACTCTCGCCTCGCATTCTCGACCGATACAGCACCACAAGCTGTGATCGGTTATGTTTTTCCCCGCCCAGCTCCAGAGGATGATTATTCCTGAAATAATTAATTGGTAGACAAGAAAAGCAAAGATCTCCTTATTCCTGAATGTTTTAAATTGTGCACTAGAAATGTCAAACTAGTTCAGGAGTAATTAATCAACAAGTTGCTGTGCACAGAACTGGAGTTGCTCACAATGAAGATTATTGCTGTGCAAAACCCCGCAGAGCTGCGCATGCTGATGCACCTCTAGCAAACAGGGGAAACAGGTTTCACCTCTTTTGTATCTTTTTTGTAAAAGATAAAAGCTTAATGTTAGATCAAGAATGGCCCACAGTGCTGTGGGTAGTTCTTTCAGAAACATTGCAAGGTTTTTTTCTTAGATAGGGAACTAAGGACTCCACAACCTAAATAGTTCCCTCACACACAGGAAAGAGGTGGTAGGGCACATACTGACCAGGTAGGAAAACTGACACATAGAAGGGATAAGACTCAGGTCCTCTAATGCCTTAAGGTGATTTCCCAAGATGTACAGGCTGTGTCTGATGACCCACCCTGAAAATGGTTCCTTGGTGTCAGGTTTGCAGTCACACATACCCTAATTGCATGGTGGGAGCCTGGTCTGTGATGGGCTTCTACCACACTATTTAATGCCAGTAGAAGAGATAAAGAACTAAGAAGTGATGCCTTCCAAGGCCTTCTCTGGGCATTGACCTACACTTGGAGTACCTGGTGATTACAGGTACTGATATGGTATTTTGAATCTGAAAATAACCCCAAAACAAAACAAAACAAAACAAAACAAAACAAAACAAAACAAACGCCTTGTTTTTTTTTTACTATAGTATCCTTGATATTCAGGTCAGAAGTGAGGCTGAATCATATTCATTATATTCAGTGAATACTGAGGCTAACAGACCAGAAAACATGAGCATAAATAGGCAGAGATATGGAAAGTATTAAACTGCCTCAGACTGTTTACAGAGTGTTCAAACAGAGCAACAACATAACTGCAAGTTTTTTGCAGATGGAGAACCACATACTGATTCATTAGGTGCCTGAGCCCAAAGCACTTTTCAGAGGTATCCTTCTACGTATCCCATTGATGTGTTATCACATTTACTTTCTTGCTAACCATCATTGAGCTGTACAAAACTAGGATGCATGAATGGAAATGTGGACTCAGTAATAGAGAAAGGTCTACATGGGGAATTTCTTGAGGATATGGCAAATCCTCTTCTAGTACAGGAATGCAGGGAACAAAGTGGAAATGCTCCCTGCACAATACATAAAGATTGTCCTCTACAGGTACATGTTTACAATCACCTTCTAAGACCAAGATTGTTTTGGTTCATGATGTGCAAATATACAAGGCTGGACACAACCCACAGCAGGGACCCATAAGAAGCCTGCTGCTCACACTTTAGGAACTTTGTACACAATAAACTGGTTACATTTATGCAATATGCTTTGGAAACCATGCAGGGAATTGTTTTCCTCATTTTAAGTGAAACTGGGTGGAACAAAGATCAGATAAAGTTGCTTTTGGACACAATTTTTCCTCTCAGAACTGCTGAATTATTGCTCTAAACATTTCTCTAAGCTGGTAGGTGATAAAGATGCTAACAGAAAGTTGGTAAATAATTTCCTCACATAATTTCATTCCTGCTCTAGTTGAAAATAAACATAATGAGCAAATAGCTGGCAAGTCATAAAAGTGGACAATCCTTTTTCATATTAAACACTCAGTCTGCATTTTTCCCCGGAAAATACGGACTGAGATAGCTACTAGCACAATAAACAGAGCACATCCAGACTGCTCTGGAATAATTTTAGTTCCTGAGGGCAGAGAGGGAGCGCCATTTTATGCTACCACTGATCAAGTATGCAAGTCATAAGTAGTTTTAAGTGAGAAACAGAGATTCCCAGCCTGCAAAAACAGATATCAAACCCTCGGGTGGCTTAGACACACACTCTCAGAGAGCAGAGCGTGCTCACTTTTACTGGTGAGAGATGACAACAGCTCCCTGGTCACTTTCATTACAGATAGGTCTTGGCTCAATGTTGAGAATGACATTTGAACTCAGACTTGGTCCTGGACCCTCTCTTAGCTGCTGCCTCACCTCCAGATAGCGATGTTGATTCTTCTGCAAGCCTTTGGCAAATACCAACCTACTGCTGCCCCTGTGCAGAGCCACACTCAAATTGTTTGCAAGCTTATTTGTCTTGTGTCCCTCCTTATGAGAAGGACATAGCACTGCCACCAACTGAAGTTCTTCCTAAGAAACCTCTTGGCTGCTATACGACATTAAAACACTAATGTATGCTCATTTTTCTGAGAGAAAAATTACTGTGAAAGCTCACACAGCTGCATCATTTGATAAAAATAATGCTTCCTGTGACAATGCAGGCTCTCCTTTGCTATTTAAAGTGAAATACATGTTTTTGCATATAGGTGCAGATAATCGGAGAGGCCGACACAGATCAATCATACTTCACAATAACCACCTCATTTGACGTGTCTGAATCAGCCATCACTCACAAGTGGAGAAAAAAAAGGTGCCATCTTTCCCCCCCACTCCAGACCTTAACTGAATGCCTAAGTAATGCATTTCAGTCACTTGAAAACATAACTATGCCTTGACAGAAGGCTTTAAGTCTGAAGGTGTCTCAAGTAATACAAAGCCCTGAAATGTTCCATGGTGAGCAAGTATCTGAAAGCCTGAGCCTGAATCATTTGAACCTCAAGCATGCAAAAAATACACCACTGGCTGTCTCCTTCTTCTTCTTCCTCTTTTCTACTTTTTTTTCCTTTTAACCAAAATCACAATCTTTAAATCTTGGCTAAAGCTTTGAGTCTTCTGTAACTCATTTTCCTATTCATTATGCAGGATCTAAGAGCTGATCATCATTATAGCTGTTCTAATTGTAACTTACAATCTTTAATCTCTGAGCCCTTCAAAAGATGTTTGATGTACTGCATTTAAGAGCCAGGTGCTGAAACAGACAACAGGCGAGGCGGAGGGGCTGGGGGAGATGGGGGTGGAGGAGAGAAGGGAAGGAGATAAATTTAACCTTTTTTAACCAAAATATGTGTCTGAAAATCAGGACTATGAAAATCACACTGGATTTGATGTATAAGTTTTACAGAGAATCAAAATCATCAGAATTCTCTTTGCATTCAGTTTATCTCCCTGTCAGGTCACAGCTCATATTTTGCAGGTAAGTTGTGTTTCTCTATGAGAGATGAGGCCAGCTCACACTCATGCAACAGGGATACTTTTACAGATGAAAAAGAGGTGTAAAATGCAGCCATTATTGAACTGAAAGTCTAGGGGGAAAGCACATGAGGTTTTCATTCTGGCAAGCCAGGTGTATGTGCAATTTATAAAATTGTTAGCATGAAGACTTTTGTGAATTTTTATAAGTAGTTCATGAGAAAAAGTTGAATTCCCTGAATACAGTAGTCCAGGTTTTACAAACAACATAAAAATATAGAAGCTTTTCAGAATTAAAAGAATAGTTGTATCTATTCAAAGCTAACATGAGAATTAATTTGGTGGCAATGAGCCTGAGCTAGAAGGCTCCTATTCAGCTGTGAATGTCATCAAATTTCAAGAATTTTCAAATGCAGTTTCTTACACTGAATCTAGGAATACATCCTTAATTTCACAGGAAGATCACTGGAAAAAAAACCCCAACCAACCAACAAACCGTCCCAAAACAACAAAACACTTAAAATAAAACTATTTAATGCAAAGTGTTATAGTTTAGGAATGGTATTCTTCCATTTAGTGCTCCCACTTGGAGCCACTCCAAATCATGACCCACTCTTTCCCTCCCTCCCTCCTTCCCCTCCCACTTCCCAGTGGTGGGCTGGTGAAGAGAACTGGAGATATGAAAGGTGAAGATCATAGGCTGAGGTAAGAATGATTTACTGGAAACAGCGATAAGAAAATGAACAGTATGAGCAAAAATTTTAATAACAGAAGTGTATGAGAAGAGAGGGATTCACCAGCAGAGAACATTTACTGTGAACCTGACAAGACCCAACCATTTCCACTGCCATGCTACCCTGATACCCTGAAGAGAGTCCTTCCCCAAGCCCTGGAAAATGAATAGTTAGAGAGTCCTAGCTATGCCCCCTCCTGGCTACTGCAAAATATAAAGCTGTCCTGGTCAAACCAGGACACAAAGTTAATCTGATAAAGATGTACTACATACTGTTAAATATGCAAATTGAAGTGCTATGTAGTATAAGCTAAAACTCCTTTTATTTATCATGATCCCACAGAAATATTTATTGTAACTCAGTAACAGGAGGAACAGTGTGGCTCGATGTGACCACTGACTACATACGAGTACTTAAGAAATGCATAAAAATCAAATCTTGATAATTTAGACCTGACTGTCTTTTTTACCATTTCTTTCAATGCATAAAAAATGTAGAGCACTTGTTAGATACAGATGTCATAGTTTCTTATAGACAGCTTAGTGCCCTGGGTCTACTCCCTGTTCCTGGAGCTTCAATTTCAGTTCTTGTGTCAGGAACGGCTCATAAATATATATATATATATATATGTATCTAAATATCTGGGTTTTTTTTGGTGAAGGTATCTGAAGCTAGAGACAGAATTTGTACAGGGGAGATTCAATGCTGAATCTGTCCTTTTTGACAAACTGTTTTACCTGGTTTTATCTCCCAGTTAAAAACCCAACACTGGAAATTTCTGTAGTCTGCACTCAAAATAAAATAAAGCTGTCCTCAAATCCCATATTAAATATTAGCGACCTAATCATCAAGAACAGACTCACTTGGTCACCTGAAATTTCTGGTTCATTTTGCTTGGTTAAGAATACAACCTAATTGATGCAGTTATTTATCCCCTTATCCCATAAAATGGGTCACATTCTGTGAAAGCAGCAGAATTATGGTGGTATGAAATTGCAAGGGGGGGAAAATCTGGCTTTGCGTGGGAGTAATGAAGAATAGAGGACTAGGCACATACAGAGGCTTGCAGTACATACTATCCACCTGTTTTGTGAACTACCACTATCAACCCACTGTTCAATGGGGATGAAATTAAAGGAGAGCCTGAACCAGGGGAATTCTGAGTAGTCACTGGTTTTCCTTGCTTCTTGCCAGAAGCAGGGAGGGTTTGTTTACTTAATTTTTGTAAGATGTGAGTGACACACAGTGAGGAAAGATTTATAGAATAACTTTTGAATGAAAACAATGTGATTTTATGGCACGATTTCAAATAATGCAGGTTCTTTTATCATGGAGAGATACATGGACTAATGCTAAGGAATGCACCTAGGTAAAATGAAAACAGCACGGAATGATGGCCTAAGCAAATAATATTCATTAGCAATTGAGGGATTTGAAAGAGATTTTCACAGAGAGGAAAAAAATCCACAGTGGAATTCTCATATAAAGCCCTTAAAACCCAACACACACATCTGAAAGGCTTCACTAGTGTAGGATGAGCAGATTATACAGTTATCCTCCTTCTCTGCATGGGAGAGATGGTATGGAATGTACTCCCTGTTTAATGTGCAGAGGCTGAAGAGAGCACTACACCCAACACTGCAGCATCAGTAATACAGAAGGACCACCAAAATGGGCCTCAATGTGATGATGGAGCCCTGTGACCCTGCAGGCAGGGGGGCTGGTGTGAATGGAAGAGTTAAAATGAAGACAAACACAACAGATATATCACAGAAGAGCCTCCCAGATACTCTAAAAAAATCTCAACCTCAAACCCAGAAGGCTGCAGTAAGGGAGAAGAGGGTAAAGGCATGAAGTAGGAGAAATATTACAGACAACAAGGAGAAGGAAAGACAGAAGAAGCTGTGTAGTAAAACCAGGAAAGTGAGGGATTAGTTGCTGCTGCATAGAATAAAAAAGGAGCTCAAGCCACACCATGCAGGGATTAGCTGCCCTGAGTAATACATTAGAACTATAAAGGCATTGGAGATCTTTCTTAGTTGTTTTACTGGAGATAAAAACCATTGTATTATTAGCCTTAAAGGTACAGCAGTATGTGGGTGCCTACAGAGACTTTCTGACAAGTGCTGCAGAAGTGCTTCATAACACTGATCATGCACACAGGTGTTCACTGTAAAGCTCAGACAACATGCAGATACAAAGCAATTGCAGATGATGTGCCCAAAATAAACACCATAAATTTCATGCCAAGAAGAGACCCTGTTCTTTCAATGCACACACGTAGGCACACACATGCCCACCCCCAAAGGCCTGATAATCAGTAAGAATTTTGCAAGCCCCAAGCAAAAGCTAAGTTTGAGACAGAAATCTGAAGGAGAGCACTAATTGTTTTGCAAAGCTTTGTGAAAAGCATTCCTTAGCACAAAGAAAGAGAGGAGAAAGGAGGGAGGCGTTGGATAGGAGAGGGGAGAGACAAGACAGGAAGTCTGGCTGCAGATGACAGCTAAGGGAAGCACAGTTGCAAAAGCAGCCAGAAAGGGAGGGTGAAAATTCCAAGTGCTTCCCCCGGGTTTGCCTACTTTTCTCTGGTGGGTGCTGGCTCCTTCTCTCCTGCTTCCTTGTTCCTCCCCATTTCACTTCCTTCCATTATCTACCTTTCCTTGTTTCTTCAAAGCAGGAGAGCTGACTACTAAATCTAAGCAGCTCTGCCTCAAACAGAACACATCAAAACCATCTCCATTAGTGCCATCACATTGTTCGCAATGCTTACCCACTCCTCCTCTCAGTACCCATATCACCATTTAACTCAGATACTCCTTGGGTTATTGTGTGTTGCAAGTTCTGATATTTAAGACTACATTTTCATGGCTTTTGGACTCATGTAACAAGCAGGGCAAATAGCACACGTTCTGAGATAGGTCATTGGCTTAACAGAACATATAAAGAAGCTCTAAAAATAGCATATAACTTGCGGAGCAGAAAGGATCCAAAGAGTGCAGTGGCAGCATTGGAAACCTCATCTAGAAAAAAAACCTTTGTTTCTTTGTTACAAGAAAGAAGTGTGGATGGTCAAAATAGTATTTTAAAGGATGAAGGTGGAATAGGAAAGATGGGAGAAAAGACAAATAAGAATTTTATTGGTGCAAAAATTAAAAGCCCCACAGAAGTACTCTTGGGTCATTTTCATCATGACACAGACAAAGAAATAAATAATTAAATTATCTCTGTGTATGTCTGTAAAAAATATTTTCTGGGAATAATTTATTTAAATAGCTGAATTTTTCTATTTTCTCTTCTCTTTCAAGAGAAGACAATCTTTCTGTATATTAAATCATATGAAAATTTGCAGGTTTGTTCCCTATCTCCAGACTGGGGAGAAAATAACACAGGAGAAAGAATTAGTCAAAGACTTGAGCAGAGACAGACAAAATTTAAGCAATTTTAAATTGGTGACACAAAACCATGGTGACCTGTCAGGGTATTTGTTATGATGAGTGTCTGGCAGCCCTCCCAAGCCCACAAGAGGCCATTACATCTGTCACAAGCCAACTTAATCCTTTAAATACTTTTTTAAAGATTTTTTTTTTCTTTGCCAACACTGCAGAATTTCTTTATGATTACTGCAATTCTGTCTGAACTGAACTCTACTACTAAACACACTCCGTCAGGTCTATGAATTAAACATACTTAAAGACAAAATAACTACAAAAAAACGCCAAGTACAGGAAAAATCTGATTCAATTAACCAGAAAAAGGAGTGGATACTCTGTCTTCTGAACCACTTTGATGATTACTGTGCTATGGAAGGACAGCAGGGTGGACAAGTGAGTGTTGAAGAAAGAATTGGTCAGACAAAGTTCTGCAATTGTTCCTGCTTTAAACCAGACACCGTACTTCAGCTTCTTCTGCCAACTGGAATTTCTAAAAACATGTAATGTCTGAAGAGGAAAAAACCCAATCCTAATGACCTTGGACATTGTGCACAAGCCCAAAACTTTTATGCCTGTACCCAGAGCGTCCCAGGCCTCCTGTAAGGCTGATCACCATGCAGGGCATGGAAGAGGAGAAAACTAAACAGGCTTTGAATGCCACACATGGGAGGTAAAAATAGCAGCTTTTCACACTTTAGGATATGACTGATTTTTACACACTTCCAGCTCTCATCAACAGCCATTCTGCCATACAGGCTTCCTAAGGAAACAAGTAAGATCCAATCATTATATTTTTCACCTTTGGAATTTAATTTTTCACACACACAGCACACTTGATAGTCTTGTTTGACATTAAACTGAGAAATGCCATGATTAGAAAGGCATTTTTTTAACAGGAAAATTTATAAGATGTTATTATGTGCAAGGTGATGTGCTCTGAACCATAGAAGCATGGTCAATGTGTAGTTATGGGTTTTTTTATTAGTTTTAACTATGCCTTTGTATTTCTTTCTTTGCTTGTAATTTTCAACTCACTATTTACTCTCCATTACTATTTCAATTCTGGTTTTCACATCATCCTTGTTTACAAATACAAATATGCACTTATCTAAATCACTCACGTACTCAATAGCCAGAGAAATGCCAGCCCTCTCCTACCCCTCTTTCCTCTTCATGTGGATGAAAAGCCCCAAACCACCATGAAAATGGGCTATTTATCATGATTCAGTAGCAGTTTCAGTAGAAAGTCAAAACTCAGAACCAGGAAGAATCAGCTTTTAACTTCAGGAAATCCTCCATTTGAGCACCGTACAAAACAAAGTCTATGTTCCTGTTTCCCAGAGGGGCTTTTCATTTCCAGAGCTAGGACACCATTAACTTTTCCACAGGCTGCATTCACTCAAAAATTGTTAATGATTTTGATAGAAACATTTTCCATTGTTAACACAGGACAAAATTCTACAGCTTTCAACACATTTTCTTTTTAGAAAGAAATGCATCTATTTTGCTTGTCAAGGCTCAGTGCAAACCCTACTTTTATTTAACCAGATATCCTCAAATTTGCATTGTATTTACAGTAAGTTACAGAACAGAATGGTTGAGGCCCCCATGGCTGATGAAGAGTGGGCGTAATAAGGAAGATGAAGTGAAACCTCAGATGTTGCAGGTATCATACGAATTAGACTTCTGACTGAAAAATAACAGCAAGTAGGAGGAAACCTCAGAAACAGTACCAGTGTTTTTCAGAGCTAGGAGGCCACAGAAGTCTAACAATTATGCTTTCTGTGAAAATATTACATTCTCGGCTGTTTATGTACACACAGACTGCTCATTCATGTTTTCCTTTGGTCGACACAAGACACAAGACTTGACAGCCAAATACATGCTGAGTTGATTTAAATCTCTAGCAGTAAATGGATACCTACATTTATAGAAATTGCCTGAGATTGCCAGGTAAACGTGATGAGGATAAGCAGCAAGTTCCTTCTGTGACAATCAGTATGACAGGTACTTGCACACAGTGGAAGAACGAGCAGCTTCTCTGTTAGAAGGCTACAGCAAGATGGTGTTTCTTTCAAAGACTATGAGAAGAATAAATCTCTGATTACACATCCTGAAATGCTCTGTGCATCTCCTTACACCTGTCAATGCTGTCCACGGCCCTGCACTGGATTAGACAATTAGCAAGGGACTGCTGGACATGAAATAAGGTATTTAGGACATGTATCTGGGAATCTATCACTGAGAAGGAAATTCTCAAAATTCTGCAAAAGCAACTGTCATGCAGAATGGTAGTTCTGATGTCCCACAGATGCTCTAGTCCCTTGTGATGGCATTAAGGAGACAACAGTGCTAGTGAAGTATTAAGCCCTATGCTGCTGGTCTTTAATAGGCCCACATTATTAAGTGCTGAAAAGTTCTGATAAGGTGAGAGAAAGCTCGCACCTGTATTTCAGACTTTAAGATAACTGCTAAGCCTGCACTACCTGAGAGCAAACGTACTAAACTGAATGAGAAAATCTCCATACCTCAGCAGTTTTGAGAGGAATTTGAAAGGCTTTATAATACAAAGAAAACAGATCAGTATTATTGCAGAAGAATTATTGCATTCCTTTACCAGATATGGTTTGATTATTTGATGAAACCATTCAGAAAAGGACAGTTTGAAAAAAAACAGATGTGTACATGATCACATGCTGTACAGACAATAGTGAAGTGATTAAGCAGTGGGGAAGCAAATTCTTGAAAGATTCAGCTCTTTAGGCCAGATGAGCATCAAGCAGTTTATTTCAGCCCACTCACTCTTCTTGGTGCAAGGGCATTATGCAAGAAGGAAGGAGGAGTGTGCGCGCAAGGCAGGAAAGGGAAAGCACGGATGTGGGTGTGTGCATGCGAGAGATTTGCTAGCTCTTCCTAGTTTTACTTAGGTGTGAAGTTACTCAAAAATAGGTTTTTTCTCTTGACATGTTCACAAATTTGCACTCAAGCTCAAAACTTGAAAGAAAAGAGAAGAAATTAAGTACTTAGAGAACTTCAGCAAACAGTAGTTGTTTGAGAGCCTGGACTTCTCATCATACGGAAAACAGGAAAGGAACTTTCCACTACCAGCCATGGCACAGAAACCATGCAGAATGCAGGCATGGAAAGTGAAATGTAACTAATGCAACATCTGGGGCAGCTCACAACTGCTTAAGGAGTCATGATACAACATCCACAAGTGCAGTGTGTGCTACATGCACCAAATCCTTCAGAAGTAAACACCTGTCCAGCTTATGACCACATCTTAACCCAACATCTAAAGCTCTCTTATGACCAAAATATGAGTAATTGTTCCAGGAGAAAAAGAGAGTGAAGAGTTGTTGTCCATCCATGTTCACTTAGTTTGGCTTCTCTGGTAAAACTACTAGCAAGAGTGACCATTAAAATACAAAACTGTAAGGAGCTAACATAGGTGCGTTGAAAGGAACGTAAATTACACTTTTGAGTGTGGTCTTGTGCCACATTGATAAATGACAACTACCCTACTCAGTAACCACTAGAGCTACTGAGTCAGGGGAGAGAAATCCTTAAACTACAGCACCATGAGCTGCTGGTGATGGGGTTTTCGTGTGAATTCTTTATCTCTGCAATTTGCTTGACTTCTCTGGTTCTGCTATATCCATAGTTTCTTGAGTTTTACAGTGGTCTCACTTCCCTCCTTGGCTGTATGAGAAATGTGCACCTTAGGGAAAAAAAAATAATAAACAAACCTATGGACATTTATTTTTTTAGGATGTGGGAAGTTGTACGTATCTTTTGACTTTACTCTGCAAGTTTATTGCCTCTCTGTGGTATTGCTTTTTCAAGACTATATGCAAGATTCAGAAAGATTGCAGTCTTAACTGAACTGAAATATAACCTTGCAATTATTTCACTAAACCTCCCTCTTGCAGCAAGCAAGCTGCTAGGTGGTAACCTGTATCCTTAGGCCTCTGGTGGCTCCTTTTCTTCACACACTCTTGCAAAGAGGATATGAAAAAAACCACACTTTGTAATCAAAGCCCTTTTGCAGTGGGCCACTGAAACCTGGTGTTACTGCATGTCATAGGTAAATACTCTTCAGCTGCACAAAACCAACCAACCAACCAACCAACCAAACAAACAAACCCCGAAAAGGGTAAAATTTAGACTTATGTAGAATACCCTGTGCAACAGGAAACACAGATTTTTTTTGTCCAGAATTGAATATAACTGCATTGAGATAAGCAGACTGACAATTTTCTTATCCTGATATGATCTGTGTGAAGTCACCTGGAACATGTTATCATATTCATTATGGCCTGGAAACCAGAGTGAAAGCACCTATCAATTAAATTGTATAAAGTACTGAATTGATTTTTTAAATAGAAAGAACAATAAAGCAACATTTCAAATGAACTTTTAGCATATAGAAACAGAAGGAAATAACAGCAAAAGATCTGTCATGGACAAAGAGCACACTATATTCTGCAATAGCACTACCGAACTGCAATTCACACTGTTCCACTTCAATGGCATCATTAGATATCTATTGAGGAAAGACAAGAATAAGCAGATCACCCAGCAGACACAGCACTCACTTAGCTAAGCTTTAAGGATATTATGGGAAAGATATAATAAAACAAGAACTTTGGTGCATCTCATTTTGAGGTGCCAAGAACCTCCTGGTACAGAGCAGATGGAAAAGAGACACCTAAGTTAGGGCTGTGATTTCTGCCTGGCAGCATAACACACTCACGATGCAGTAGCAAGTCCAGACTCCTATTACATATTTTTCCTAAAAAACTTGACTGTGAGTGAACTCCATCTGCAAAGACCCGCATTCACACTGAGACCTGTTACTTCTTCACAACTTTTATATTTTGCACATAGAAGCTCAACATAATTCTTTTACATCCCTTTAATTGTATCCTATGTCAGTCCCTCTCATCTAGCATCATCACTTTGTTTTGAAAGCCTTGAAGGTGCTAGTCAAAATTATAAATCCTTAGTATTCAACTTTCTGACAACAGTGATCATTCAGGTACTTAATTAATGTGGTCTTTCCCTCTCATTTTTCTTTTCACTTTAAAGGCACAAGCTTGTTAATTACTGACATTCTTTGTGTGGGCAAGAGGACCAGGCTGTCTCTTAGTACTTGCTAATGATTGTTTGAGCGACGTAAGGGGAAGAAAATACCACTGAAATAGCTAGGAGTAGATACATTGGCAGCCCCTGAGCAATCAGCCCCAGCTGATGACTTTAAATGCAAGCAAAGGGCTGACTTCATTCCCTCTGAGCCCAGAGGAACAGCTGGGATCAATCTGACCCACTGAGTATCTTGAAGCATGTCACTGGTCACTCATTTCCCATATTGTGTAACACATGGATTAACCTCTCTGGCTAAAGCAACACCCTGGTCGTGGGACAGGATACCAAAGTGCCCCATCTTCTTGGGAAACAGTGTTGAAAGTGTGAGTGCAGAACAGATACAGTGAAGGAAAACAGTCTTACTGATCTTAAATACTTACCCACTCTCTCTAGCACCCTGCTGACTATGCTCCCTAGGCTATGGCAAGACAAGAATGGGAAAAACCTAAGGAGGAAGGACAGCCAGAAGGGAGATTTGTATTTCAGGCAGTTTTGGGCAATACCATAAGACCTATTTGGACCACTAAGATTCATGTAACTCTCTCTAATGATCAGGCCCTTACTTCAACAGAGTAGTCCTGAAAAGTGGTTCATTATAGCAAGTTTGACAAGTTGGAGATGTTTCTGCAAGATTCTTCAAAGCAGATGTCTACAGATTTCAGAATTGAGTGGTTATAGCTTTCTTTACTTAGCTTTGCTGCCATTCTTGACAACTGTAACCAGTCAATGTTAAAAATTTCTAGCTCTGTATTATCATTAATATCCATCTCTCATGCCATACCAAGTTTCACTATTATGCTTAAAAAGATGCATCAGCTTGTTCTGAAAATGGGCAGTTTCTCTACACAAAGCCCAGGGTTCTAATTACAAAGACCAGAATGGGAAAGGACTGAAACAAAATCAGATATTTCATCCATTATTGCACCAGCAGTCTTTATCCTTAAAATCTTTTCATCAGGATATAAAACACTTCATGTTCTTATAATAGCATTTCTTAAGAAAACAAGTGCAAAACATTTGATATTTATTTGCAGTCTGATTCAATAGATTGGTGAAGCTGCTTTCCATTGTTTCCCTAGTCTATTTACCCTCCAGCTAAATGCCCTCATTACACAGGGTGACCTAGAGCTGATGAAATGTAGATCCCAGTACACTACACAGCTACAATCAAAGCTCAAATCCCCAGCTGAGTCTAACATCCCCAACACTGCCTAAATAGGAAGAAAGGCCAGCACTCAAAGAGAAACTATTAGTTAAATACAGTACAGTGAAGGTTTGCTCCAGGGACAAAAATTCATCATCACACTCTACAAAGTTTTTACCTTGAAAAGGAAATGCATCATTAAAATTTTCTTTCAGAAAACATAGAAGATTGCTTGTTTTTTATTTTAAACATGCCTATTGGTAACATAGCTTGTAATATGTCCTTCTGGATGAGAATTTTGGAGCAATATGTTCCTACACTGAAAAAGGAGATGAGAAGACTGTGGGCCTGAGAGCTTTCTTGTTTCTTCCAACTACTTCTATTCAACTAATAAAAATATTCCCTCTCTGTGAAAATATTACCTTGATTATAGTCAAAATTGAATGTTGATTTTATGCTTTCTACCATCTGACTGTAGCTAATTCATATCTGAATTGTTGTGTTTAAAGGAACAGATGTACTCCTAAGAAACCAGGTATCTGGGCTGTTAACTGTGCATGATGAAACACTGCACAACGCAAAAACCCAGAAACTATGTAAATGACACAGTTTCACAGAAATAAACTATTATACCGATGACTTAGGTGTCAGTTAAGCCTTAGACTGCTATCAGTGGTGCGAACCCATCGCTGAAATGTTGTGGTACAAAAAAATTTGTATCTTTATCACAGATTTATCATGGCTATTAGTACTGAACCACAGCAATAACCAGCAAAACAAAATACGTGGCACTCATTTCCCTAGATGAAGAGACTGTCCCACCATCTCTGATTACACCACTTTGAGCCATGACTGCCTTAAGGAACCGAACCAGAGAGTGTCAGATCCTTAAGTACCGCACTACTTGGTGTTAGTGACAGATCATTCACTGGCCATAGCTCTGTCAGCCAAAGTCCTATCAAAACTAATGTCATTGCTAAGCCAAAAACGTTAAAAAAACAAGATGACTAAACCTATAGTGTGCCCCTACAAAACATTTTACTGCAATACAGATGAATCAAACTTCATTGTCAAAAGGAACATTGTTATGCCACTTCCCCCCACCACCCTTTTAGTAAGACTGAATATTAAAACAAATAATTAATTCATGTATCTACTGTTACAGCAAGATACTGTCCAGCCAGTGATGACTTCTGTAATGACAAAAGTAAAAAGTAATGATGTGGGACATTAGGAACACTGACATGTGTATCAAACTTTAATGGTTTGAAGAATAAATTAAAAGGAGATAAATTAATAAGAGATATGTTAACAATATTATGTTAATCTACAGAGACTCACCAGGGCTGAGCTAGAATAAATTGTCACACTACTAACCTTCATGAAAAATGTGTCCAAATAGGCCTGTAAGAAACCAGGAGTAAGAAAAGTGCCATTTTGTTTTATAGTAAGATTCTTACTACCCTGGCATCTCCTCTCCAATGGTACTTGACATCATTTGTTTCCCAGAAAGACCGAGGAGATAAAGTTCATCTTGACAAATCCAACACAAATCCTGATCTGACACAAATAAAATCATATAAACCTTTACTGGCGTCAAGCTAAGTCATTCTGCTATGAACAAAATCAACAAGGATTTGAGGAAATTACAAAACCACTAACTATATAAAAAAAACACAGCAGAATTTAATTTCTAGAACTTTTAATTCTGAAAATATGAGCAGTGCATGGCCAAAGCCTTCTCACTAACTACAAGAACTCACTGAGTTCTTGAATGGATCAGTTAGTTTTGAACACAAAATGTGTTTTGGCAAACTTATTTTTCTCCTCTGTCTGTAAAGCACTGCACTAATTCTAGCGGTCTAATATTAAATAAAGCTATCTTTAGCAAGGAAGAGACAACTAGAAAGAATGCTTTCTGTATGAATGCATACTACACTCACATCTTGAACAGGGGCCAAACTAGTTCCCTCTCCATGTTAACAGATGCAGGACAACCAGAATGTTCCCATACGGAAAAAGACAAAGAGACAATCAAAGACACAGAGCAGATTGCACACAAAGAGCATTTAAACAGAGCAGGACTCTTCGGGATCCAGAGAAATGAGTGATGACTAAAATCCTCATTAGCTTGCAGAAAGTGAGTAGGAAATAACTATTCGCAGTTTCTTCCAATAGAAATAAAATGCAATCAATAAGATCAGCACGCGGCAGGATAAAAACAGCAAGAGGAGTCTTTTTTTTTGTGCAACACACAGTTCAGCAATGGAACTACGTGCTGTGGGAAGACATGCTAAAAATCCTACCAGCTTCATAAAGCATTCAGGCAAGCAAATGTAAAGAGGGGAAAAAAAAGTATCTATCAGGGGCTAATAAACATGGAGAAGCTTATTTGGCTCACACAGACCATAAGCTACAGATCTCCAGAGACCACTATAGTGCACTGGGGAAGTATTATTCTACACTTACCTCATTGTGTTCTTTCATAGGCATCAGCTACCAGGTGGTATTAAAAACTAGGCTAAATGGACTTTGTAGCAGAATGCATTTTATTAAATTTATATAATAAAACCAATTCAAAATGCTGACGTGAATCGCAACTGCACTCTAATTAGTTCCCATTCACAGACTGCCTGACATGAGAAGGAGGTTAAAAAATACAAAAACATTCCAGTAAATCTTAACTAATAAAAATACTAAAAGCCAAGAATACTTAGTATGCATTCATTTGAAATTAAAATATGCAGACAATTATATATTGCACATTTGCCAGTTTAGCAAAGTAACACTGGCTTTTAGTACAAAAACATTATCATGCTGTAAATCGGCATGTTCTGAATGGTCATGCATGCCCTAAGAACACATGCTGCTCCTGGAAAATAACTAGCAAGTACAAATGAAACAGAAAACAAAAATGAATGATCTATGTAAAGGATTTCTGCTAGCTGATTAAAAAATCTATTTTAATCATGATTTCAAATCCATCAACTCTGGCTGTAAATACATTCCTTCAGCTTAGAAGCTATTTGCAGGAAATATCAATTCAAGAACTTCATCAGACTGCCAAAAATAATACAATGTTCTTAGGTACTAATCAATTATAGACAAAAAAACACGAGTTGTCAGCACATTTTCACCAGCAACTGTTATTGGAGCTTTTAAAAGATAAATCAGCACAATCAGCTGGTTTTACCAGTGCCCTGAGAAAATGAAGTTTACTTGATATACTCTCTATGAGTTTCCTTTTCCTTGTCTTTCCTAGTAACTTAAAAATCTGGTGGCCAAAGCTGCCACTGGCTAACAATCTTGGTAGCAGTAGTGCTTCTAGAAGGAAGGAAAAAATATTAGGATATTTTGTTTGGCTTCAGCTTTTGATGGGCCTTGAGCCATCACTATAAACAGCAGCTGTCCTACTGGACAACACAAACCCTGTGGCTGAAGTTCATCTAACCTGACCAGTCCCCTTCCCTTCCTGCTCACATTGGTGAAGCGAGAAAGGGTTTGGCTCTAGCACGGAGTCACGCTGAAAGGGCTCTGCAGAGAAAGAGAGCAGGCTACCCTCCACAGCCACCATTGGCAAGAAGTGCTTGGGTCCCTTCTCCAACCCCGTGGGCATGGGACAGCCTTCATTTGTTCTTTTTATCTCTCTTATCCTTATAAAGGGTACCCACAAGTGAACAGCCCAGTGGGAACAATCCCTGTACTGCACTGACTTCTAAATCAAGTGCAGAGGTTGTCCTGGACAACTTCTGCTGGCCATAGTCACAAAAACAAAAGGGAATTCCTTCAAGGACCATTGCGGTCAAGTGCTCAGAAACAAATCCTTTTAAAGCTACCTCTACAGATACAGCCACAGAGAACACAAGGAGTGAGAGAATTGCGAGGAAAAATTCCACACTATATTCCTTCTTCAACAGGGAAAACTTCAGTGAGAGGGAGAAAGTCTACAGGAAACTTGACTTCACCATTTTTCTCCTGTGGGATCACAAGGAATAATTAACACAGCATCCATTCTGCCTCTATTCTCTGCCCTGCTCAATTGCTATCATCTGCAGGAAAATCCAGTACAAATTATAACCTACCAAAAAGAATAAAAGGGAGATAACTGAACAAGATGGAATATTTGCAAAGAAAAAAAATTAGGTAAATGGGTCTTCAGGTCCCTGTGACGCTCTGTAAGATCTGAGAAACTAAAACTCACTTAAGACTGTGACCCAGCTATTACCTACCGAGCCCCAGCATCCCAGTGCAGACAGCAGTAAATTCCTCTCTGAGGAATATTTGTTGAGGAAAATAGGCAAACAGTGACACGCCTGCTAGATGAAGACTTGGTCATGATAAACTACTGGTGTTTTCTTGCAGCAAAGGGGTCTGAGGCTGCTGCTCTGAAGGGACAGTATCATAATAAGACTGACACTCAGAGTGTTTACAAGGAGCATTACTCTGGGGAGCACACAAGGGACTGGCTTTGTACTTTCACTCATTACCATTATTTTTCTCTTAGTCTCACTAGCACCATTATTTAGAATAGCATCTGCACACAATCACAAAAATAGAGTCAAGTGTGCTGCCGTCTTTTCCCATGTGTGCTGTTAACTCCAATTTTTCAAACAGGCATTCCATGTGCACACACGGCTCCACCAGCATGAAGAAATCTATTTTGGGACTGCTCTAATCACTGGGCACAAACAGGGAGGCAGTCAATGGCCTCTGCACTTGCATGCAGCAACATTTGCACGAAGTGGGAACACAGCGAAACAAGCTTAAATATAGTCACAAAGATTTCTAACTCAAAAGAAAAAAAAAAAAGAAAGAAAAGTTACTCTTCCACTGTGGGAGTTTTTTCAAATCAGAGAGAGGTGTGAGGAAGATGGTTCAGAGTGGTGTTAGCCAGGTGTTAAGTAACATGGATGTGGAAAGGAGAAAGGGTAAGTGCAATGAACAATTTTCCTGAACACTAAGTGACAAAGCAACCAGAGAGAACATTAAAATATAGACGAATGGTTGTGCTTTTTCAGTACCTTGGAGAAGCAAATGAAACATTTGGTCATAAGGAGCTCAGGAAACAAAAGCTCTCCAAAAGCATTATCTATTTTCTCAGCCACTCTGCAAAGTGTAAAGACTACACTTTAATCTGGAAGGAGCCTCCTCCAAGTTATCAGGGAGATGTGTCAGTGTCCAGGTCAGGAAACGCATTTTGCAACAAACTACTGCAAAGAAAAGCACCTGACTGGGCTTTGGTGGTGCCCTGATGAGCAGTGGCCCTCTTATGTTGACAGGACATCAGTACAGCCCCATCCACTCCAGTGCAAGCATACTAATTTGAGGTCAGCACAGACCTTGTTTCCTCAAACTGTTCTCTTTCACGACTGGCTGCCCAGCACCCCTGTCTTACCTAAGAACAAAGCTGGGCTCTCCTTTGGTGAAGTCTTTGCTTGAGCAACAGAAGGATTGTTCAGGGACTGGACTAAAAGTCAGTTTCAGCTGGCTACACATCACAGACTTGTGTCATTTCTGCTAGCTTTTATTTTCAATAGGGTGTCTGTCAACTTTTCTAATCAAGTTAATAAAAAACCCTGGGTAAGTCTATTTGAGTAAATCTATTTGTAACTAACTGTGTCCCATAATAGCAAAAAGTCAGAAGATGAGAACCAAAACTAGTAGCAATAAACATATCTTCAGCATCTCTTCCATCTCTACATTTTCTACTGAAAGGCCATCAAAAGATCAAAGTTTCCCAGGCTAGCATGGCCCAAGTTTCTTGACTGTGTATCTGTCCCTGCTCACCCTCGGTTGTACCTCCAAGTAACGATTTCTGACGAGCTCTACAAAGTTATGGTGGGAGGATGCTGGGGTGAGGGGAGGAAATCACGCCTTGTTGGTAAATCAGTAACCACACATTCAATGAAGCAAGCTGTCAGAACGGCATAAATTGTGCCTGCTACTGAAGTTCCTGAAGGATGAGCTATTCACCCCTGGCATCAGAAGGACTCCAGACCAAAGTTTCCCATGATTAGAGTGCCTCAGGAGATAATTAGCCAGGAAATAATTAGCTAGCCCACTCATGTCTTCACCTTGGTCATTATTGTTGTTTGGATTTACAGTTCAGGACCATTCTAGCAGTCACTTTTACTGTTGGCTAATACAGAATACAGAAGAACATGTAATATTTTTTGAGAGTGTATTCATAACCAAAAAGCATAGAAAATTAACTTATCTGTGGATGTTTGGATGAAAAAAGTGTCACTTGGCAAGCAAATGCTTCAGCTGTACCTTCAGCTTATGCAGACTGGGCTGAATTCAACTGTGCTGATCAAAACTAGTGATGCATCTGACCTTTTATCTTCAGCAGATCACAGTACACACAAAATTCACATCAAACAGCAGCAACATTTCTTGTTGGATAAGAGAAATCATCGAATAATGTATATTTAAATATAAATGTGTCACAAAACAAAATACCAAATTACCTTCCCTGATTAGTACTGATAAGCAACCTCTAGCGAGATTTCAACAGAAGAAATAATTCTGCTGAAAAACAGTCTTAAACTGACATAAGATTTTTCTATCAGCTGAATAAAGATTGCTTTATAATTGGAAATTTTTTGATTGATTCCTCTTGTTATCCTGGGTTTGATATCAGCTTAAGTAAAGAAAGACGCGTGTCAGTTTTAGTACTGCTTTAAAACTGCAGTTTGGTGTGCCATTTAGTCAACTGCATATACTTTCATATGAATTTTAGGAGAAAAAAAATACAGTGTGGAAAAAACAGTGGAATATGCTGTAGTCATCGATTTTGCTAAAGTCACAGAAAAGCAAGAAATTAGCCTGACATAAATGACACAGCTGAATCTCAGAACCCCTTCCAGTCTTCTGATTAAGCAAGATCACTAGTAACTTGCAAGGTATAAGCAAAAATTCCATATTCTCCCCTCCTTGAAGTAAGCAGGAAAATAAATAATCAAGCTGGTTTTGAGTTACAGCTGAGTAATGAATACAGTACAATACTGCACTACTGCATCATTCATCCATTCAGACACTTCAGGAATTCACAGTGCTCTTAAGAACCACAGAAGCTAATCATCTTCCATTTGAAAATCAGAAATAATAGCAGCATCTCAGCTTATGAACTAGGATTCATAATCTGTCTGAAAGTTACTTCACAACAAGTTGCTCCAGCCATTTACTCTTTAAATATATTATTAACTTCTATGACGTACTTTCTCTGGCTGGGATAAGGAGTTGGTTGGGCTAAAGAACTCAGAAGGAAATCTTAAGATCAGGTATTTAAATGTCACTGGTATCATGTACCCAAAAAAAAGCATTCTCTTAAGAACACACAAGGATAAAAATCTGGCCCTACAGAAGTTAGTGGAAGAAACTTAGCCTTTGATTTTAGTATGTCTAGAAATTCACCCAAAATTTCTGGATTGGTCTGGCACATTCAAGACAAACTGATTTGTTTGCTGAAAAAAAGAGTGTGAATTAATTGCTCACCACAGATGCATGCTCTGAGGAGTGTGACTTCTTGCAGGACTCCCCCTGACTGCATCAGGTTTTTTGGTAAGGGTCCTCTCCAAGTACAGGTCATGCAGATTTTCACAGGAATAAACAGAGACAGCTTAAAATAGTCCTCCAAGACAGCAGTTTGCTTATAAGAACAGTACTTAACTGAAGTTTCATGACAGCGAATTATGGTTTGCAGGCACCTTGCAAACCATTTAATAATGTAGATGAAACATGCAATAGATTCTCACCAGATTTTTGTATGCAAGACATGGAATCAAGACATGCTGAACAGACGGAGACGCTGAAGCAATGATTACTTGAGATATCATTACTTGAGTGCATTGATGAAGTGGAAAGTAGAGAGTGAGGAAAAGATGCATGGGAGGCATAATTACTGCTTACAGTGTCTGACTTCAACGCTGCACAATAGTAATGTGAATAAATCCACATCTTAAGCACTCAGGTGGCTACAGTGAAGAGGCTCTCATGAAACCATTGTGCACACACCCAGTACACACACACCTGCAAGGATTTACCTACACATAACTGAATCCACTGACTGCCAGATCATTGCAGCACCTCTTCTGTGCTAATCCACATAGCTTAAAGATGATTATACACTGGAACAATATTCATCTACCTTCAAGTATTATCATCTGCTCACCTCACTAGGACATCAGGTTAAATATATGTATAACACCCAACAAATCCTTACCCAGCCCAACCTACTAGCAAGGGAAACCGGAAACAAGAGGTGCAACAGTTTCTAACTGAGATGACCCTTGATGTCTTTGTCTCTAACACACACAGCTGGGCATGCATTTAATTCTCACACTCCATTTACACCCATAAAAGCCATCTCTTCATACATAAACTGCAGGGCTGTGCTTTAGCATTTGCTGTTTCTATGTATGTGTTCATATTTTAGTGAAGTACCCAATGAATGAGAATGCCTTCTGATATTTAGAAAGACTAAAAGTAACTTTTACCTTCTCATTTCTCCAGGTTGTGAACTAGACCATCCTCCAATTAGACCAGAAGATGCTGTCACATAGTGTGTTTAGACACAGAACTTGGATCTTCCTCTACCCCTGCATCAACCACTAAAGACCTTAAAACCTTTTACCCATTTCCTCAGGAAAGCTTTGACTTAGAAGAATTTGTTGGCATTTCATAGGCTCCTCTCCTGGAGTATTTGCAACATGGGTCCTCACAACCCTCAGAGCAAAACTACACTTCATTCCGGCAACACATTTCAAGGAATACAATGAAACTGTGTTTTATTTCCAACCTTGAAACAGAGAATTGTTTTAAAACATGGTATCAATTAAGCAAACACATATTTTGTTTCATTAAACTGGCAACATGGCAGCGTTCACTGGGGAACAGAAGAAAAACACAGTATCTGATAATTCATTCATCAGTACAAGCACTGAAGAAAAGCATGAACTCCACAAGAAAGACAAAGCCATGATAAAACCTCTCTTTTTTGTTTTCCACCTTCAGATTTTGACAGTTACAAGGTGGAGAAGCACCCTATGCAATCCAGCTGAGGGCTGATGGTCTCTGTTTTCACCACAGGTTCACATGCAGCTACTTGGGTTTCAGAGAGAAGTAAAAACACTACTTTAATCAAGCACTTCATTATAGCCTGAACTCTGACAGCCACACTTTTTTTCCTTTTATTACCTTAAATAAAATGTTATCATTTGATTCAAAACAAAGAGTTAAGAAAATCCAAGACAGACATCTTCAAAAGTTTCTTGTTTCAACTTAAAAAGAAAAAAAAAGCCATTTCATTCTGTAGTCTTTTATCCTGAGCACTACTAAAAAATCAACCAAACAAAAAGCCCCAACTTACAGTTTAATTTTTGTTTCAAAAAAATCACAAACCTCAAAACATTGAATATAATACTAGTCAGGTTTTTGGAAGTTTTTTGTTATCGCATGGTTGTAAGACCACTGAAGAAACAGGGTCTCAAGCCACAGGTTAGGACTGGATTTGGTAAGTGCAGTAAGGATAGAGAATTCTCAAACTAAGAGTTGAGCTAGAAAGCTACATTATACTCTCATTTAAACTGCTATGAATCCCAAACAACATAATAGCAGTAGTTACCAAGATTAAAAAAAAAAAATATTCTTTTGCATGTATTCACGTCACCCCATGAATCCACGGTAGAGTATAAGCATCTACATCTGAGGTACCTGCTCTAAATTCTCTTTAAAAGTGCGGAAGAGATGAAAGTAGCTCATCTACCCTTAAAGAAAGTAACCATCATAATATGGAAAACATATTTCTCCTTTAAAGCCTTGAAGTGTCTCTAGTTCTTTTGTCTGAATATGGGGCCTAAGAGGATTAGGTCAGATTTAGATACCTCCCTTGAACATATTCCTTGTTAAGGGATATGAATCCTACCCAAACTGTCTTTTTGTTGTGCATCTAGGTCTGCTGGGCCTTCCTTCCCATGTTATCCCATGAGCTGCTGCAAAACAAATGCAAATCCTAATAAGCAGAACCAAGAGCTCTGCATCTCTGCTAGGCTATCTAACAGAAATATTTGATCTGGAGGATTTCATCCTATTCCCTGTTACAGAAATATCACATCAGGAGTAAATCCTGGGGCTGCAAACATGTGTTAAAGAAAGAAACGGGAAAAAGATTCAAACTGTAGAGTAAAAACTATTTGAGCTAAAACAAGGCTGATTTAGATCATACGGTCTTAATTTTTCTGGCTGTTAGTTTGAGGGGAGGAGGAGCCTTGTCAAGCTATTCTCAGCAATGAGAAAGCCTTGCTGCATTTTTCTCAGGTACTTTGAGGGACAAGAACACTCATCCCCTTATGGTTCATCCCCGGAAGCTTGTTTTGTTTCAGTCATTGCAGCACAGGTCCTGCTGTACATGGTGACCTCAAGGGGAGAACCAGCCAGTTCCTCCCAAGTGTACAGAAGACCTCTCACAGGTCACCACTGAGGTGGGATATCTACTTGTGGGATTTCTTGTTTGGGACAAATTATGCGGGGACAAAATAATGTACAGAAAGAGTCACTGCAAAGAGGTTCACATTACTAAAAAGAGAATGAAATTTTAAGAACTGTAGGTTTTGTATCAGTGAGACACTTCAGCAAGTCCCAAATATTTTCAGAGCAGGAAACAAATATTTTCTCTTAGCTTTCTTTGCCTAAAACATGCGGCAGAAAGACAACGTATCCTGAGTGTCGATGGGCTGTCTCAAAAATTCATAATAACAAGGTATGGAACCTCCCCCTGATCTGTCTGCCTGTTGCTGCAAACCTATTCTCACCCTCCCTAGTTTATGCAGTCAAAATACCCACACAGAGAAAAACCCCTCAAAATCCACCCAAAGATTCTGGCCATGTGCCAGGCATGTGAAGTACTGCACAAATGCACATTTTTGGGGAGGAAGGGAAGCCTGGCACTGGTTTCTTTTGTCGTTTTATTTTTCCGTTCTGCTGATCCTTTAGGATTAACATCCTAATGCAAGCAGTGGCTCAGACTGTCATGATTTCTCAGTGATACTCTCAACAGGCACAAACCTGGAGGACATACTGCCTGGTGTATTTTCCACTGCAAGTTGTGGTATCTGAGTTGTGGTCGTTGAAGGCAATCAGCTGCTCTGCAAAGACTGAAGTTCAAGGATGCAACCTCTGCTGAGGATGCTCCAGCATCTACAGCTAAGATGGAAGCAAAGTCCATCCACACCTCAGGGAAAGAAATACTCAAAATATTTATTTTAAAAATTGATGGTATTTTATGAGTGTCTCACAGGAGCCCTCCAGAGTTTATTCCAATCCATTACTACTGTAAAACCTGCCTCAGCAAACCATTCACCCAACGCCGTGTCCCCATAGGGAGGGATCTTTACAACTTAGAAAAATAAAATTAAGCACAGTATTACAACAGCATTCTTCACATTTCAAAAAGAAACTGCTAGTAACTTTGATTTATAACACAGTTAATGTGCATGGTACTAGTGAGGCCAATTTCCTTTGATTGGTTTCTACTATAAATTTAAGAGGCCCATTTCTCCAAAAAGTGTTTTATGTTTTACCTGCCAGGATGTGACAAAAGTGAGGGTTTAATAGACTTTGCTATTTCACAAGTGCACCACTGAAAAACTAAGACCTGCTCCCTGTGAGAATGATGGGAGATGTTAATAACAACATTGGATTTATATTTCACCAATTTTTGCAGCCCTGTGATAACTACCACAAGGGATTCTCAATAACTCACTAAACTTAAGCCAATCTGTCATGCTGTTTTCTTCTTTAGGTCTGACTGGTATGTCCCTGCTCTTTTGTTGCTTTTATTTTTTACCACTGAAGATGAATTTCTGCAGAACCACTGAAGTACAGACAGCATGATTGCCACACATGCTTGGAAGATTTATAAGAGCTTTGTTTCCATCCCTTTTCCTCCCAAAATTCATGTATCTGGTTCTTTGGGCAATACTACTCTAGGGCTGACCTGTCAAACTTATTTCTATAATAAAATGGGATTTGTTTTCATCTCCACAATTAACTATTCCCTGCCAATTTTCCCCAACCTTCAAGTAATTCCTAACCATGTTTTAAACTTTGTTTTTTCTTTTTAAACAAAGAGCATGTGAAACATCGTTACCTTCTATTACTTGTGACAGTCATTACATTACTCTTTTATAGAGATGGAGCCGGCATGGTTTCTTAAAACCTGGATGTTTCCTTCATCGCCTGCAGTGAATTCGTGTGAGGGAGGATGGAGAAAAAACCCCCAGTTATCTGCTTACCAAAGACATTATGGGTCTGCTGATAGAAATAAGGTTTTAAAAGATTATATCCTTTGCATGTTTGGACTCTGTTTTGAGCAGCTATATTGGGGTGGAATACTTCACAGCAAATGCAATGGTGAAGATGAAAAACACCCAAACAGTTCTGCTAAAAGCTCCCAGAACTGTGAAACAGCAAAACCCCTGCTACAGACTTGAGTTATTTTTACAGAGGAGCAGGATGGAAGGCGATGGCTGGTGGGATAGTTTGTGAGGAGTGATGCCCCACTGATTGCTATTTACCACTCCACAGTACAATAAGGAGCAACAGGACTCTGGCCTGGACTGCTGGATCAGCATTTCCAGAGACCGAAGTCTAAACGCTACCCATAGTCATTCTAGGGGCTTACATAATGACAAAAAGGCTAAAAATGCACTTAAGGAAAGCAAAAAGTGTACTTTAAACCATTCCTTCAAGTATGACTGGGACATTTTCTAATGGTCTTACCCGAGCTGAAATTCACACTTACAATCAGAAAACAAAGCCCTACTGCCCATATTCCCTTCACCCTTTTTTCTCCCCTTCTTCAAAAGGTAAATTATCACTCAGCTTCTCCTCAGTCTTTGAAAAACAGCTCATAAATGGTGAAGAATGCACAACAGCCTTTCTATTCTCACCTGAGTATTCCTCTAGGAACCAAAAGAAAACTCTTGCATTCAAAAAGGCCACCTTTCAAGGCTTTAGCAGCTCTGGAATCAACACAGCACAATCAAGGAGAATTGATTTTTATTGGTTTTACTGCAGACTCAGTTCCCTCGTGCTCAGAAAACATAAGCATATGTGCAGCTGGCAAGGCTGAGTAGAAAGCTTGTCTCCATGGGTTTATGTTAAAATTAGGTCTTACATATTCAAGCATCTGTATTGCTCTTTTTGCACAGTTATTATTTAAGCTGTGCTAAGGTACAACAGCTCTCCCTAAATGCAAGAAGGGGTGAATTTAGCCTTGTACTTTCTTCTATAGGGTGAGAAAATCTTTCCTTTGGGGTTCACAATGCTAAAACTATTTTACATCCAACTAGCACAAGATACTGCTGCTTCTCATTTTATCTACAGACAAGAAGCAACAATGTTTGTTTCTAGAACACATGCATTTCTTGCTGTAACATGAAAAGAACTCATCTCACTTTACCAAATAAGAATCTAAATGAGTAAAGGTAAAAAGAAAAAATCTATACAGAAAAAAAATTATTTTCTTTTCTTATAAACAACAATATCACAAAATTATTTTACACTGAGACTCAGAAATGAACCCAGCAAATGAAGCCAGCCTACTGGCTCACACTACAGTACAGACTTGTAAATTCTTTGACAAGATTAGCTTTTAATTGTTTTAGAGGAAACTCAGTGAACGTTCCCTAAATTAGGGTACAACATGAAGAAAACACCACCAAGGCTTCTATTATTGCAATACTGCAGGAAATGAGCTCTGTCCAGTACATTTCATTAGCATTACGAGACAGCCCCTTGCCAAATGACACACTGAGATCAATACTTCTAGTAAGATTATGCTATTTCCTTTGGTCTGAAAAACAAATACCTTTTCTCAGTAAAAAGTCCAGTTTAGGACAAACTTACTCCTCTCCAAAGATCTGCCCCTTTTCAGGACATGCTTAGATATATGGTAGGGAGGGAGAACTCTAGAAAACCTTCATGAAGCATGTGATAGAGACACTGCCAGGCAGGACACTGGATGAAGTGGACCTCTGGTGCAAAGCAAGTCTAACAGTTACCCCATTTTAAATATGAAAGTTTCCTAAAGTAGTAAGAAGAAAAATTTAGACTAAATGCTTCAGCAGCAGTTTAAATCACAGTCTCTTTTCAGAGGCTGAGACCTCAAGGGCATCTCAACAAAACAAGTGGTTTTAAAACAGTTTTTTCACTTCTATAAAAAAAGGCAATAAATGCCAAAGCCATCTGAAGTCCAGCTTTCTTAAGCCATGTTAGCGGAAGAACAGATTTGCATTAAACAATGATTTCCTACCAATAGAATAATGGGAAGTTAAGGCAGATCATTTATCAAACAAAATACCAATGCAAACCAGAAATGTTACTCTTGACATTTGGACATATTCCAGACAAATTTGTTTCTTTTCCACCCAGAGGTAGCATTCAATGACTTACTGCCCTGGATATCAAAATCCCCAAAGAATACAGTGTGTCAAAGTAGGTTGGGTTTTTTTTTTTTTNTCAACAAAGTTGTATCCACTTACATAAAAGTGAATTAGTTGAATGAGTGCATCACCTCTGTGTAAATTTTATTCCCTATCCATTGAACTTAAATGGTGAGGAACAACCTGAAGCTGAACTCTGTAAAAGCTCCATTTCCACTTAAAAAACCCTTCTGCTAAGACAGATACACCCAGTGAATTGTTCTGTACCTACACAGTAGCAATGTAAAAAACAGGCCCTGGTTTGAGACCATAGGTCTGTGCAAACAAGTAATAAAAGAGTAGCTATTACACATTTTGAAACAGCAAACAGAAGACTCTCCTTTAATCTCATGCTTTTCTGGGCCAGGTAGTACCAGGACCACACAAACAAACCCAGCCTCTCTGCCCGCCATCACACACACGCTTACAGGAGACACAAAAGCAATGCAGGAGGCAGGACCAAGGTTTGGAAGACACACAGGGGACTTAGGAGATTAGGCATTTATGAGCGCAGAATTTGTTTGAATTACACAGACAAGTACAGAATCTGATTTTTCTTCAGTTTTTAGACTTTGGGTCTGTATCCACTTCTGATGGGAGTGCTGCAGACTGGTGCAATGCTTCTGGGCTCTGCCCTGTACTCAGTAGAAATCCATTCCCTGAGGAACTGAAAGCTGACAGCAATAGTTAGTGAATGCAGCATTATCCAGAACTAATTCAAAGCACAAGCCTTGCTGCTTCAATACTACATTATTCTCAGATACTTTGCATCTCTAAGCCTTCACTGAGGTCAGAATTGTTCAATTGAAAATAACAGAACTCAGTAATGAACCATATCTTTTGATCAAGTGTTTTATTTGACTGATCTCTGATTACTACAGGAAATCTTCCAGAAATCTGTACACAGAAATGAAAAGTGAAGGACAATTAAAAAATTGTGCATCTTTCATGGTAAATTTAAGACTGAGCAAAGTTTATACAGCTATGTTTGCTTTATTTAGCATCTCATTATTTGTTTAATCATGGATCTACTCAGAAAGACATTTAAATAATACCAAGTTTCAGGGACAACATATATGCAACCGTTGGTTCTGAAGGTTCCCACAGAACAATTAAAACCAATGTATGAGAAACAGAGCCATTTCTAAATATGTCTAGCAGATTCTTATGCTATTCTTCCTCCTCAATAACTTGCATCTGCAAGCTACATTCTAGTGTTTCTTCAAATCAAGTTCTGAATAAAGTAAGTTTTCAGTGGCACAGAATGATTAAACTGTATATTTGACTAATCTGATGAAAGTTGCAGAGCTCAGAACTTCCAGAAAGCAGCCCACAAGATATGGCTCTTAAACCTAAGTTCAGACAACAGAAATGGAAAATACTGGCAGGATTGCCCACCATCTTGGGTTTAAAATTTAGGTTTAATGAAAATACCACAGATTTATTTTAAAGACAGACTTCATATCTGAAGGTAACTCTACCTATACAGATGCTTTGTTCTTCTCCAGTTAATCTGTAATTCATATGTTATAATGTTTTCTTGTCACTTGTTATTTTATATGTCACAGATAAAAAGTTCAAGTAGGCAGAGATAGAAACCACTGTTAGGTCTGGTGTGGGGTTTTTTGGGTGTTTCTTTTTTATTTCACTTTGTAATTAAATGCTACAGAAACTCTGCTCATTTACCCTCCCCAGGCATGGGTGCTAGATTTTTCCTCCCTCTTGTCATACAAGACGCTGAGAATATCTTCTCTGACACAGCTCTCTGCCAAGGCAGGAGTAACCCATGGAGAGGCTCCACACAGAAATCCCCACACTGGAAACACATCACTTGACAGCTTCCAGCCTGTTGAGGAGGACAGTATTTTCCCAGCTGTCAAGGACTTCAACCCTACTGCTGGTGCTGTTTTTAAACACTTGGGTATGTGGGAAATTGTAGCCTTTCTAAATTTTCAAGATTAGGGAAATTAAAAATCCTCATATTCATTATAGTACCTATTCTTTAGGATTATCAGATTTCACTTCTCAGTCCCACATAATGGGATGGGAGACAGAGTTACTAAGTCTCTTCAGACTTGAAAATGAAACTCAAGATTTGCCAGGAACTCCCAAACAAGAAGTGTGTGCACAGAAAACTCCTTAGAACGACATAAAGAATAGACAGAATATGCTCTGATATACTGGGCCAGACAAACAGCAGCAATATTCTGTTTGACATGGTCATAATTCAAGGCTGGCATGATTTAAACCAAAAAGCATCTTAAAAGTATTACTTTCAGTAATTATTATGGAAGTCTTTCCTTTGCATTTTGGTTTTCTTTTCAATATTTAAAGTATTTAAAAAAACCCATACCTTCTTTCACTGTACACAGCTAAAGAAGACATGACACCATGGCTCTGATAGTTCTTTCCAGTGAAAGTCAAAGAAGTCAGTATGCTGATTATTGTTCTTGTCAGCTTATTGCTCAATAGGCATGTCCAACCACGAGAAAGCAGGACACTCACTTCTGCTAATGGTAAGTAATGAGTAAAAAAGAATTCTGCCCTGAAGTTCAGAAAATACTGCAGCTGCTACAATTCCTCTACTGTTTCAGACAACACTGTCTTCAATGATGTTAGGCAACCACCAACCTTATGATATTCTTGGGAGTAGAATACTTTCTTGGGCAATAGAATTGTTCAGCTGAAACACCACTGACCTTCAGCTCTATGCTGAATACGCATTTTCTCTCATTCTCATGTCATAATTTAACTCTGAAGAAACTTGATAAGAGCAAAGGCAGTAACACAACATGTGAAACGTTCTGTTTGATCCTTTGAATTTTTATGGGTTATCCCCTAAATTGGAAAATTATTGTTTTCATTGCAGTGATGCAATGAAATTACAGCATGATTATGAATGAAATTCACTGCAAAGATGATGCATTAACTCTTTTCTACTGTATGAATATGTAATTATTTCCTCCAGTAGAACCTCAACTCCTCTTAGGTTCTAGCTGTGATCCTCAGTATGGAGTAGAGATGTAGAATGAAAGGAGACAGTTGAGTATAAACTTCGAGTACACACATCACAAATGTTCTTATGTCACCTGGCTATCAGCACTAACACTGGAGAAATTTCTGGCAGAATGACAAATCAAACACTGACTAGTTGAGCAGGTATGTTTTGGTACACTTACCAACATTCCAGCTGATTTCTTCTGCCACATCTTGGTTTGATTTTGAACTTGGAAAATAAGTTACAGGCATTTTGCAAATGCATGACTTGGAATCAGTTCAACTCTAAGCACAAAGGCATAGATTTCCAGAATTTCCAGTGGAAATTATTTGACTTTAAACAAGTCTTTTACTTGGACAAACTAATTTACTGAGCAACATGCATATACAATTTTAACCTTCTGTTCCTCTAAAGCTTTTATTTTAACAATACCAGGCAGCAGGAAAGGAGGGTATCAGCAAGTTTGGTGTAAGAGAGCACCATAAAAGAGGCCAATTATTTCCAGAATGAAACTTGCAACTAATGTTTCAAAATACAGAAGTTACAATGACACTGCCATGACACTCATAGGCTGGATTCCGTCAATTAAAAGATATGTCTATTTTGGATAGTACTGAAGAAATAAAGGAATTCAAGATTCATTATCATAATAGCTCAACTTTGCACACTTCCACTGAGTAAAAAGAATAAAAATTCCCCACTTGTATGCCAAACATTTGTGCTCTCAGCTTTAGCATGACTGGAAAGGACGCATTAATAGAGATGTTAAGAAATCATATAAGTGACTAGAATTCTCTGCAATAGAGTCTGTATTTTTCATCTTAGTGCAATTTCACATCTACATGATTTTAATGTGGAATGACAGCTGTATCATTGTATCTTTTCTACAGATGCACATCTTTATTTTCCAGAGTAATTATGCACTCATCTTGAGAATTTCTTTTAAAAAAAGCCTCCCAGTGCCATCAGCGATGGATTACAGTGACTAGAGTCAATGAGGTATTTAATTAAGTACCCATCAAAAGAAGGAAAATGTGCCCAGTTTAGCAGGGTCATACTAAAATCAGATGGCCAAACTTCATCTCTTTCCATTCCTTCTTACGTGTATTTTCTTTTCTTCACATGCAAGTATTTTAGAATTATAGTCTAGAGACCATCAGAAACTATAGATGAAATTATTCTGTCTTTGGACCATATAGTGAAGATACAGCACCACTAAAGCTGAATAGTTCAAATTCTTCTGCTAATTTTCTGGAAGAGAAAAAAGTGTGTTTTGAATGACATATTCAAAACAGGGAGGAATGCTTCAAATGGATTTCTCATTGCAGAAAAAAAGTAAAATTTCTAACTCTTATAATAGCCACAGAAAAAAATTGCTGTCTTCAGCTCCAATTAAAGAAGGGAAAGAAAAAAACAAATCTCACAAAAACCTCAAACTAACCAACAAACCCCAACCAACCAAAAAACCAAAACCAAAATCAAAACCAAAACCAAACCAAACCAAACCACACCCCAAAACCATCAAGCCCCTCAAAAAACCCAACCATCTCTTTTGAAGATTCTACTGAAGTCAATATAATCCATGTCAATAGTGCCTAAAGAAGCAACTGTCACCCTTTCAACTGATAAAGTCAGATCATAAGTCACCAAGTTTTCCATCTTATTTTAAAAACATACTGATTGCTGTCGGAAAGTACCTGACTTCAGAAACTGTGGACCAGTCTATCAGTCCTGTTTAAGAGAAACAAAGTGCAGTGTCACTGCACTGGAGATTCTGCAAAACCAGGTAGCTTTAGAAACATCACAAGGAAGGGAGCAAAAAGGGATTCATTAAGCTTTGCGTTTAATCCTAGTATAACAACAAGCTTCTTAAGGCATTTAGATTATAAAAATAGTTGGATTTTTTTACTTTTTTTTTTTTGTTTGTTTTTTGTTTTGTTTGAGGCACAGCTCCTTTCTGATTTTCTAGGCTTAAGTTGAAGCAAACACAACCATTATGCAATTTGTTTAGCACCTATGACACAGTGGCAGGCAAATGACTCCTTATAACTGTGCCAGGGGAAATTTGTGGAGGCAGGATTCCAGACTGACACCATGTTGCAAGGTATATCATGAACAGGTTATACATAAATGACCTTTGCAGTCCTTTTCTCTGCCTGCAGCTTTTAAATGCTAAGACACAGAAGAGCACATTCATGTGAAGTGCAAAAATGGATATGCCATATTTAAACCCTCAGCTGTATTACTGTTCAAGATAGTATTTTAAAAAAGCACTCTGAATTTGACTGAAGAAATGAAATATTCTAAATGAGAATAATCTTCCAAAATACTAATGAATGATTTTAACTTCCATCATATATATAAAAAAATTACCCCACAATATCATTTGTCAACTGCCATGTAGAAAACCATCTCCTGTAAAAGAATTTGCCTTAAATTTTAATCCTTTGACATTTTCTAAAATTAAAGTATTTCTTTATGGCAGGAAGTTCAAGATTATTAATGAACGGTTAAATAGCTAGCAGTAAAATATGAATTTGAGACAACTCTAATGGTTTCTCTAACTTGTCATAAAGGAACACTTTAAAATGACAAGTAGTATGTTAACATTAGTTCCATTACCTGAAATTGATTTTAAGTGGTTATCATCTACACCAAAGTATTTTTAAAAGTCAGTGGTTCACATTTTTCTCATGGAACACCTTTTCCTTGGTTCTTTTTTTTTCCCCATATTTATTTCATATTGACCTCTTAGGCTAGCCGGACAGTGGCTGATATTCCAAAGTAACATCACAACTTATACATCTAACTGAAAAATTATGCTCTGAATACAAGTAGAAAACTTCCATCAGATAGTAGAAAATTTCCATCGGATTTCAAAGCAGTTTTACAAACACTGCAAAACTGCAATTGAGCTGAAATAATTGTATGAAATATGTACAAGAGTACAAGTAAAATGGGATTAGGAGAAATTAACTGGACAATATTTAACTAAATGCAAGTTAAGTGTGGAGAGGGACTAAGTATGTTAATGGAACTATATCAAGAAAGTAAAAAGTGAGAGTAGATTCAGCTGCCACCAGAACTAATCAAGAACTGATACTTAACTGAACCTTAATCTTCCATTCTTCCATCTGGCAGGCTCTTCTTGAACAAGCTAGTTAAATACTGTAATCTTTAGACCCTCAAAAAAAAAAAAAAAAAAAAAGGAGGTGGTGCTGCCCACCTTTCACATAGTACAGAAACAGGAAATGGGAGGACTGTTGAGAGATCTGGGTTTGCTCCCCTTGCTAGTGTGAATGATTTCACTCTGTCTATCTGGACAACACTCAACCCAGTGGACTTTTATTTGAGATATTGAACACTGTAATACTATAAACCTAACTACACCACCCATGCATTTGCCATGATCCTGTAGAAAGATGCCACAATTATTTTCTCTGTTTTTTTATATTCCAGAATGTCATTGCTGAGATGCTTTAGAACATAAAAGCACAACAGGACAAAACTAAGAGCAATCTCACCCAATATCCTGGCTGTAACTGACAAAAATAGAAGCCTACAGGACAGCTCAAGAATAGAGCAAAAAAGAAATTACTCTTTTCCAGTCTATTTTTCAAGGCTTGAATACATGGAGGCTCAGGGACTACCCAATCCAAAAGGAAATGTTTTTGTGGTTATAGTCTTTGGTAGATTTTTTTCTCCATTAATGTCTCCAGTCTTCCCTTAAAAACACATCAACATCCTATGTTAAGGAATTAGCAACAGCATGATGTGTGAAGAACCATCTCCCTTTTTGTTTGCTTTAACTCTGCATTGTGTGAACTTCCCTTAAATCTCCAGCCCTCATATTGGAAATGGTGCTGGACAACTTATCACTAATCCTGCTTTGCACTCAATCCCTGTTATATGCCTGAATTGTACCTCCTCTCAGCTGTATCATTTTCAAGCTGAAAACTCCTAGTGTAAGTAGCTCTTTCTCAAAACTATGTCCCAAATTTTGATCACCCTTACCACCCCAGTGACATTTTCATTGTACTATATTTCTTCCAAAAGAGGCCCACCAGAACCACAAAGAACATTTATAAGGCAAGCACAAGACACATCAGAGCACACTGATGTCCTCAGCATCTACAAAATGATGGGAGGTTTGGCTGCAGAAAGACTTCAGGACAAGACTCAAGGAGGAGGAGGAGAGTGGTACAGTGCCAGAATCTGGCTTTGGAAAACAGTCACACAGGAGCAAAATCAGTCTTCAATCTTGCAAACAGGCAAACGAAAGAGATTCCAGCCAGCAAGCAACTTCGTCACTATGTTATGAACAACCTTCAAAAGATGAAGAGTCAAGAAAACTTGAGTAAAACAAAGACGTGTGTGAGGTCAAAACCAGTTAAGCAGAGTTCAAAGCAGTAATGAAAAGAAACATCAGAGGCCTTCCTGCTAGGCTTTTCCTATCTAGCCTAAACCCAGATGGATCACAAGGTTATGTTTTTGGCAAAGCCAGACTGCTCTCCTAAAAAGTGTTACCTGATTAGTGCCACTTCTAGTTTGTGGTTGTAACCTCAGATGCCCATCTAAGCTGTCAGAGGAACCGCAGCTGGATATATCAATAAAGAACAATTTCTGAAAGCAACAGCGCTCTTCCTATGGGGAGAACAGGCACTCCTGCCCAGAGGTACAACTGCCACACAGTAGGAGAATTTTACTGAACAGTAGGACCTCTAAAGCAAATACTCCCTCCCTTAAGAGAAAGGGACTGTACAATTTCAAGGCTACAATAATGCCTTTAAAACCTGGTAAGCACCATTTGTGGACAAAAGGCAGGCACTAATGAAAAAAATCATTAATAGCCTTCCAAAACAGAAAAAAAACCCCAAAAAACAAACAAACAAAAAACCCAACAACAACAAAAAGGGAAAATAGAAAATTGTATTTTGCTTTGCCACAAATAAAAAAGGGATAGATGCCAGGCACAGACTGACAGGTCCCAGGAGAAGTGACACTGAAGGAGACTGGAAACAAGTCAGAGAAAGCAACATTAAGTCAGTAGATGTTTAGATGCAGGAGGGACAGCGGATATCAGCAGGAGTTTGGCAGGACTTGCCTCAGGCTTCAGAGGTCACAGGGTGGAGAAACCTTGGCCTAGCACACTTAAATCTTGCTGAAATAGAAAACATCTAACAGAAAGGAGCAAGTTGCTCCCTATCTCCCTGAACTTCAAGTGACTTCTGCCAATAAAAGGTTTGAAAGCAATAGATGTCATGGCTAATTTATTGGCACACTATTTATTGACTTTATTGCAAGATGCTCCATGATAAAGATAAACTGAATTGAGTGGAGAGGGGAAAGCAGTACTTGGTTTTATAAACTAGTATCAAAACAGAAAACAATGGAAGTGGTGAAATGCAGGGCACTACGTCTTTTGATAAAAAGCCTTCTGATGAGTGGGTTTAAATGAAAAATTTTTAGAAATCAAATAAACTCTCAGGTTCAGCACATTTCTGAAAAGAATGAGCTCCACTCATTCTCCCACCTGCTTGTTTTTCAAGAAGCAATTGAGCAGGTTTAAGGAGACCAAAAGCAAAGTAAACTAGGGAAAAAAAAACCTGCATTACTACCTGGTGGCCATAGCTGTTACTGTGATTTTGGCTAGCTGGTGACTACTCCTGAAACTCTAAATTTTCTAATCAAGAAATTAGGTTAGTAATCCCACTGATGGTGTTATATGGTTCAGATAGCTATCTAGTCTTTTTAATGAATGGAACAATGTGATAAATTCAAGTGAAGGGGAAAAAAAGGTGTGAAATATTAATTAGTTATCACTATATCAGGAAGCATGTTCTGTCTGGTTTTGCAGAGTACCTTGATTTTCTGATTTGAATAAACTGATTAGTCTTCATTGATTAAGTCTTCCCACTTGGGAACCAGAGTCTCTGAAGCAGACTGTTTTCCAATTGTGTTTTAAATATTGAGAGCAAAAATTGATTTTTCATGGTTACATAGCTGCTACACATATTTCCTTGCACATTGCAAGAATTTCCTTCACTCTTCTCAGAGCCCATAAACGTCAAGAGTCAAATCCCATCCCTCTGTAAAGTCAAACCTCCAGGGACAAAAACTTTCACTACAAAGAAAGAAGTGTGGCAAAGGATTGTGTCAACCCAAGTTAACTTCTGTTTCTCTTAAGAGCTTTGAACATGTGTAAGCAAATGCTCTGCCATACCATCTTCTCATCCTCATGCTGATCAAGCAGAATTCAGGTTGTTTAAGAGATGATTTAATCAAGTGACATGAATTTTCATGACATGGTAGAAAAATACTGCCTCTTGCAAAACTGGGGAGGGAGAAGAATGCTGCCAAGAAACATTTTAGCTACACTGTTGATCATTTGTCCTGCAGGTACTTTTATGGATAAGATCCACAAGGAAAAATGAAAGAAAGGGACAGAGTGAAACTGCTGTAGTGGAAGTGAAAAATTACTTTTAATTCACTTGTTTGAATGATAAATGATGGTCTAATAGTATAGCTGAACATAATTTCAGCTTATGCCTTGAAAAACCCCAAATAAGTACACAATATCTGACCAGAAAACCTCAAACCCAATAAAAAAAATAGTTATCTAGTCAGATAATTTAACACAAAAGACTCATTAAATTCTCAGCTTCTCACATTTGTTAGAAGGATTACTATTCTGCACTCAGCTGTACTGGATGGTTTAAACAACAAAAACAAGAACAGCACAACCATATTGAAACGTTTTCCCTCCCCTGGATTTTCCCAGAATTCTATTTGTTGCAGCCACAGAGCCTGCTGCTAGGCCTCCTTGGAGATAGGAAATGCCTAGTCATGGACTAGGCTCTGCTTCCCGCCTCAAGACCCTCTCTCATATCTCTGTAATGCTATCGGCTACATTCCAGATGTCCTAAGACTATAGGTTATTTCACCTTGACCCTAAAACTATTGGATACTTTCCCAATCCTAACTAACCCTATAAAAACCCCTACTTCTGCCCAGTTTGGTGGTAGAAGCCGTCACTGGACACCCCTTCACGGAACCTGCATTAAACCATTCTGTGGAACCTCTACACGGCCTCATCTCTTCTTCCCTGAGCCAGCCTCGGCGAATCCTAGCAGGCTGAGAGCTGAAATCACTGAGAGCTGAAATCACTAAGAGCTGAACCGCCTGATTACCTCAGGCTGAGCTTGCTAGGATAGCCTGGTGGCCAGGGTCTCTGCTGGAGATCTCCAGGACAAAGCAGTCCCTCCCGGGATCCCGCTATCCGGGAATATCTGCGGCAGCAGGGGATCAGACCCCCTGGACCTAGCCAGCATTATCTATTAGCAACGAATGCCACACATTTCAATTTTCCTGCAGCCTCCCCTATCACTGCTCATACAGATTGGTGGATGCATGCTTGGCCTCCAGACAGCACCTAAATCCCACTAAAGCCACAGTTATTTTCAGGAGTGCCACGTCCAAAATAAGTTCATACCCAGAGTTGAACTCTGTATGTAATGACATGGGGTCGGCTCATTGTTGCCTACTTGAAATATAATTGTATCCGCACATTTCCATTTGAACTTTGAAAGTCAAGCACAGCACTGAAATCTGTCTTCACCAGCTGCCGACAAATGAAGTTCTCCTGTGCCTCTGCCACGGCTCCGTCACGTCTGGGTGCAGGTGCCAGAGCTGCCTCGGCACCCGTGGCCCACTCAGCCCACCGCGATTGGAGAGGTTTAGTTAAGTAACCCCAGCCCACAGCTCCCTCTTTGTACAGATAATTCTAGCTCTGAACAAACTGTCAATCACATCCGGCAATTGTTCCCGTTCCAGAAGGAGAGGAAAATTAATGGCTGCTGAATCAAGAGAGGTGAATAACATTAACTGATGCGTGGTGTGAGGTACTTGAATGCTGAAAAGCATAGCAAAAGTGCTAACTATTGTTCCTGCTGGTGATGGCTTGTCAATGCCCTGATGCCATCAAAAAGCGGCCCTTCTTCCCTTTCCAATTGTGAAGGATTACAAAAAAATAATAAGTAACCGAATCCTATGCCATCAAACTTTAGGATAAAATTATTTTCACCTGTAAGTTGACATATCTTCACAGAGCTCAGACAGGCTGTGACAGGATATAATTCCTGATGATGCTTGGACTCAGACAACCAGCAGCTAACAGTTGTCTCCTGGCCTTTAATTCCAAGGGCCTGGTGATAAAATTAAATAGCTTTAGAGATGCCTCAGCGGTGAGTGTGCTTGTTCAACAGCTCTTCTGTTAAGGGTATCAAGCTGGATCAGCCACTGCATGGAGGATTTATTTCACGTGAATGAAAAAAATCCCCTTTAAGCCTTTCTTCCCCGATATTAATTCTCAATTTAATGTCTTTAAGTCTAGAGCTGGATTTGCATTTGCAGCTTCCACATGAGGGATTAGGTGCATTGGAACAGCCCATCCAGGAGGGAAAGACTTCCACTCATAGTGATATGTAGCCTGATCCAAGCAATCCATTCCAGCTTTCCAATAACTCATTTTATGGTGCCCAAGTGGTTACAGCACTCACCAACTGCATTGGGAAACCCAGTTCTTTAACAAAAGCCTCTAAAAGCCTGGATAAATAGTGAGAACGATTTATACGTTACTGTTATCTTATTGCCCTTAAAGGCGGGACAGTGCCAAATAGCTTTTAAAAAGAAAGTGGATGTAATTGGAAAATGGGAGGAGAACATAAAAATACTCATGAGATACAAAAACATGCTGGTAACAGACATGGCTATGCATTAAAAAATGAAAGGTATTCTTGCAGTGTTTAGATTCCTGCATTTAGTTGCAAAATATATTTGTTTTATTACACAACTTGAAATTACCCAGCACTTGGAGAGGTATCAGTTTTGCTGTGGTTATCTAAAAACATGTTATTAAGAAACATACCTATCACAAAAGTTCTATTATGCAAGGTGACATCCGATTTTGAAAAAAAAAAGGGGAAACTTGAATATTCAATCTTTCCAACAGAAGCATTAATCTAAGGAAAATAATCTTCTACACTGGGAACCCAATAGACAAGTTAATTTATAATTATTCACATTAATGCCAATTCTAGGATACTCAAATGTCACACAAGAGAAAAATCTCCATTTGTTATACCATTTGCAATTCTTTCTGAACAAAACAATTACAGATATCTTGCTTTATAAAAAAACATTTATAAACCAAATCCAAACACCAGCCTCCAGGTTAAGTCAAAACCCAGATGATTTTTTTTGTTTTGGTATTATGGGACCCAGTCTGGCTTCACTACAAAGAAGTAAAAAGGAATTAACCAGAAGCATCAAAGTAAACCAGTCTCTTGTCACATCAAGAAGGGACAATCAAGAGAGAAATTGACAATACAGAGCAGGCTGAAGGTACATCTCTTTGAAAAAGGGAAAGAGCTGTTTAATATTGATGTAGAGAGTAGTCAGGTGTCCCAAATGAGTCTTTTCAACCTTAAAAGACTCACTTAGGACATCAGGTGAGCAATACAGTTAGCAACTATAGCAAATATGATCAGGATATCAGCTGGTGTCCATCATGTCAGAGTGTACGATTTATATTACATTGCTAATTTTTTCAAATTTTACTCAAGAATGCTAAGTATAGGATGCAAGTTTGCAGTCTGCAGGGGTAACAAAAACAAAATTCAACATCATAACTATAATGGGTACAAAAGCACAGGGAATATTCAGAATATAAAAGATAAGGGGTAGCAATATGTGTTCACCACCATGACAGCAGTTTCAGGACGCACTATAGATCCAGGTCAAGTCAGTAACGTCACTGGGAAGAGAAGTACTACTGCCTCCAGAATGACAGGAGACACTTCTGTGGGCTTTCTAAGAATTTGCTAGCAGAAGGGAAGAGACAACTGTTCCTAGTTAATATTTTTCTTTACCATCTTGAGTTATTAATATTGTATTTTAAAAATGTAACTGATTTTTCATTTGGAAGAGAGAAGTGCACTAAAAATCCAATCATTCAATTTGTTCCTTCCTCAGCGATTTCCATCTGTCAGAAAGGCCACACAGAATCAGCCTTACAGCACTGGCAAAGAAGAGGAAGAATGAGCAACAGATCTCCCTCTGTGGCAGAGAAATTCTCTCAAGCATTGATGTTTCAGCTGGATTACAAGGTTCCTGCTGGAAGCAAGCCCAAATTTTTTATGCCCCTGCAGAGTCTTCCACAAAATTGGTAGTTTCTGGGCTTGACCCTACTATGTAGTACTTATATCATTTTACTATTCTGAAAATGGAAGTTAAAACCATGAAGGTTGTCACTCACATGCTCTGTTTCACAATTTGCACTGCAAAATCATCTCTTGTTCATCACTTCATTCAGTAAAGAGTTTTGGTCTAAATAGCAAATTAAAAGAGAGAAACTCCTTGATTCCTCACTCTTTTGTTTGAGAATATACTTACTCTCAGTGACTTAGGTCTGCCTCAGAGCAGGGAAAGCCATGTGCACAGAGATCTATGACAAAATATGGAGAGTACATGACAACTGTAGACACAAATGGGAACAAGACACTGGCCCATTAAGGAGCTGTTAAGCAGCTCCTACATGCTGTTATACAAGGTACTAAGATCTGATGGCCAATAATCACTTGGACTGTACGTGCTCAGACTCAAAATTTCTCCTTGGTACACTTTAAATACAACTATTTTAAAATCAGATAAAAGGAAGAGCTGACAGATAGTTTTAATTGTGTGTCTTCCCTGTGGCTGTTTAATTTTCTTTTCTTAGAGCTTTTGCTATTCACAAAGCTTCTTCTTCTGTTTGTGACAGTATTAATCATTTATCAGATTAAATAATTCTCTGCCATCGGACAAATGACAGAGCACTGCAAGTTCCCTTAAGTGCCTGATAAACTAGATGTCTAGATTCTCCTTCATACAAGACAAAAGTCAGGAAAGCATTCGTTATATATACAAAAGATTTCCTCCTACCCCTTTCTGAAATTTCCTGAAATTATAGACATGGACAGAAATACATGTGAAACTTAAAGTGACCACTTGTATTTCACAGCACAAAATTCACTGCTTAGGTCTGAAACTTTCTGGAAGGGGCTTGAACACTCTGCTCAACTGGTCATTCCCATCCAGCTGCTACAAACACAAACCAGAATGTGCTTTATCTACTATGCCATGCAAACAGTGCCAACCCTCCAACAGCCACAAGCTGTGGGACAACTTCACACAGGAAGTTCTTGAGCCCCTCAGATTAAGCTGGGTGTGTTTTAAACTCTGCCTGTTTACAAGGCCAGTTCCTCTTAGAGCATTTCAAGTTTTTCACTTTATTAAATTAAAACCGAAAAATCACAGGGACACTGATAATAAAGCTTCAGGAATGCTAAGAACTCAAACAGAATGAAGCACATTTTTCATTCCTTTGTATGAAGCATTTGCTCACCATGAAAACCCCAGTGGATGTCTTAAACTTGTTTTCATAACAGACTAAATTTGAACAACCTCACAGAGAGACAGGATAACACCTTCTCTGTAATAGAGCCAAGGAGGGTGTAAATAGATGTATCTAACATAGAAGAAATTTTTTAACATCTCCTTACTTGTGTAACATGAATGACTGGGGATATTAATAGATATACCAGGGAACTTGACACATGAAACATTATTTTTACTCACACCATAAATCTGAGAAACCACACAACAGAGAGTCAATTCTGCTAATATTGATCACAGATAAGAATCTGAACACTGTCAAGGAGCCAAGTAAAAACCAACCTACCCCTGGGGTTGTTTGAGGGATGATGGAGTGTTTGCCTTTTTTTTCCTAACATCAAAACTTTACCACAGAGGATACGGGTATTTCCACTGGATTGATGAAAATAATCTATTCTCAATATCAAGCCTTAGTCTTAATAAATCTTTCATTATGAATCTGAAGAAGCTCTCTTCCATTGCACAAATTGTGCTAATAAACATAGGAGAGTAACTTGAGGTCTCACCAGTTTGCAGATTAAATAAGCAAGAAAAATAAGGCAACCTTTATTCCAATTACTTTTTTTCAGGTAAAGAAGGAAAAGAAGAAAAAAAAAATTCTGTTGTCAGAAACCTTAGCTGGCAAAGACAGCAGCCAAGCACATGATTCAAGGAAAAGATTAAGCTCATTAGGACTAGTGGAAAACAAATGAGACTATAGAACAAGAGAGGATAAGAAAACACTCCTAAGGAAATGATCTTAGAAATATGCATAAATGGGAGCTATTTCTTGCTCTGCAACATACTTCCTCAATGGCCTCCAAGAAGTCACTCAAGACAATAGGGTTCAAAATATCAAATAGCCATGCTGTGAGTCAGAGACTTGGTTTTTCTTCTTGCCCTGCCATTAACCCACTGGGAGTAGGTTAGGAGAGTGATATTTTTATCATTAAATATTTAAATGAAAAGTCTGTACTTTTCTTAATGCAGGGATTTCTTCTATTATCTTTGACAGAGATTTCACTCATTTAAGAGCAGATTTTGATTCAGTGTCCCTCTAGAGTGGAGACAATCTCATTACACCAATACTCAGCATGAGAGAAAACACTAATGACAGTCTACTGCATAGAAATTCCTCAAATAGAGATAAGGTAGAATTATAGAGGCCATCTATTATGATGCAATTAATTAATTGCTTCTTGAATCAACAACTCACAATTATTAAAGCACTTTCAAAAAGTATCTGCTCCTGAATAGGCATTTTCTCTCAGTTTTCAAACTTTTCAGGATAGATGATTGAGAAATGAGAAGTTTTAGGCTTGCTTACTCTTCAATACACCCTCAAGCAGGTCCATGCAGTTCAGGCTAATGTGATATGCTGATAGTCCAGAACACCTACTGTGGCAAGCAGTGTGGGCTGTTCACCCATGCAACAACAACCAGAGCTGTAGACCTCGTTAGTTAAACTTTGAAAGCAAGGAAAAAAGAAATAGAAATTAAAAACTAAAATAAGCTCTTTCTGAGCAAAAAGGATGACTTAAAACTTTACTGCAATGTAGTTCCTGAAATCCTTAGCTGGGCTCATTTGTTCTGCATGCTTGGAACCCCCTGAAGATGCAACTCAACAAGTATCTCTTAGTGGAAAAGAAAGCCACTCATACATGCACACAATGTATGAAATCCAAACATGCAAATTTAATTCTAAAATAAGCCAGCAAGTCTGTATATTAGTGCAATCCAGTGGGAGGCCTGGAGCCAGATCAGCAGGCAGCTTGCTTCCATCCAGTCCATTGCCTTTGTCCGAGAAGCAGGCAACCATGCCTGAAGAGGAAACAACCCAAAAGGCTGACCGCCTCCTCCTTTCTGATCTGGCTTGGAGTGTCTGCAGCTGAGCTGAAAATGCTCCTGTCTTGATGGTAGGCAAGGAGCTTATTCCTCACCCCACTCCTGCAGAAACCTGGATTCCATCCCAAGCTGCAGCAGATGGGATGTCCATCCCTCACAGAGTCAGCAGGGTCTGCCCCACTCTGTGTAAGACCACAACAAAGGCCTTCAGCAGCTTACACAGTGATGGAAAGAGGAAAGAGAAAAAACTAATTGCAACATTAGGGAAAAAGCAAGGACTGCCCCTCCTGGGAAGGTGGGGCCTTTGGTGTGGGTCTCCAACTGTAGCTATCGATGGCTGGACAAGTAATAGAACAGCAACATGTGCATTACAGCAATACTGAGCACAAATCCACTTGCACTGTTCAACTTCAGCCGAGTAAAATCTGTGCAAGCCTTGATAACTTTCTCTTTTTATCCATCTTAAAATCTTTACTGTGTTACAGCTGAGCAATAATAATACTGTTTACTCAGTTTTTTTCCTTTAGCACAGATAGTCTTCCAGGTCTACGCACTGATCCTTGAAATGTTTGAGGCATGCAGGTTCACCCTCCCCTCAAAAGATGCATTATTTCCTTTATTTAATAAAGGAACAAGTAAAGTTTATATACACACAATAGAAATATTTAAACCTTTTTTTGCAGTGTGGGGGATGTTCTGTCCTAAGTATTGAATGACTTTATCTGCAAAAATGAGAAAAGCTAAAAATTCATTAAGAAAAGTTAACCCATTTATATTACAGTAGACAAAGCAGTCATATTTCATATCCAGTGTTGTCAAAACACCTTCATAACGGCAAGCTTTGCGTTTCCTAAAATTGTGTTTTATGACAGGCTACTTTAATGTCACATTAAGGAGACATTTCTCACTCTCTCCTTGCAACTCTTTCAGACCTGGAACAAGAAAATGAAATTAAAAAAAAAAAAAAGCCCTTTAAAGACTGTAGAATGACAGCAGCTGAAGACAGAATAAAAAAGGCAGCAAGTGTGGGCTTTGGTGCTTACACCAAAGAGACTGCTAAAATTGAAAGAGTGGAGAAGAGGACAGATGTACTGAGGCCATGACGGCAAAAACCTTCTCACATGATGACCCAAGGCACTACAGTGTAATCATGAGAAGGCAGATGGCAAATGATCATAGGTATCTTTCAGGTCCTTGAAAGGAGGTCTCACCCAGTAATTCACTGCTTCATCCAAAACAAGATAATGGTAAATATACCATGGGGCTTCTTGGAATGCCACCAGGGATAGCTTCCCCCATCATGACGGCCTGCATTATTAAGGATATTATGGATTGCCTAAGAGAACATTCATAGGTTTAAAGGGAAAATTAAATACAAGTTGTTTGAAGTCTATATGAGCTTTGTTTCTACAAACACACGAACAGAACTACAAAATCATGTCTGCTAGAGGGGTGTTCTGAAAACTACAACAGGCCATCTAAGCTACCTACAAACTCCCATGTTTTGAGCCTGTATCATTACTCTTTAAATCAATTCAATTGAAACAGAATTATAAAGGAAGAAACTACTGACCTAATGTCAGCCTTCCCAGTGGACTTGTTGCCAGTTAATCAGAAAACAGAAAATACCTGTTTCCTGAACAACTTTAGCCTAAAATCCTGAAAAGCAAGAGATTTCTGGACTTACAGTGAAGTTTCTGTGACTGACTCTCAATTGGATAGACCAAAAAAGACAAACCAAATGACTCCTAGGACCCCTGAGATAAGAGATGGACACTTACCTGACAACACACTACACTTAGAAGGGATATGAGCAAAAAGCATCATTACCAATTGGGATGCTGCACATAGCGAGCAAAAGATGAGAGAAAATAGGTCTTGGAACTGCACTATACAAGAATTCTCACTAATGACAGTCGCATTTAATGCCACTCCAAGTGACTAATTTCAATCTTCTATAAATAACTGAAGTTAGAGTAAACCAGGAACAGTGTTTTTGTCACAAACAGTTGTCAGTGAAACAGTTGCCTCCTGCTTCTCTCTCCAAATGAAAGGATATGGAGAGAAGATGACTGCTTATTAGGAGAGATCTTGAATGTGATGTCCAGGATAGTGGCGGACTTGATGAACAAAAGTGCCCTTTTAAGCCTCTGTTCCTGAAACAAGTCTGACCATAAAGTTAGCTGGGTCAAACCTCAAACCAGAGCTTAGACTTAGACTCAAACCATGAGATAGACTTAGACTCAAACCATGCAGGTATTTTTTGTGACAATTAAAAAAAAAAAAAAAAAAGAATAAAGAATAACACATGAAAACCACCAAATAATCCAAACCACAAAACACTGAAAACTCAACAAGATTCTCTAAAGAAAGAAAGTGCAAAACATAATCATTTAGGTGGCAGTATGAGTGATTCCCATTATCTTATCTCTACCCCAAATATAACTGTTAATCTCCAAAATTACTGTAGTTTAATCACATATCAGCCTCTGAAGTATTATACTAAGCCATAACACTTCAGAAGTGTTTGCAGCAACAGACACAGCCTTAAGAGAACAAGAACATGCCACAATCTTGACGTGTCAAGTCATCACATAATTGCAGAAGAGCTGAAGTTCAAAAGGACCTCTGGAGTCTTTCTGGTCCAACACCCCACCACAAGCAGGATCACCTAGAGCTGGTTGCCTAGGACCATATCCAGCTGAGTTTTGAACATTTCCATGCATAGAGACTTCACAACCTTTCTGGTCATTCTCACAGTAAAAAAATTGTTTCCTGATGTTCAGAGGGAACCAGTCTGTGCAATTGCCTTTGGTCCTGTCATTGGGCACCACAGAAAACAGCCAGCTCCATCTTCTTTACGTCCTCCAATCAGGTATTTATACACATTGATGAGATTTCCCCAAGCCTTCTTTTTCTAACTCAAGAGAGCTTTCCCAGCTCTCTCAGCCTCTCCTCAGTGGAAGGATGCTCAAGACTTTTAACCATTTGCAAGGCCCTTCATTGGCCTGCCTCCAGTATGCTCACCTCTCTTAAACAGTTATTCACCTTTAATGCCTTTAATGCATTGTCCAGTAGGAAAACGTCTGTAAAGCTAGAAACCAAGCACCATCCTAAAAGGAAGCATGAGCAGGATTTATCAACAAGAAAATAAATACAGAATAGGGTCAAATATATTTTATTTTTTAAAAACTGTAGCAAACTAACAACTACACTAATTAGAAGCAATGAGACACTTCAAAGTCTTAGAAAGCAGGAGGAGCTAATAGAAAACATGAAGTAAAAAAACCCATAAAGCTCACCATCCCTATGAAGGAAAAAAACAGGTAAAATCAGAAAGGTAAAGAGGCAAAACAGTTTACAAGCAATGAAGGTTCTCTAAGTACACTAGGAACAAGAGGAAGTCTATTATCTCAGTTAATTAACAAGTCCATTAATCAAAGGGGAAGGAGAGCCTACGACAAGATGAAAGTATTGAAAACCTCCTCATCATAAAAAAGTTAGTTATAATTAAGCACTCAAATTAGCTTTAACAATGAAGGAGGAATACAGGTCAAAATACAGAAAGAACAGGTCAAGAAATATTTAGTTAAGTTAGTTTTATTCACGTCACTGAGATGATAATATTTACCTCAAGGTGGAAAAAAAATCTGGAAAAATCTCAAGTGTTATTTCTAGGTAAAACCAAATAGTGTTTAGTGTTCAAAAAAAAAAGGGGGGAAGAAAAAGAATTACAGGCAAGTCAACTTGGTTGTCTGCAGGAATGATATTAATTATTAAAGAAACAGCTGTACGACACTTTCCTTCACCCCAACCCCCAAATGCCACAGACCTTTCAAGAACAAGGTTAAGTCTAATCAATTTAATTTCTGTCTTGACATCATGGGTTGGAGGAAATGGCAGAAAGAAAGAAGAATAGAAGCAGAAGAGGTGACATCAAGAGTTGTATTTCATTAAGCCTGTTGACTTTGATCCCTTAAATCACTGTTGGATTGATCAATTTGTTGGGAACATCTATCCACATAAGTATCTGCTAATCATGCAGCACAAACCAATAACACGTTTTAGGTAGGATCCCTGGGGAGAAGTGTCTCTTGGACTTGGGCACATTCAATATTTTCAGCAGTTACTCTGATGTCAGAATTGGAGAAGGCACTAAAATGTGTGTATTGCTTTGCGTTGGAAGAGCAGCAAGCAGTTTAGAGAATGAGATTAGAACTAGAAATAAGTCTGATAAATTTATGATGTAGCCCCATACCAATAACACAAAATCAAGAAAAGCAAAAGCACTGCACTGCAGAGAGAGAAACCCAAAACCAGAACATGAACACTGGACTAACTGGCTAAGCTGTGAAAAATAAATATTCAATAGACACTTGAAATAATATTTATACTTGAACACGTCATATACTTGTGAGCATGAGCTACACAATAATGCATGACAAATCAGGGACAGTGTTCTCCAACAGATTCTTTTAATGAAAGGTATCAGCTCCTGATAAAAGGAAGATCTCACTTTGATCATTATTTCTGTAGGTTCTGCCGAAATCTAACAAATGGCCACTAATAAACAATATGCGGGTATTGAATATATAAAAAAGCTTTAGCATTTAATTAAAAAAAAATTAAAGCCACATATTCAAATGATAAACAAGTCTCAGAGAACTGTTTCCACTTTCCTTTGTGTTTTCAATGCTCCAGCATCATCAATGTTTATCATTACTGAAATGACAAAGCTTTATAATATATTGGGAAAATAAATAATTCCTATGCATTAATTATTAAATCTGTCTCTGCTGCAGCTCCTTAGTAATACTCATGCATATTCCAAATAGTTTATCATCAATAATCTTAATGGTGAAGAGATGGGAGATGGGGGTGGGGGGGGTTAAAAAGAGGGTTATTCTTTTCTCCTCACAGCAATTTTCAGCATATATTTTGCTTTTGCTTATAAAGTGGAAATAATTTAAACCAGAACTACAAACATAAGAGAAGTCCCTTGGTTTTATCTTTTTATCTTAATGTTTTATGTAAATAAATGCTGTGCTATCTTGTAGAACAAGTGGCAGTGCCTATTAATATTATGTGAAAGATTCACATTGCAATGATATAAAAATAAAACACATAATGAAGTTAATTTTAAACCAACTTGATTCAATTAAAAGCTAGCAAAATTTTACATTTTCATCTCTCTAAACACTGATAGCTGAATCAAAGTGGCTCCCTTTTATGTGAACATCGTAATGCTTTAAATTGAAATAATCTTTGAACATACTTTGATGCTAACATTACAAAAACCTACAGGACGACATTACTGATTTCACTTTAATTTCATAGAAATATAACATCTTTGCAAAGCTATGGAAATGTGTACTGGCTTGGGTCTTCGCCCTTATCTTTGGACAAGTACTCCTGTATTATACCAGAACAAAGCAATCTAGTTTGTTAAGAAAATATGTAACTGATATAAATCAGTCTGCATAACTAAATATTCAAGTGGTGAGTTAGATATAAATTCAACAACTAAATCAAAATGACAAAAGAAAGCACAATGATATTAAATCAACTTCTTTGTGGGCAACATTGACTCCAGGTGCTGACAATGTAATAAATGATGTACCACAAGAACTCTTAAACACAAACCAAAAAAGCTGACTTTCCTATCAACAAAATATTCTCATTCAGCTTGGAGTGTATTAAAAAAACTCACAGTCCCCCCAATCCCTCTAATCCTCCAACCCAAAGCCAACTCAAAAGAAATCTTCAGGCCACTTGGGTAAAACCTGTAAGGAAAAAAGCCTGTGTTGTACAAATACTTGGGAGTTAGGGTGGAAGCCACCTGTAAAGTTTTCTTATGCCACACAAAAGCAAAGTCAAAATTTTTTAAGACTTTATCAGAAGAAAAGAATAATAACTTTAAAAAATAGACTCTTCTTACCATATAATGATACAGACTTCAGCACAGAGATCATAGCTTAAGGATTTGTTACTGTGCACTCAGGACCAACCTGAATGCTCATCTACCCATCTCGGGAATGGTTTTGCCAGCTATGTGGAGTTGACCCACACAATGAAAAAAAATATATCACTGAGAATTCCCTGTCTACAGATAATCCCCTTCTCTTGCACATGCTCCCCTGTCCACCCCCCGAACCTTTTTTGCCTTCTTCACATATCCAAACAGGCCCCAAATTTTGTTTCAAGCTTTTTTTTTTCGCTCCAAGTGTTTTCTTACAGATCTGTGGAAGAAAAATTGTCACTCATGTCTCAATGTAAATGAGGCATTGCACCTTAGCTTCAGTTGTTTTCTTCTCTTCACATTTCAGCGTTACGGCTAAACCTGACACAGAGAAAAGTCAATTAAGCATCCTAATAACATTAGCTAAAGCCAGTGCATAAGAAATTGCTCACAATTCATTTAAAGTATTTGTCCAGCAATTACTCACAAGATACTGCACTTAGTTGGGATTTCCTGTTCAACTTGATCTGATTACAAGAAGTATTTTGTAATCAGGGCAATTTGAGAGCATTTCATAGAAGTAATGATGTGTACATGTAAAATCTAATTTGGAAACCTGAAAAGCTAGATTTTGTTAACTGTCTCTTGGACTAGGAATCTTGTATATAGGGCAGCCATTTTGAGAAAAGGAGAGCGCCCACCATATTCCTCTCAAAACACTGGCACTATAGTTGCAAAATCTAATTATGATCCTCCCTGAAGAGCAGTAATTCTTTTTTTTAGCCTTTGGTATTTATCTGCTCCAGAAAATGCTGAAGTGTGTGTATACTATGGGGAAAACCTACCAAGGACACTATTAGTCAGTGAAACAGAAAAAGCACATGGCTAGAAATTCAGGTATCTGTTATTTTGGGAACAAGTTTGATAATACCAAATGAGATACCTCATGCCATATAATAAGTGGAAGTTTTTCCTTAAAATTAATGACTTGTGCTAAATGTCAGATACCAGAGTCAGCATGTTTTGCACAGATGTTCTGCACTCTAAATCTTTATAATGTGGCTACAAAAGGTACCAACACAGAACTCTCAAACAAGCACCACAGAAGTCTGTACCACAGAAATACACATACTAGCTCTTTCTCTAACCATTCCCACTAAATCCAGGTCAGGACCATGTGCTCCTGAAAACGAACAGAAATTACATGACTATCAGGGTCCAGAAAGGAAAGGTCAGATAAATCTGAATAAACATACTTGTGTTGTGAAGAACTGCTTGCAGAGAAAGTATTCTGCATACCTAAGTGTTTCCCTTTAAGTAAGGCAGACCACATAAGACGATGACTTTTCTAATTTTGGAGACAGGTGCCCAGCATAATTAAGTGGGCATGAGAAAGAAGGTGCCAAAAGAACAATTTTAAGAGTTCTATGAATGTGTCTGAATACAAATGCTCAGTTTAGCAAAGCAGTATACCCTGGTGATCAAATAGTGTCACAGGCATGAAGTGTAAAGTGTCCTTCACTGTGTTACCCTTTAGTGATTTTCATGTCTGCCCTTCACAAATAAGTTAGCACACTCTCCTGTTTTGCTCTCCATACCCAGACAACTTTTAATGTCCCCATACTCCATCCATGCTCCTCTGATTGCTTTCAAATCTTCTCTGAAGACCCCAGGAAGAAGAGCCACAAGTGGGTTGTTGATGTTAGTTACTCCTTGACTACAACATTTGGTTTATTTTACTCTGACAGGAGCCCAGGACCCAAGATCACAGACTGGAGTGCTCAGAGTTTTGTACAACTGGGTATTGAAAGCCTTCAACAATGGAGGCTGCACAGCTTTTCTAGGCAGGCTGGTCCAGGCCTTATTGCTGTCATGGTGACAGCAATTTTTCATTTTTTATATATTTTTTTTACATTTATTTAACTTCCCTTTGGCAAATCAGGCCCTGCTCCTTTCAAGACCATTGTCACTTGTCCTGCTTCTGTGCTCCTTCACACAAAGCCTGGCTCTGCCTTCCCATGAACCTCCCTTCCAGACTTTCCAAGGCTCCCACATGACACCAGCCAACTCATGGGAAATATGGACCAGGAGATCTGTTTCAAAACTGCCTGAGTTATCTACACTAGCGTTGGAACAGCTGCTAATTACAGCCTAATTATGGGTGTGATTTTACACCTGCATAGACATTACACTGGAGGAATTAAACAGTATGATTTTGTACCAATAGAATTAAACTAGTTCTAAATCCTGCTAAGATACCCAGCTGAGCTCAGATAGATGTATTTTTCAGATTAGCCTATGCTTGCTAGTTTACAGGACACACTCTGTTATAAAATGAGATGATATATTCATGCGGGAAGCTTTAAACAGGTTTGAACATCATTGCATTTGTGTGACCTAAAGAGCACTTCGGAAAAAAACAGGTTATATTTTGAGGGAAATATGGGAAAAACCAGTAAGTGTGGCTGGCTCTGTACACCTCCCAGCTGAGGCTGAAGAATGCCCTGAGACCCTCTCCTGTGCTTGTAAGGGATTGCTCTGCTGAGTTTCCAAGAATAAGCAGTCACCTGCTCACATGAACCATAGGCATGCACTGGAGAAAGGAAGAGGAAACATGGATTGAATTATGAAAGGTACAAAATTCAAGCTGGACAGGGAGCAGCAGTTAGAAGGTGAAATACAAGAGTAAGAGCCATGTGCTTCAAATACCACAGACTCAGAGCCCTCATATCCACTGAGTTTATCCCTTTGCTTCATATCCTACTGCTTCAAAACAGGCCTTCTACAATTAAAACTGCCAAAATTTGAGCAATACAGTTTCCAGACACAATTTCTCTTTCCTTCTCAGAGAATTCAACTGAAAAAAAACCTCTGTTTTCTTTGTGTTTAGACGGATCAAATACAGGTCAGGGAAATCCTGAGTTTTGGTTTTTTTTATCTCCAAGGGACTACCCTTAAACTCAACAAGAAACAAAAGACTGATATCTTGCCTACTTGCACCACTTAGCTACTGCTGATTCTTGGAAAGTCTCCAGTGCTCAGTGTCACCTCTGAGATCCTGAGCATTCAATATGACATGATTTATTATGTGGACTGAATGCACAGTACTGTGATTTCTTGTTTTTCCAGTTTAAAGGAAATTGCTTTTGTATCTTAGGCTGACTTAAATACTTTTTTTTTTTAAGTTCCCCAATAGTTTAATTTACAAAATAAAGCCTAGCAGTTCTTGTGTAATTAGATCACAAAGGACCATATTACATTAAATTCTGTATCTGTATCTAATTTCTACAGCATCTTTTCACAGTGATATCTAAGAATCAGGCAGCTTCCCCCCACCTTTTTTTTTTTTCATTAATTTTGCCATGCTTTCTCCTTATTTAATAAAATAAATGTGCATGTTTGAATTAGTAACACTCTGGGAAACGCATGTTATCTAATTTCTGATACTACCAGTGCATATGTGGCTTATCAAAAAATCTAAACATGGTCTGCTTGCTTCCAGTCAGATTACACAGCCACACAGGTCTGCAGGCCCCCTTGCCTGCAGCCAAAGAGAAAATGTATCTACATCTCATTTCTGCACAAGAGCAACCAGGCGGAGCATCCATCAACAGCTATCTGAGATGTGGACCAACACATTCTGGTCCCAGGGCAAAGAAACATGGGTGGAGGTATCAATGGTAAACTGCCCAGGACACAACTCTTGAGCTTCAGTTTCATTTATGGCGTATCAAGTAGCAGGAAGGGAAATAAAAGGAGAAGCTGATATGGTATTTTAAGTTTATTTGCTCAAAACAGGAACAGTTGTTTCACAGTTAATGGCAAATTTTTTAAGCAACAGACCAATTCCTTTGGTCCCAAGCCTCTGTTCCTATGCTATGGCTGACATGACAGCAGTGCAAGGAAGGCTTTTGCAAGTGTTGTATTAAACCACAAATACCTGTAACTGAACACTGGGAAACAGGCTTAAAAATCTGCTAAGATTTCTCACATTTAAGGTTACTCGTGAGTTGGAGAGTTGTGAGGGGTGGAATTAAGACACAAGAATGTTTATTATTCATTAAAAACAAACAAAAAAGGCACTTCCATTGAGCAAGAAGAAGCTTTTAGGAGTGGAAGAACAGAGAACTCAACTTTTGCGCATGCATAACACAACCCCAACCCCGTATCAAGCCGGTCCTCCCTCTGGGTGTGACTTACAACGCAGTTTTTCACTACAGCAAATTAAGCTTAGCACTCTTTTGGTTATCCATATTGGCAAAAAACCAACTAAACTAGCAAACTAAAAGTGAACATAAAGTACATGTTCCCAAAGAAGGAGTATGTAGCTTTTTTTATTGAAGTAAGAGCATACATTACAGCTCACTTGAGCAGGCTGAGAATGAACCTCAAGCAGGAGCTGCTCACAAAAATGCTAGAAGCTTCCAAATAACAGAAAAAAACCCACAGAATTTCCCTCAAACTAAATTATATTAATTCATCTTTTTTTTTTCCCACAAAGAAAAAGCTTCCATTCATTGATAAGGAAAAAAAATTAAGAGAAGCAGCTATCAGACACCAAACTGTACCTTCTGAACCTGCCTACGTGCCACCACAGGCAAGTGACCTTGCTAGGCTGACCTAGAAGACATTTGTAGAAGGTTCCTAGAAAAAAAGAGAAAATTACTAAAATACAAATTATTCCTTTTTAGCTAATCTAGTGGTAACTTGATTGCTGCAATGGGGAATTACAGAGCTAAATGACACCTTGTTCTTACTTTGACTGGAAAAAGAGGAGGCCAGTATACTTACTAGCTACGTGGGCAGGAGCATGAAGCTCAGAAGAGTGTTTTCTTTCTCCCCTCTTTCACATATCAGGCAGAATAGAGGGCACATACTTTCTCATTAAAAAACATAAATGTCACACTCTCTGCTCAGAGCGTGACACTTCCTCCACATGGCCCCTGTTTGGCTCTATCCCACACAGACACACTGCATCCTCACGGTTTTCTCCCACTCTGACTATGCCACTCGGTGGGTTAGGGGCTCCCCCCCAGCAAAAGCAACAAGAGCAGCCCCATGATGGGACTTCCTGCCAGAAGGTGCATTTTTAGAGACACAGAACTGCAGCGCACCTAAGGATCCTTCTGGCATACGACCCTTAGTGCAAGACAATTTGCTTCTGAAATGAACTCTAGTGTAAACCCCACCTTCCATTGCCCTACTCATAGGGATTGTGGTCAAATGGCAATATGATCTTGGAAAAGGTAAGCAGACACACAAAAATCTTACAGTAAGTTAAATTATGCACTGTGTTTCCAGAAAACATTTCATGCCAAATTGATAAAAATCAATTATTTCAACTGAGCCTACTGAGCTCAGCTTTGGCTCAGTCAGGTCTGTGCACAACAACAGCGGTGGCACACAAAAACACAATTATGTGACTGACAACCACACACCTCAATCAACAGCAATTACACCATTCTTATCAAGAAACCTAGAGTTCCTCAGACTGTTCAAGAATGGGTTTTATGATAAGGACACTTAAAAGTTTTTTAACACTAGCAGAATAACTATGGAACATTTAATAAAACAGGGTGCAGGTATACTTCTCCATTAACATTCAGATTCAGATACATACTGCTGGAACTAAAAAGACCTACACTGAATTCAGTTGCTGTGTAATCAAATTAAAGTTCCAAATTATTCACATTATTATTCTGATTACCATTTCATCCACATTCTTATTGTTCCCAGCAGCATTGATGTTTTTTAAAGCTGCAGGAGAGGAGAAATATTGTAAACTATGACAGCAGAGACAACCACTTAACTGGCCCCAACCGTTTCTCCAGCACCTCCTGCAGCTTTGCTTAGGCTGCCTTTAGGCCAGTGAGCTCTGTGTAAATAATATCATTGTCCGCTCTGCTATGCAACAAGCCCATGCACCAAGATTCGAATATCAGGACTCCTGTTCAAAGCAGATAGCATAGAACATGCGTTTGGAAAGGTTTCAGCAAGAGCAACAACACCTAAATGGCTTTATCAGTACATAATTCTACTCTTATTTCTGTGAATTTTTCCCCATACATTGAAGTCTAAAACTTTTAGCTTTTTATACTAAAGACCTCAACGCTCATCTGGGAGTGTGCTGTAATTCTTTGTAGATCTGAACTAGATGCTTTCTGTTTCACTCTGAATTAAATTTTTAAAGAAAGTTATCATGGAACTTGAAAACTGTGAAAACCACAGGGCAGTTTACCTAAAAGTTCACTCTAAGCACACTGTTAAGCCTCTCTCTCAAGAAACAAGGTTTACTCAAACACAATGTCTTCACAGCATTGAGAACTCACATTCTGTTTTGCCTGTTTTATGTGGAGTCAGCACCTATTTCATGTGGCCTCCCCCCAGCCTTACTAAGTGCAGGCAGGTTATTGACATCAGAAATACATTGTCCCTCCTGGGCAGAGCCCCCCAGTATCACATCCAAAAACTTAGTAAACAGGCACCTCACCCTCCATTTCCATACATAACATCAGATTAGAGGGAAGGAAAAAAAAAATAAAAGAAGAAATATCGACCAACCAAACAAACCCTCCACACAACTTCAAGACAAGGAAAAAAAAACCCCAAATAACTGACAAAGTAATGGGAATAAATTAATAAATGAAGACAAGTGCCAGCTATAAAAATAGTCTGTCAAAAGACTGCAGCACTGCTTTACAGTACTTCTGAAGGCTTAGTGTGCCATTATGTCTCTGTAGAGGCTGAGATGTGTCAGAACAGCAACCGCAGACATTAAAATGTGCTCTCTCTTTCTTCCACCTCCCAACATACTGTAGGGGAATAAGCCTAAAGCCACAGCAACAGGCCCTCTTGGTGCACCCTAAAGAGAAGTAGTATTAGGAGGAAGCATTAGGATCCCCTACTCCCTTGATGGCTGGCAGCATTAGCTACATACCCTGCACCTCACGATGATGGCTTCCTGAGCAGATGCAGTTAAGAGAAAAAAGGTGCTTTCCTGTCCTCTTACACCTGCCTACAAACCTGAGCAACGTGCCACTAGGCCTCTCTCTCGGGTGAATGATCCTAGCCTCTTCATCTATTTGTTACCAACATTTTTACCATCTGTGGGGTGTTAAAGAAAATAAGAGGTAGTCTCCTGATACAAAAAAACCAGAACAAAACCAAAACCAAAAACTCCCCCAAAAACCCAAAAAACCCCTACCACAGGAGAGAATTATTTACTTTCATAAACTATCATATCCTTATGAAAACCTGAAATGAATGCTAATGGAGGGGAGGGGTACTTGTGCTGACAGCTTGAGGATGATTTTTTGCTTTCACTTGAAAGCACTCTTATAAATCTAACACGAATTCAGAAAAAGGGGAAAAATTAGTGATTGGTTCCTCTCTATGAGACTTTAAACAAAGTTTATCTGTGCAATTATAAATGGCATAAATTACAAGTTTTCCTCAGTGAAGGTTCCTTTTCCAAGATGTACCCTGTCAAAATTAGATGTAATTAAACAGCACTTTTTTCATATTCCAGAGAGAAATAAATTAAAATTTGGCATGAAATTACAACTTTCCATGTGAAAAAATTGACAGTGTTTGAGCCTCTAACCTTTCCCTAATGAAAGCTGTATTACATCATCCTTAAATCTATATAGAGGCAATCACATATTTCCCTGGAATTTTTAAGGACATTCACATGATGTTTCAGTTCTCCTGTATTATTTAAGACACGCAGGGAACGCTTCAGTCTCTGAGAAGAGCCAGCCTGTCATTTCTGCTCTGGTATTTTGGTTCAAATGATCATTTTCCTTTTGACAAAACACATATTGATGATGATTCCTTCCACACTTCAGAGAGTCACAGAATATGCTCAGTTGGAAGGGACCCACAGGGATCATTGAGTCCAACCCTTAGCACCATCCCCAAGAATCACACCACGTGGTTCTCACATGGGGACAATGTGAAAGCATTGTCCAAAACCTTCTTCAGCTCTGCCAGGCCGTGACCACTTCCCTGCAGAGCCTGTTCCAGTGCCCAACCACCCTCTGGGTGAAAAACCCTTTCCTAATATCCAACCTAAACCTTACCTGATACAACTTGTAGCAGGCTTCAAACCAGAAAAAATACGTTGGTGTCCAAATGTTGTTAGCTTCTTTCTAAAGAACTCCACCTTCCTCTTCAAGGATGGCCCTTGGGGCAGCTCTCGAGCGCCTTAGAAAATGCAGCACGGATAATTGTCATGACATCCAGACAAAACTGCCCAACTCCGGAAAAAGGAGTGCATGGGAATGTCCTCTACTCATCTGTGTGTAACACCCATCAAAGAAAAACATGCTAATGAGGAGCTGGAGACCATCAGTATTTCTCAAGTGACAATGGCAACAGGTACAAAATTGCGTGACAGAAACAACAGCTATGTGGGAGGATGTCCTGCTAGAGGGCAGCACATACACACACTCCTAAGAGCTGCTGAGAAAATGACACGGAAAAGGTAAAAAAACTTGGTTATTAAATATCATCTGAGCTTTATTTAGTTTTTAATCACCTTTGCTGGAGATTGCACCAGGAATATAAACGGTTTCTTCATGACAAACCATATGTTCCTGGACTCTACTAAGATCATGATATGGTGGATCAGGATGAGAATCCACGATGAGCAGATGAATGCTGTAAGGAAGACGGATTATAGCAGCCCACTCTCTCCAGAACATGACATTATGAAGAGCAAGTAATTTTTGTCACAGGTAGCAAAAACATTAACTTTCAGGGGTAGAGGAATGGAAGATTGAAATATTAAGATCCAAAAATAAACCCAGCATGAACTGAACCACAGAGGTATTGCCAAAAATCACTTTACACTGATATTTCCTAATTTGCTTAAGTTTATCCAATATCCTGAGCAAACAACTTTCATCATATACATTGTCCAGAAGCTGCTTACCTATGTGATTTAGTTTTTTTGTGGTATTTTGTGGTATTTGTAGTTTCTCTGCTTCCTCGCTGAAACTTTCTATAAAACCAGATGGAAAATCTAAAGATTTATTTATGTTATAAATTGTTACTATATTGAAAAGATTACTGAAGAGAAGGTGGAGATCTCCAAACATTCTTGCTAAGAAAACATCACTTCTGTCACTGCTCATGAAAAATGAATGAAAGAGTTCATGAATACCACCAAAGTGTTCTGCCTCCTGTTTTCATGATTATTTTTTACATGTTCCATTCCAGATTTGTTTCCCCAAATATTTTTTGACTGATAGCAGTCCATACAGCTTTACAGATTTTTTTTTTCCCCTCAAAAAAGTGAATATATGTAGACAGCTCTGCTGGAAAACAAATCTTACATATGCAGAACATCCAGGTTATTCAAGCCAATAATCAGTGATGCAATATCATACTTCAAGTTCTTTACTTGAAATAATTAGAACTATTAGTAAAGTCTTTGGTCTTTTAAGAAAAGTGATAGAATAAGTATTGTGAAGTTGTGAAATATCAAGGAAACAGTTTCAACAGTTCCTGTAATAGTTTTAAATCTCTTTTTTTGGTGTGCAACTCCTGTGAATAACTAGAACAAGGATGACTACAGAGCTTTGAGAGAAAAAGCAGAGAACATGAGAGCCCAGAGGACAACCTCATTGATGGGAAAAGACTGGACAGGTGTGGATGCACATTGAGAATTAACAAAGAGCTCTGCAGCCAACGTTGAAAGCTGTGCTTTGGCTTTCACAACCCAGGATCCCTCTTTAAGGAAGAGCTGAGAGATAGAATCGATTTGATGAATTAGGGTAAAAGCACCTTTGCTGAAAGGTCTGTTAATCCAGGGCAGAGGATTTTAAGCTGGGTACATGTTGGGACACTGAGAATGGCTTTTAGGTGAGTGAGAGACTGGAAGTAAAGGGGAGTTAAGTACACAGGGCAGGGTGATGGGAGCCAAAGAGCCTTCAGTTGGGATAAAACAGGTTGAAAGGGGGCATCTCACATGCTGGTACACAACTGCACACTGCCTGTGTGCCACAGCTCTGCAAAGGATGGGTGTAGACAAATGAATACAGCAAATGAATCCCAACTTCCTGCAGTCTGATTGCATATTCAAAGAGAAAACCTCAATTTTAAGTATCAAAATGCATAAAGTAGAAAGCGCACCTAGGTTGTACTTTTGCAGTATACTCAAGCTTGCACTCTCCTATCTTGATACAGGCTTTGCTTTAAGAAGCAAATGTTTGCAGCCAAATATTCTTCAAATATTTTCCCCTATCTAATTCACCTTAGCCATCATGAGATCTCATCCCTAAGCTTGACTTCATGCTGAACTGTTATCTTTTCTTCACTACTCAGTAGATTTTTGCCTTTAAGAAGAGTGGGCTAACATACATGAATTTGCAAAGGCGTGCTATCCCCAGCCTCTGATTCAGACTAAGGAGGTGCTACTTCTGTGTTCATTAAACCGTTTTTTTTTTTTGTTTTTTTTTTAATAAATTTTAATTTATGTACACATGGTCTTCTGCTTTGGATTCCAACTGCCAGAATATAATTTTACCACAATTTTGTTACAAGTGCTGCTGGTAATGAAACACAAACAAAATCAACTGCACAAGAAAAAAATATCTGATATTTTGCCATGAGGGGATCCAAGCAAAGCAAGAAAGAATGAGTTAATGAGAGAACTCTGTATTCTTTCTTCTTGGAGACTACAATTCTCTGCACACTTTGATGAATTAGTGAGAGTTTATGCATGGTGAATGAATGGAGATGAACGTGGAAACAGGATTAATAAATCTTCTGCAAAGGGAAAGCTGAGAGATCCCGAAAGCTTTACCATGTCAGTCAGGGAAGACACACAGTATCACACTGTGCTTATAATTCATACCCTCTATGCTCAAACCCATACTGGCAGTCACAGCAGGAAGCTTTCCTGGCAGGTAATGTATGAGCTCCGAGACGGCACCTGAGACTCTCTGGAGACTTTTGCTCTCCTTATGAAAATGCAAGCCTTTTTTTTTTTCCTCAAAAGAATACTGGAAGTATGAGAGAGAGCAAGGATCACTCCAGGTGAGCAGAGATCACTCCCAGTGACCAGAGTAGATAATTCCAAAGCATTAGGAAATGCTTAACTTTTCAAGGTGCTTTCTGGGGGTGTAGGGGGTGGAGCAGGAGAAGAAAGGGGATGAGGAATATGCTTACGTTTCAAGCTTAAAAATTACTGATTCAATCAAATATCTAAATTTGGGGATTCTGAAGCATACTGTACGGACATATGTGCTGTCAGCTGCAAACTACTCCTACAGCACTAGGATTTGAACGCAGCACCATATGTTATGCCAAGATTACTGATTTTCATTAGATATGAAAGAAGATTTCCAATTTTAATCCTAATTTTCAATCATTATTTTATTTGGCAGTCTAAACACAACGATGACAGCCAGTATCTTGATTCTATCTCTGTACCTGCTGCAGGTGCATTCCCTCTCACATCCTCCCTCTTCCTTTCAAGTCTAAGAGGGAAAAAAAGAAAAACTTTGAAACTGAGCAAGCCCTAAGGATTTTGCTTGGCACGAACACTGAGGTCATAAATCCCTCTGCTTCCCTACAAGAAGCTATGATGGATAGTAGGCTGTGACTTGGGGCCTTTAAAGAAACAAGTTAGTCTTTAAAGTAAAAGTCGTGAGTAAAGTCGTGACTGTGTTAGCAGAGGTTATTTATTACCTGTATAAAGGAGGGCAATCCTATGAAAGAGCAGGCTTACCCATCTCTTCTCACATTCTGACTAGCAACAGGATGAGAGGGGAATAGGAAATCTGCAAACACTCATTGGCCTTCTTGTATCTCCCCACGGATGGGTAAACAGGCAAGGTGAAACATGTAAAAGAAGATTGCAATATCTCAGCTCCAGGTCCACGCTGGCAGACTAAAGTAACACCATGTGTGCCAGCCCCATGAAACATGACAGAAATTACTTAATCCCATCCCTGAACAAATAGTAGATGTGAAACAATGGTGTGAAAAAGAGAAGTTTCCTCTGCTCGTGATGTAACACGGTGGGATTGATATCTTTGGTTGGAGCAGTGTGAGAAGTTGCAATTCCCGTTAATTTTAAGAGACCAGACTAGTGTTACCAGTCATATTTTATACTTTATTACTTAAGGGAGACTGAATTTCCTAAACTGTTAAAATAAGGAACAAAAAATGATTGCAGCAGATGAAGCCTTCACAAGGACATACTTACAAGCAAGTATACTTACAATAGGGATTTACAATGAAAAAAGCAAACACACAAGAGAGAAGCACCAAAGGCCACAGCAAATGGTCACCCCTTCAAAATGAGTCTTCTGTGTACAGACTAAGCAGCAATGGGGTTTCAACGGAAGCAATGCAAGTCATGTTCCACTAAGAAACAAACACAGCTGTAAAAATGAATACAACTTTTCCTGGGAGGTGGAGGCTGATGCCTGTCTCCTGGGTGCTCTGACCTGTATAGACAAAGAGAGTATCATTCTCCAGGGGTGTCTGTACAGAAGCTCCATGATCACTACACCTTCTCCCACGGCAAAATGCCAAGCCACGTATTACTTGTCCACATGTACATATTCTGTACTTGCATTAATCCTTTTGGATCTATTTCCACATCTTCTACAAGTGTCACACTATTTTCTTTTCCTAAGAGAAAGACCCCAAAAGCTTTTAGTTTTCATTAAAAATAACACCTCCTAGGTGCACAGGAAACAGCTAGGAATGGACATGTACATAGCAGAGCAGCTGGCAGCACAGTACACAGAATGCCAGGGCAATGCTCATGTAGTCACTGGGTCTGAGGAAGCTCTTCCTCACCCCTACTTCAGTAGCCGCTCTGTCCTTCCCATTTCCATTGTCTTTGATGTCTAAAGTAAACCCAAGCAACCAACCATAACTAATTATGTTTTGATTTGTAACCAGCCTAGATAATTCATGTAGTCTGCCAGATTAATGGCTTTCACTCTCTTTCCCTTTGAGGTGAACGGTTTCTGCAGTTGGATGATCTGTCTCCCTAATATAATTTTTACTTCATTTAGCCGAAGATTTAAGACATTTTCCATCTACAGTTTCTTATAGAATTTTCTTTCAATTTACATAATAGCCTGCATTTCAGAATGTCAAGATCAGCAACGAAATAGTACATTTTTCTAATGGCAATTATGTAACACCTGCTAGTAAACAGTGAAGGCAAAGGGATGCATGTATCTACAAACTTCTTTATTTTATTTCCAGATCCTCAGGATTCTTCAGGTAATGATACCCTGACATAGCAGCACCAGGTTATGAAACAGCACTGTGCATCCCAGACTACCATTCAAAACAAAACTCGCTTTTTAATATGGCTGGATCATTGGTCTACTGTAACTGGAGTCACTGTCAGGGTCCTGTTAACAGAATAGCCAGGGTACTGTTAGCCAACATACAACAGCTGGCAGTGCAAGGTCAAATACAGTAAGCACTGAGCTGTGAAGAGCCATTTATTCTATTGGCTTAACGACATGCTGAGCTTCTGATACCTACTGGAAAGTGGCATCCCCTTTTCAGTACAGTTTGTGCTAGCTCTACCACTGTGCAACTTAATTAGAGAGCAATTTTGCATGAAATAGCTCTTGTGGCTTAGGCGGGGCTGGGATACAGGTAGGTCAGTAGCTTCTGTGCCACTTGGAAAACCAGCGATGACAGCCACCATCAAACCAAAAATAATGCTGCTGGGGCAGCACTATGCCTTCTGGTGGTAGCTGAGTTATTCCACATGCTTATTTTACTTGTCATAAAGCAAAGCAGGCAAATATTTCTATCCAACGTGTCTCAGACTGTTAGACCATTAAAGTGTCTGCACACACTTGACTTCGCTGACAGATGTAATTTCTAAGAAGTGCCATTTTACACACGAATATAGGACATCAGTGTGCGTTTGTACAAAGGCAAAATGCAACTTAAGACCGTGTGGCCAGTGTTCTGAAGCTCCTCCTGCTTTTTCAGTGCAGTCAGAAAACTCAGTGTTTTATCAAAGCCTGACTAGACCAGAGCTAGGAGCCAGGAGACTGTTCAGTTTTAAAACTGATAATCTAGCTGGACTTTTATGTTGGGCTTGATGGCAAGGTTGTGTGAAGAGATGAATATCTTGTTCATTGAACACTGTATGGAGCATTTGAGCTCTGCATCTCCAAATCACATTCAGGGCACTCTGGTGGCGGTGAATAACAGCTATTTCTTTGCCTGAGGGATGCTGCAAAATGAAATCCACAAGAGAGATGCCACAAACTAAACGGGCAAAGGCATGAAATAACACTACAGGCAATTTCTTCTGGTTGGAACTGAGGCATCCCACCAAGGAATTAGACCATCACTTCCCTGGTCAGCTGAGAAAGAAAGTCTCCTTTTCTAGGCCTGTGTTTTTGAACAACCACTCTGGTTTGAGTTGGATTTTTCTTTTGTTTTAAATAAAGCACATGCTGTATTCTACTTCCTGATTTCTTCCAGGCATAAAAGTTGTACAGTGGGATCAGGTGCAGTAATTTTAAGTATACAGGAATCTTCTGGGAAGAACATGACTGGAATATTAATTTTAAGTAATAATTGTGTGCATATTTTCTAGCAGAGGTGACTGTGGGAGCAGACAACAAAAGCATTCTCAGTTCTCTGAAGTCTCTGTTTGTTGAGTCACACATGGAGGGGGAAGGCTATCAGATGTGTTTTTAAGTAAACTATCACTGTCATATTCCCTGTGAGAAGGATTAAAAGTATGATTGTAATAATAATAATGATGATGATAGCAAAGACAACAAAAACGATGGCCTGACCCACAGTTTTTTATGCCTGGCTGTAGTCGTAGAGGCTTGAGCTCTGAAGGGTCTGGTGGGTGATATGTTAAATATTTGTGCAGTACAGATGCGATCATTCGGTTTCTATAGTGAAGCACTGAGTCCTTTGATTTTAGCAGCTGGAGACAAATTGCTAAGCACATTGACACGCACTGTATCTTTGTAGTAAGATCTTCAAAGGACTCCAGCAGGTTAGTCTGGCTTTTCTCCTCTCCGCTTAATTCTAGCATTTTTGTAATCAGTCTGTGTTTTTCTGCATGGCTTCCCAGCAGATCAGTTACAGACAGATGCAAAGATGACTTTTAAACAGGCTGACCTACATGCAGTATGAAGGCTGTGGCTCTAGATAGGGCTCCTCAGCTAAGCTTTACACTGCTTTTGAGAAGAACAGACACTTATCCCAAACTTCCAATTATACCTCAAAACTACAGAAGTATGTTGAATAAATCCAAAGGATGAATCGACTCTCTTTCCACCACTCTATTTCCTTCATTTTGTACTGACAGTACCAGATGATGGTTATCCAGCTGAAAAGCCTCTGCTCCCTACACAACTGAAACTTTTTATCATCAGCTGGGGTATTGTCCTACCAGACATCTCATTTTCACAGAATGTGTTTACTCTGTAGCATCAGATGGATGACGCCCACATTTCCTCATTTCTATTTTTAATCATATTTACTAACATGTCAAGGTAAAACAGCAATCCAGGAGGAAACACTTAGACTGTCAGAAGAACAGCAGATGTTATGCTTGTACCTGGTGTTTCCTGTGCAGCACTTTGCAAAAATCAAAATTCATAGAGTCATAAAATATCCTGAGCTAAAAGGGACCCAATCAAGCCCACAGCAACAATTTGTTCTATGGCTTCTCCATTATCATGGCAGTCTACTGGTTCTTGCTAATTACTTTTCAATTAAAGCAGGTAGTTCTCACTTAGCCTTCTTCCTCCACTTTGAGTTCCAAGATGATTGTTCCTCCCTCGGTTCAAGCAAAAGCAGCCTCAGGACTGCCCTGACTTCGTCTGCTGGTAGTTATGCATGATCAGGGATGCACCCTCCATCTGGAAGTCATTTTAGTAATCTTTTGCTCCTGCAGGGAGAGCATCAGCATAAATACCTTGAAAACTTAAACTAATTGGGACTTGGCACAGTAAAATTGTGAATTCTGTAGGTGAAAGATTTGACTGAGCATTTGCAAAGATTAGCTGCTTCTCTGCACTATCCCAGAAGCACTGAATCATGATAGTTTGAGTTGGAAGGGACCTTTAAAGGTCAAGAAGGAACCTTTAAAGGCACTGAGGTCAGCACATATTTCTAAACTAATCCTTTATTATATAATAGTTTCACCACTATTTCTTAGTGGGAGGGAAGAAGGAAAAAAGATAGCAAGGGACTCTATGTCCTTTGGAAATAGTCAGCTCCTTGACAAACATGATGCTGCATTGAACTACCAGCATTGTTGTCCCCATACAAAAACTCCTCTCTGATTCATCTTTCTGAGTAACCATTTCTACTTCTCAAGAGTTCAGAAAATATTCTGCTGCTGCAAAAACTAAAACGCAAGCATATTAAGTGATTCTTTCCTCGGGGTCTGTGGTATTCTCTGGCTACTATTCAAATCACAAGCTCTTTACATCTTGTTCAGTAATGACTCCACACTAACCAATAATAAATGTCATTGTACCCTCTTCAGACCTGCTCTGGATGCTGAGGAAAGGGAACTTGGCAGCCAGCAGCACTTTTTTTATTCAAGCAGGATCAAGTTCCCCGGGGTTCCCTTGTTCAACTCTCTGCTTCTTTCATCTTCTGCTCATACATGCAGTTCTTTTTCTGTCCTACTCAGGATCACTCTGTGCTAGTACTTTACATGAGTATAATCACGAGTTATAACAAAAAACAAACGGCATTTATTAAATGAGCAAAGTTCATTTCCTTAAACAGCATGTTTCTGACTCTGCAATCTGCTGTTTATTCACATGTTCATTGATGAATATTTCATTACTTCAGAACAGGCTTCCTAATCATTGTATCAGACTAAGCTCCAGGCAAGTAAAACATTTAAGAAAGTGCAGGACAGAATTTTAGGAGTGTATTGAAAGAACTGAAGCAGAATCAGCTGCACTATCAACATCTGCCCACAATGCAGAATAAGAACGTAGGAAAAAGTTAATTTCTACCCTCGAACATCCGCAAAACATGGTCTGTTTTCACAGTACTGAACAAACACATTCCTCCCCAGGAAAAGAGGTTGCACATTAATTGCCAGGAACTGTATGCCTAAAAATAAAGACACAAAAAAGGAGTCTTACGATACTGATGAAGTGAGAAGAATCTCAGAGCTTTGAGCTAGATTCTTGACGGCAATAGAGAGTGCACTAAGAATAGCAAAAGAGTAGGAGTAGTCAAGGCTGAAAAGTTTCTAAAGTGTTTTGATTGCCAATTTCTTCATGAAGCTCTTAATCAGGCTACCTCTTATGTGAGAAGGTTAAATCTTCTGTGGAGCTTCAGTGTCTTTAAAGGCAGTTGGGAAACATCTAGTTCTGGCTTGCACATCATTCAGTGGAGAGCCAAAACATCAGTAAGAACAGCAAGTGTCTGGATTGGTCAACAGATAGTTGCTCTGGCTATAAGAATTATTTTAGCAAAGAGACATGGTGAAATGTTAAAGCCAAGGCCAAAAGACACTTGTGAAGTGTTTCTCTCCCCACGCACAGCAATGAACAGTTCGAGAAGTGCATAACAGAAGGATTAAAGAAACCCCAATCCCACAAAAAAACCCTCAACCTTTACAACACAGGTGATAAAAGAATGCTTGCTTAGATGAGTCAAAATCTATTCTGACACAGCTCAACCTGAATCTCTGTTCTCAAGAAAAATATGCATATTATTCCAAAAACTGCACTTCACAGTCAATTAAGTCCTTGACATATAAAAAGTCACCAATAAAATTTTTGATGACACTCTGGAGTGCACAGATCTAGAACTGGCCCTAAGAACTTAGTAGGTCAGCAAGAACTACAGTACAGCTTCAAACTCTCAGCCTTTTCAAAGACAAGCCAACACTAACACCATGGGCACCAGGACTCTGACACTACCTAGAGACCAGTACATAATTCTCTTTTTGAGAAGGTACACTGTTACCTGACCTGCGTGTAAGACTTGGTTTTGGACAGATAAAAGGGAGCTGGGATTCTAAGCTGACAGGAGGTTTGGAGGGAAAACAAAGTGGACTTGATATAAGGACCACAGCAATGGAATAGGTAAGAATACTAGGGAATTGTGTTCTTTGGAAGAAAAGGGTGTTTGTATATGCAAGTACTGCAAAAATAAGCTCACAAGGGCAGTTTATGTAGTTGTTTTAACATTGTGGTCTTGAACAGCTCTTAGATCACTGAGAGCAATCACTTGATAGCCATTAACATTAGAAAAGCAGTAAAATTGTTTTATTTTAAGACTGTTACACTTGTTCTCAACACCACTGATTTTCTATTTGGAATAGATATCCTCCTCTTATATCCTTTTCTGCAGCAAAAATTTGCACTTGGAGCTAAACATGTTATAACATTATGGCTACAACTTGAAGACCTCTGTGAAGCAGCAGGATCCTAGGATTGTCACACATCACCACCACCCTGAAGATAAGCAAATACATTTTCTACATAATCCTGTTTCACAAAATCCTGGAATGAAGGCACTCACAATACCACATGTAGGGAGCCTGAGCCTGCATTCCATATAGCTGACTGCTGAACAGAACCTGTTCACCTGTTCAGAAATGTCAACAGAACACAAGAAAGGTAATTTTGTGAGGATTATTATTTTAGACTGGCAATAACAAAAGCTGGAGTAGGTGGGGATTTAATTTTCTTTTCATTCTGGGTCACCAGCATAAAGCTTTCTGCAGCTTTGCTTTCATACATTAGTCCAAATTGCCTTCTGGTATTCCATTGAAAATGCTGTGTCAGAAGGGCTGATTTTTTTCCTTTTCATGCCCTCACCTTTCCTTTATTGAAACAACTGATTCCGCTGTCCATGATAAATAAAATACTGCAAGAACGCAACAGGCTTGTAAACTTTCCAGCTGTATTTCTTCTCTGAACTGTAGCTACTTGAAAGCTCTGATGGTACCATGCATAATGCTCAGATCTTCAGCTCCAAAAACATAAAAGGACTTTAGGCGCAGGAACCATGATGCTCCACTGACTAGCTCTCATTTCATGCCCTCAGCAACCTGAGTTCTGGGCTAGTTTTCTAGTACATTCATAAAAGTCTTCATTGTAGAAAGACTGATGTTTAGAGAGAATGAAATAATTTATTTAAACAACTAACTGCAATCAAAAGTATTGCATCATGCTCCTTACTCTTATCCTTACTGACAGCACTACATGAGAAAGTGTAGTAACATTCCTAGATGATGTTCCAAGGCAATGAAACCGGACAAATGGCAAAGGTCTTATTGTTTTCAGTGCTTCATAATGTAATCTTAAATTTAATTTTGTCTTACTGCTAATATTTAAACTCCTTCCTTGTCACCTAGAGACTTACAGCACCGCCACTGTGGGAGCCCATCATTTAACATTCCTCACAGAATTCATAGCAACAACTTGAGTCATCGCCATTCTGGTGACTCACTCCTGCCACTCGAGATACATCACTTTAATTTTAAGTCACACAAAACCATCTGAGTGACAGCCAGCGGCAGCCCTGTGATTTTCTGGCTTCTGCACAATTACATTTCTCTTCTTAGCACTTCTTAGTGCTCACATGTCTTCACTATACAAAAAAAAAAGTAATTTAAAAAAGTAATTTCTATTAACATAACAAAAAAAAATCCAGATCTTTTATATGCATACAGAAAAAAAAAAGTGCCTTTCCGTGCCTTTCCACCTGATTCTTTCAAAGCACTGCAGAAATGGTCATAAGAAGTTCTCATTGCCACCCTAAGGGATCTAAAACTAATGCTTGCAAACAGTTTTCAGAGACTGACAATAATCTAAGCCCTAGAGGGGTACTTCAAAACATTGTAGAGGAGCACTGTAAACTCCCCACTTATGACAAGGCCTACAGCCTCCTTGTTTCATATCTTCAGGGCAAAAGAGGGAAATAAGTAAATATGCAGAAATTATATCTAAGCTCCTTTGCTTTCACACAAGGGAAATTTGTTAGTCTCCTCCCAAATTTAAGCATATACCAAAGCTTTGTCTTTGGTGACACTACCTGACACCAACATAAGCACATTAATTAATCCTTCTCTGATGGTACTGAAATTCTTTAACCTGTAGAGGCTGAAAGTTGCATCAAAGTATCTGGAAGGTGGAAGATCAGGCATCTGTCTGCTTCCATCTACCTCTTTTTGAGGAAAGCATGAGTACACATGCTGTAATGGCAACAGTGGGGGCTTAGGTCAGCCCAGATAGCTCAGACAGGCTGGTTTGGGGGCCAGCTGCCAGGCTAAAGATGGCCACCTGGAAACAAGCAGTGAATGTAAGTAGGTGGAGGGACAGCTATAAATATCCAGGAGATGCATGTGCTTTTAGCATCCTGAAACCTACTGCCATGCATCTTTGTGGTCACTTGATAATACATCCACAAGAGGCTGTGGAGTCCCCATCCATGGAGAGGTTCAAACACCAACTCGCCACAGCCCTGATCAACCTGCTGTAGTTGACTGTCGTTTGAACAAGGTAAGATAATCTCCGGAGGGTCCTTTGAACAAGATCAGATAATCTCCAGAGGGCCCTTCCCACCTCAGCTCCTCTCTGAGAATAACTTACATAGTGCACACAAATATGCCCCCTGCATACAATGCCCTGAGAATACAACATGCAAACACACTACAGTCTTCAGGAGCAGTACTTAATTGTCAAAGATATCAGTAACTGCTGTCAGCAACTCAGCAGGAGTCTTCCAGTTCCTAATAAATGGTCAGTGTCACTCCCCAGTTAGACACTCCCCAGTTAGATTCCCTCCTAAACAAAAATTTTCAGCTTCTACTGTCTCATGGTTTGACTTGAGATTTCTTGAATTTCAAAAAAAACACACAAATACTTAAATGAAACACCAAGGAACCACTCGGTTTGGTTTGGCAGCTGGCACTACAGACTATATTTCAATCCTCTTGGGCATATTTTGAGATATATTTCAAAACAGGGTAGCAAGATGAGGCAGTCAGGTAGGAGATGGAGGATGTGTCTGCCTTTTGTCCTGTGGTCTTCCCCCTAGACAAAAACGAACAACCACTGATTTCAATGAACAGTTTATCCTTTCCCGGGATAAACGGGATAAATTTAAATGAGCTATAGATTGTCATAAGAACACAGTAACCCTAACTCTTTCTTTTGTCTTGCTGCTCACATCTAAATAGTGCTGGTCATATTTAGGGACTGAAGAGCTAATGATTCTTATTCGTAAGTTAGTAACATTATTAAGCAGTGAGAACTTCTCAAAAATTTCCCCATAGTCCTCTCATGATTGTTTTCAGTGTGGTATTAAAAGAAAAAAATTAAGTGCAACCTGGACCATTATACAAGGCTAACATTTGCATGTGCAAGCAATGAAAAGCACACAGTGTTTGGCTTTATAACCAAAAAGAGACTTGGCAGGATATTATCCCTCTCAAATACTGACAAGGGTCAGGACATACCTGCAGGTATGTGTCAGAATGAAGAGATGGGTCCAGAGAAAGAAAAAGAGAGAGGAATAGTTTATAGCCACAATTATCAAAATAACAGTTCCCATATCATTAACAGAGCACTAATTACTTCACAGGACTACTTCAGTGGCTCTGGAACTGCAGAATATTATTCTCATCACTGGCAATAACTGGGCAAACTGAGTTTAGGGAACTCTGCCAAGAGTGAAGGGAATAGATCTCTCTTATCCTTTTATTTTCTTTTTAAGAATGATTTGTGTTGTAATAGACCTTAAAGATCATTCAATTCCAACCCCCCCCTTCACTGCAGGGGCAATTTGCACTAGACCAGGTTGCTAAAAGTTTCATCCAACTTGGCCTTCAACACTTCCAGGGATGGGACATCCACAGCTTCTCCGTTCCAACGCCTCGCCAGCCTCACAGTAAAGAATTTCTTCCTTATATCTCCTCTAAACCCACTCTCTGACAGTTTTAAGCCATTCCCTCATGTCTTATGACTACATACCTTTGTAAAACATCCCTCTCTAGCTATCCTGAAGGACCCCTTTTGGTGGGATTCAATCCAACAAGTCCACGTCCTTATTATGCTGGGGATCCCAGAGTTGAACACAGTAGTCTAGATGAGAGTGGAGAAGAGAGGGACAGTCACCTGTCTCCCTTCCTCATTGTAGGAGGCTCTCTGTACACACGAGCACAATATTTGATCTTCTGTCAGTCTCCACACCATGACAGCCACAAAAAGCACCACATCATCTTTTAAGTACTAACGCTTCACTACCAGTTAAATTCTCCATGCTGAGCCACATGGGAAGACAAAGTAGCAAAACCTCTTTGTCTTCAGCTTCCTGAAGTTGAAACCTGAGTAAAGTCTAGCTTATTAATGATTATTTTAAAATGTTAGAAAATTTATACCATGAAGTTTTTCTCTACAGGTTTTCAAGTTAAATAACTTTGCAGGTCAGGGAATGTATAGAGACCAGAACAACCTTGAAGTGCACTCAGGCAAGTGACCTGTCTTCAGGAGCCACTTTGTCCAGGCAGAGCAAAAGAACAATGCCCACAGAGACAGTTTTTAGAAGCACTGGAAACACATGAAAAGGAGCCAGGCTGATCAATTACTTCTATTCTGAACAACATGTCTGCAGCATATTTTCTAAACAACATCAAGTCAACTTTGCCAATTACACAAGCCCAAATAAACATGAATAAAAAGACTACTTTTATAAAAACTTAATCAGAAATTCTTTTTAAATCCTCTAACCTTACAAATCTGACATACTGAGAAATAGTTGCTATTACAGCTTCTTTTGAAGATTTTCTAAAGCATTAATCATAGACCTAGCTGATACTCCTCAAGTGAATAGAAGTTTTATTTGTTAGGCTCATGCGTACCATTGAAAACCACAAATTTGAAAACCCATCCCTTAAGTAATAACAAAAAAGTAACAGTACACGATCAACAGCAAATTGCTACAATAAAGAATACCCAGAAGAAAAAATTATACTTGAATGGATACTGTATAAAAAAAGGGAAGTGACAGTTTAGCGAGTAAATTAAATGCTGAATGCCTGGAGAGCTAATCTTCAGGATTTCCATCGCATGGTTACTGTTCTAACACGCACTTGTGCAAGAGAAATTGCTGTGGTTGAAATCCAGCTGCTGAAATCTTAAATCAAGTTGCTTTCACAGGTGAGAACAGCCACAATTAACTGAAGTGGGGACTGTTGTAAGAGCATTCCTTAGGTCACAGTTCAATGAAATACTTAGGTACAGACAAGCTTTTAAGCTTACATTTATGACTTTAATTGCTTTAACTGGGACAGAGTCAATGGATAAAAGAAACAAAATTCTCTTGAGTGAGGATATGGATATACAAAAAAAGTGTAAAAGCTCCAAGTACAGCTTGTTTCTAGTTTTGGGAAACAATGTTTGTACATCAATAACAGTGTCCTGCTGTATGATTCATGCTTTTACATATGTCTGGGAAAACAAATGCATACAAACAAAAAAACCTCATGCACCTTTATCCGATGTAATGCTGTCAGTAGCACTTCTGAAGTACAGGAGAGCTCAATGCTCTTGAACTAAGGAATAGGTAAAACATCCTAGGCTACATGAGAAGAGAGCTGGACACAGTGATCACATTCAAAGCCCCTCCTAGTCTTGAATAATGATCCTTTGTTGAAGAACACAAGTATGAACCCCATTGATGCTGACAACTCTTTGAAATTAGATGTCAGAGCAGCCATGCTCATGTTGCCCTTGCTGTGGCTTTAGGTGTGGTGCCACAGTAGAGGCAATCCCATTTAAATACAAGATTATACAGGATTTATCCTCCTAGCTGTAAATATGTGTTTACAGTAGTCTGCAACACCTCCCTAGGTGGTGCAGACAACTCATGTGGCAAAACACAGTTTTGTCTGACCTATTATTTTGCTAGATGGTTTTCTGTGTAAGCCCTAGCTCCAGCCAGAGTGAGGAAATAGGTGGACTTCATGCATGGAACAAATGATGTCCGACCATAGAAGGCAATCATATTCCTGAAACCTTCTTTCCACAATCTGGAAGGCTCTCTTCCACAGTCATCACCCTCTCTCAAACAGCAGCCTTTATCAGATATAAGTTTTTGGTCAGAGTACAAAAGGCATGTATTTTCAGTTCATCAGCATTCTCAGTCAAAAGCTTTTCATTACAGCCTCCTCTTATTTTATCTATCCTGCTTTTTCCCCCATGTTCTGGAAGGTCTTACAGTTCTAAAATTTTCATAAATTTTAATCAAGCTGGGAAAGAGCAAAATAGTATCTTCCCAGATTTAGAAGCAGTATGGCAAACCAACTTCAAAGAAGACAATTTCCTGCAAGTATAGAAAAATAATTTTTAAATCTAGCCAATTTTGAGCTTTCCAGGTCAAGAAAAATAAGAGATGTCTCATGCCCAGTGATGGAGTGCATCAAAGTACTTGTATAATAATGAAAAAAGACAATGCAAGTGTAGGCACTTTCGTCACTTTTCATCAGAGAAGCTTTCAAAATATCTGGAATTCAGACTGCGGGTAGAGGGAGAAGAGATAATGTCCAGAAACTGATAACATTGAACTGCAAAGCATATTATTTTGATGAATCCAGAGCTGCCCAAGGCCTGCAAAACACAAGCTGACTGAAGATATTTAACAGCTTTAACCGTCTAAGCAATCTTCTTTGATCAAGTTTTCAAGATCAATTTCCAAAGCATGAAATTCCGGCCACTTCAACAGAAGATTAAGGAGTTTTTCTGCACGAAGGCTGGGATTCTACAGGAAGAAGTTCGATGGACTGTTTGGGAAAAAGTGAGCTCTCCACGGACCATGGAAACAGCCTCAGTATTGTTTTTTAGCCTCCATTGCTGAATATTTCCTTTAGATACCAGGAACAGTACTTTATTCCTATTTGTTCATTTAAAAAATAATTGATTTCATTTTTGCATCTAGAAATGTCCTGTCTGACAAATAAGACATAAATGCACACAGTGATAAATCCAGGTTTATGCAAAGAAAAAAAAAAAGGAAAAAAAAAAGGAAAAAAGAGCTGTTTGTAAATCAGTTCAAATTTTCTGCCTGACAACTCTACTAGTTCTTGTTCAAAGATTATTTCTTTGGCTGGTTTGGAAATGTACAGAAATTACAACTGTCTGCTGCATTTGCTAGCAAATGCAAATAAACCTCCTTGGTTTGCTTAGAAAATAAATTTCTGTTTAGAAAAAAGAAAAGCAAACTGGTTAAACTAAAAGTTTCAACACAGTTTATAAAGTAATTTCAAAATTTATTGTTTCAGAAAGAAAGAACTGATTCAAGTTTAGACTTATGTGTGTTCTCTCAGGCAACAGAGAACCCATCTGATAGGATGACACACAAGTATAAATAAAGCACAGCTGATTTGTAGCAACGGAGATATCCAGCAAAATGCAAGCTCTAGTCAGCATTTGAATAGTTTTTATTTGAGCTCACACATGGAAATAATTTGAATCGGCAGAGTGATCACTATTTCTTGGAGTTTTCTTTTGGTGATGGTGGGCTTTTTTTTGTTTCATGCATTGGTTGGTATAATCTCCTTTCCTCTCCATCAACCTCTATGAATCTCTACCCATCTCTGGTGAGGCCACATCTGGAGTGCTGTGTCCGATTCTGGGCACCTGAGTACAAGAGAGACACGCAGCTCCTGGAGAGGGTCTAGTGGAGGGTCATGAGGTTAATCAGAGGTCTGGAGCATCTCGCTTATGAGGAGAGACTGAGGGAGCTGGGGATGTTTAGTCTGGAGCAGAGAAGACTGAGAGGGGATCTCATCAATGCACATAAATATCTCAGAGGCAGGTGCCAAGAGGACGGTGCCAGACTCTTTTCAGTGATGCCCGGAGAGAGGATGAGGAGCAATGACCATAAACTGAAATAAAAGAAGTTCCAGCTCAACACGAGGAAGAACTTTACATTGAGGGTGGCAGAGCACTGGAACAGACTGCCCTGGGAGGTTGTAGAGTCTCCCTCTTTGGAGACATTGAAGACCCACCTGGATGTGTTCCTGTGTCACCTGCTCTAGGTCACCCTGCCTTGACAGGGGGGCTGGAACTGGATGATCTCCAGAGGTCCCTTCCAATCCCAACAACTCTGTGATTCTGTAGTTTATTTTAAGATTACCTCGAAAACTAAACTCTAAAAGCCACTTGAAAGGAGAAAAGTGAGGGATGCATAGAAACCAGCCATATTCTACATTCTTTTAGAGTAAGGAAAAAACTAATGAAAGTATTCAAAGACACCCTTGGAGGTTCAACAAGCACTAAATATATATATACAAAGAAATGTAAGTATATGGAAGGTATTCAACACTCATTTCACAAGAGATGCATCTATTTTTCTTTAGAGAACTGGCTCATAGATCAGCACTATGCTTCAGGAAACCACTCAAGGACACCACATCAGTTTTTAAATGACTACAGGCAAATGTATGCTCTGCCACATGGCAAGTTTTGTCAGAAAATATTCAGGTTGATATTTTCAGAGCTTACTGTCAGTATGAATTATCAGCAATACGAATTACCACAAATGTTCAATTACACTAAATATATGACTAATTTCTTATTTGATGGAATGGCCACACAGGCATTCCTTAATACAGGATCTGCTACACTGACAGCACATGCTGGTACCTAACTTGTTTGCACTTGGTAACAGGGAAGTATATATTTTCTAAAAAGAGATTTGGTGAAGAGAAGTGTGTTTCCCCTTTCCATCTGTAGAATGGTTCTCCAAAAATGACACTCTCTTCCACTGCAGTCATGTCCAGTGACTGGTTTTTAAATCTGGTTAAATCTAGACAATTGAAATAATGAAATAGCAGGTATGTGGCTGAGTACTGATTTCCAAAATCTCTCCCTCAGAAAGAAAACAAATTTCATGGAAGTTCATGTTTTCATGGCACTCTGATGAACCAAACTGCAGAATAACAAAAAAGGAGGAAACCCCTCCCCATTGCACACAGATACTTGAGCTTCAGATGCAGTGCAAGGCTGAAACACTGCAGCAAGCTGAAATGAACCCTTACCTAGCAAGGGCCTTCCAGCAGAAACCCTGACCAGCTGGAGCAATGTCTCAAAGATTCTGTCTCTCTTAAAAACTACAATTAAGGCTAGAAATGGCACTTCAAGAATGGGGTCATTGACAGAGAAGGATTTGGGGATGTGTGTATGAATAAGAGTGTTGTTTTTTCACATATGCAAGATACACCTGTACAGCAAAACAGCAGATTAAATGCCAGGTCTAGGAGATTGTTTCTGTGTTTCTCTTGTCTGGTTGAATACTACTTTCCTGTGGCAATGGAGTGGAATCCAACATTAGCAATCTTATGAAGCAGCCTCAAAAGAAAAGCATGAAATTAATAAAGGACAAGGATAATTAGATGATACTTTACCAAGCAGTAAAGACCCATAGGAAACAGCACAATGTTTCCGTTTTAGCTGAACCATACACTACCAAGACCAAAAGAAACCCTAACCATTGCTTTACCTACAAATGAATTACTCATAAGCCTAATCCTTTGAGGATTTTTTAAGCTTGTCCTTAGGGTAAATATTCATATTTCATTCACAGGGCTACTGAAATATAAATAAAGGTACCTCTCTTAACTGGCAACCCTACTGGCCTGAGAGATGGTGAACTATAACTGGCCTGGAATGCCATCTTCTCTCTCCTCACTTCAGATCTCCTTAATTCAGATCCTTGACTAAATCATCAAAACCTAATTCTATGTGTGCACATTAGGGCTCTCCTAGGAGGTCACTTCTTTCTGCAGTAAAGAGGATGAACATGTTGCTCTGACCCTGTTGTTACCCTGACCTTTTCCAGCAGAGCAGCTGCTGAATAGCTGTGATTGGGGTATTCATTGCTCCAGCTTTCAGCCTCCAGCCAAAGGAGCTGAAAGGTGGCAGAGCAACATGAAACTGTGAATGCACTAGCTGAGAACTAGGAAGTAGAAAGAACAGCACAGGCCTGGCCAGGGATTAGCATTCAAATAGAATAAAGAGAATTTAAATGATGCTCATAAAGATCACTTACTGGATTTTCAGTCACTTTACCTGCCAACAGTAAATGACACCCTGGAGACAGCTTAAAAACTGCACTCAGAAGAAAGCCACGGCAGGCTCCTGCTGATGTCAAAGTCTGTGGGGTTCAGGACCACCAGACAGTATTTACCCCAGGCTGAAAAATGCATAAACTTCATCCTCTTTCAGCTTTGAGTAGAACTGATGCATTGCTACCCCCCATTCTGGATTACTCAGTAAAAGACCAACCAGACCTATCAATCACCTCACCCACTAAGAAACCTTACCTACAGACCAGCAAGGCAGAGAGTGGAAAAAAACAGATAATTTTGACATGAGGGCTTGCATTATTTACACCTCCTTCACACTGGGTTTACAATAGCTTAGCTCACAGGCGTTCCTTTTCATTGACACAGATCTAAACAGGAAAGGAAGTATCGGTGCTTTTCAGACAAATATTGAGGGACACATATTCTCATGTCTTCAAGGGATAGCTCCACATTGGCAGCAGCACAGAATGGCATCACAGCAGGGAAGCCCTGAAGGGCAGATTTCATCCCTGACACATGAGCAGAGCTCGGCTGGCGCTGAGACATATAAGTGACCTCAATGCTCCTTGGACTAAACATTTATCCAGCCGGACACACATCCCAGCAGGAGGACTGCTCAGCAAGGTCCAGATTGACCACAGGGGCCAAACAGGTCTTCTCGTCCTATGAAGCAGGAAGGTGAAAGAGTGACCTTCTGCTGTGGGAGGCATGCTGCTGAGTGCCTTTCCCTCCCATCTTCCCCAAGACAGACCAGCAGTACAACAGAGCTGGGTTTCGAGGCAGAGCTCGGTTCGGCAGCCCCTCCTCATTTGTGCAGTCTCAATGCCCTAAATGGGTCTGCTCCAGCCACTACCTGCTACTTGGAGCGGCTTACCTTTGGACTCAGCATAAAGCCTCAGATTTTGAGGATTACCAGTTTTGTGATGATTCATATAATAAACAGTCTGTGCAGTAGTGATACAAAAATTCTGCTTTAGCTTTTTTTATTTTTTTAAACAGCATTAAAGCAAAAAGCCAAAAGTCCTCAGCATACATTCTCAGCTTTAGGTGAGAGCTTTCTTCCCTCTCTTTCTCCCCACAAACAGTTCTGTTTTGTTTTGGGGTTTTTTGGTTTTTTTTTTGTTTGGTTGGGTTTTTTTTGGTTTTTTGGGGGTTTTTTTATGTTTACATTGCATTAAATGAAGGTAACTGTAAATACATATCTGATGATTAGAGGTGCTTATTCTTTTTTTCTTCTCATTACTGTTCTAGGTCTTTAGATCCTAAGTTGCTTTATGAACACGGAGCAGGAGCACATTAAAATTTAAAAGGCAAACAAAAAGAAACAATAAATTAAAATCTTGTAATTTCTTTATTACTTATAATTCCTTAACTTTAATATCTGTCTTCTTCTTTAGATAGAACACTACCTTCACATTCCACCGCTAACTATAGTCTCTGTGAAATGGAGATCCAAATACAAAGGCAAAGCTTGGATCTCCAGTTTCACCTTCATCTTTAACCAGCACACAGAGTGTTTATGACAACAACATTTGGCTTTTTCATTTCTTGGCATTTAGGATTCTAGTACCAGGCCCCCTGCTACTCCATTAACTGCGAGATAATGCATCATCTGACAGTCATTACTATTTTAAAGGAACCCTGCTGGAATTCTGACCTCCACTATTATTTTCTTAATAATAAACATAGTTTTGAATGTGTGTTAATATTTGGAGCTTAAAAGCTTTGAAAACATGCCTTTAAAAGCGAAGGGGCTTAAGACAGAAGATAGTCCATATTTCATAGATTGGCTTTTTCATTCAATACTTCAGTGAAAAACTGTTTATGCTAGATTCCTCCCTTAGCCCTCCAAGTCCTTCTACCCATAAAGTCCACTTCCCAGTAGCCATTCCAGTTCAGATCCATGCACCAAACAGAAAGAAGCAAATATGAACAAGCATGACTGTCATACTTTCTGCTGATTTTCTACCAAATTCTGCCAAACAAATCAATAGTGGCCATGCCAAAATCCCCAAGACATTAGTATGCTTTCATGAAAGCATGCAATTAATAAAACTACATACAGGTCACCCTGTGAAGAGCAGGGTTGAATAGTAGAGCAGGATAGGCTCTTTCATAAGATTTTGAAAAGCCACCATACACCAAAGTAAGCTCTTTGCCACACTAAGGCTACAATGGAGTTTCTAATATTGGGTACCAAGCCCAAATTGAAGCAAGCATCTATCAGGAGAAAAATTCACCTTTGTAGGTATTTCAAAGAAGCTTCTTTCTAGGAGTTTTTGGATTTTTGGATATCATATCAGGCACATTATTCTCAAAAATACAGATGCAGTGAAAACTGAATCCATCACTACCACCACACACTGGTAAGCCTGATCTGGGAGAATCCAGATCCAGTTCTCACTGCTATACAAGTTTAATCTTCCAGGCTCTTGATTTGCTCAGTGAAACAGAATTACCAGCTGGCTGTTACATCCATTTCTTTTGCTCCCCTCCACAAATTCAAAAGATCCAATGTTTTAAAGATGTCGATCAGCAATGAAGTAATCATCCCGCACTCCAAAAGACCACAAGGAACTTTTTCAATGACCCACAGAAATTATGTTATTCTATTACTTTGCTGACTTTCTAATGAGTATGACCAATATTTTTTTCAACAATTAAGAACTGCAGCAGTAACAACACCCTGAATTGTCTGTCCCTAAGACACTGACACTACAAAAGAACAAGAGCTCAAGGCTTCAGAACAATACCTCAGAACTCATTCAGTGCCTCATTTGTCAGTATCAACACAGGATCCACCTAACACTGCAGTGTTTGCTCACATTTCAATATAGTCAATTATTATTAGCTAGCACTTCTAAGATGACAAACACTAAAAAGTGATTTTTTCACCTTCCTAGTGCACTAGTAAATGAAGTATATAGCACATCAGCACCCTTATCAGGCCATAAAATTCTCCTTCTACTGCATGCACCATAAGGTTAGCTGCAAATTACATCCCAGAGGCCATCCCAAGCACAGTAGTAAGGCTGGGGTGGGTCACTTTCCTTGGGATGTAGTTTTCCTAAATAGAAATACACACATTTCTAGGATGTGCCAGATGGACCATGCAGGCTCTGTGGAGATGCTCTCTGAATGCAAATAAAATTACACAGACTTAGAGATATCCAGGGACAGGCTTATACGACTGCTCTGACTGGGTTGCTTCAGACCTGGGAAGACTTGGCAAATGTTTGGTAGATCTGGCTTTCTTGCCCTTAGAGAAACCGTGTATGGGCAGAAATCACAACCAGCCCAGCAGATTTGGCAACCACTCTCTAACTTGAGAGCTGTTATGAGGCCGTGTGAGCCAGCAGCCCGAGGCAGGTGGAAGACACCAGGCAAAATCAGCAGCATATCATGATGAGGGACCTATGAAACACTCCTGCACACCCATCCAAATATTAGGATGCACATCAAACACGCACATCTGTNGAGAAACACTCCTGCACACCTGGTATAACCCATCCAAATATTAGGGTGCACATCAAACACGCACATCTGTGACCCAAGTTTACAATAAGTGGGTTTAGTAAACCAACTTTGACCCAAATTTGACCCAGCTGGAACTAATTGTGCAAGCACGGAAAGCATGAGACTCTGACGAATGTGAGTAAGAGCAGTAGGAGCCACTATTTGAGTTGATGTGATGAAGTCTTCCCCTTTCCCTCCAGTCTGATCCCTACAGGCTTCTGTGCATGGACACAGCATGGCTCTAAACAAGATACTTTGCAGAATCACAAACAGTTCTGAAGAGGTGTGCCAGCACCTCAGGGTCTGTGCCTCCCAAAGCTAATAGCAAGGTTTGAGAAGAACCTCATCTACTCTCCATATTCTGCCAACACTTTTACTAAGACTAGTGCTGTTTTCTGAAACATACAGACAAAGCAAGAAGGTGCTGAAATTATTAGGCACATAGACAAGCTCGTAAAGTGGGTTCATGGGAACCTCATGAGGTCCAACAAAGCCCAGTGCAACACCTGGGTCAGAGCAACCCCAAATATCAATACAGGCTGGGGGGGTGCAGGGAGAAGTACTTGGGGGTACAGGTGGGTGAAAAACTGACCCAGCAATGTGCACTCGCAGCTGAGAAAGCTAACTGCATCCTGAGCTGCATCAAAGTAGCATGGCCAGCAGGACAAGGAAGGTGATTCTCCCCCTCTACTCCACTCTCACGAGACCCCACCTGAAATACTGCATCCAGTTCTGGGTCCTCAGAACGAGAAAGACATGGACCTTTTACAGCATGTCCAGAGATGACCCACAAAATTGGTCAGAGGGATGGAACAGCTCTCCTATGAGGAAAGGCAGAAACAGATAGGGCTGTTCAGTCTGGAGAAGAGAAGACTATGGGGAGATCTAATGGCAGACTTTTAGTACTTAAAGAAGGCTTACAAGAAAGGTGGGGACAGACTTCCTAGCAGGGCCTGTTGTGGCAGGACAAGGAGTGATGGTTTTATACCAAAAGAGGGTTGACGTAGACTAGATAAAAGGAAGAAATTCTTCACAATAAGGGTGATGAAACACTGGTAGAGGTTGACCAGAAAGGAGGTAGATGGATGCCCTGTCCCCCAAAACATTCAAGGTAAGACTGGATGGGGCTCTGAGCAAGTTTAAGAAAAAAACTGATCTAGTTTAATATCTTCCCTGTTCATTGCAGGGTGGCTAGACTAATTGATATTTAAAGGTCCCTTCCAACCCAAACAATTCTATGATTCTGTGATGGTCTCCAGAGAGCAGATTTTCCCCTGCAACTTAGAGAAGAATTCAGAACATACTTCTAATGTTTATTAATGATGAATCTTGATGCATCAGTGTTTTCCTGAACGGGGTCCTTCCAGAGTCACAGTAAACTGTTTTTAAACAGAGGAGCAGTCCTTTCCCATGGCTACAGAACTGTAATAGAGTATGTATCTATTTGAACAAGGATGCTGTAATGTTGATCTGCCAGAAGCTATATTATCTGTGCAATAGAAGCTCAATTTGCAAAAATTTAACTACTAACTGCACTGATCATCAAGCTAAAGTTCCTGTAAGACATTTCATTAATATCATCAAAGAGTATTTCAAATATGATGCAGCAACTCTACTTTACAGAGAGACTAATTAAATATAGAATCTAGTTACCGTTATACCAGTGAACCTTAATTACCCTGCAACCATTTAAGGGTTGTTTTGGGAGACTCATTCTGATAGAGTGTAAAAAGCAAGCAGAGCTGCAGATAACTATACCCTACCCATGTGGGACTAAAAATCTTGTAAGAGAGCCATAGGATAGACATGTTATTTAAAAGAACAGGAAAGTTTCTTTAAAAGGAAACTTACCAGCTCATATTTTGTGTTCTTTTACAAGGGGATAGAGAGGAGAAAGAAGCCTGAAAACATTTTCAAATACATAATTTTTTACTTAATTTTGAAGATACCAGAAAAGGTTTCTAAGGCATGTAATAGCAAACACAACACAAATCCTCACAGGATAAATCATGTAAGTGCAGCAACAAGACATGGAATGATATAAGAAACTTCCGTGCATAAAATGTATGCTTCATCCTTTGCTCTGAGGCCAATGTAGTTTCAGGGTACTGTTGAGCCAGTATACAAAGGGTTGAAAAGGAACCTTTACTGTATTTTGTAGTCAGTTCTTTATCTTGTATGAATACCAATACAGAGAAACTGTGTAATAAACATGTTAGTTCTCCAATCTCAAAAGAAAAATTACTGTGACGCAGACTTCAGAAGAGAGGATAAGTCTTTCAGAGACAGCATCCTCCTTGCCATGCAGAATGGCACAGAATTAAGCAAGGAGATTCCTAAGGGAAAAGCATCAGAGGACTTTGTCAGAAGAAAGAGATTAGCACTCAAGGTTTTCATTTGTGGATGAGAATAAAAACTTCCAAGGATATACATAAACACCTGTGCAGCTGGACAGCAAGGTGCAAAAAATACATCAAGAAAAAATATTTCTTTGTCTCACATAAAACACTCTGTGCATAGAGATTTAGAGAAACTGTTTGGGTAATGTCCTGAGGGAAGCAATGTGAGATATTACATTTAAAAAATACAGTCCTCTAGGCAGAAAAACTGAAAAATAGTACATTCAGTTCTAGCACAGAAAAATATCTTTCTTCATTCCAAAAATCTTTTTCAGGGAAAAAAAAGTCCATCTGAATGGTTGAAACCATTTTGGCCATTCTCCCCCTTGCACTGTAAATACCCATTCTTCCCAGAATATGTCTCGATCAAAATTTGGAAAGGAAAAATCATTAGCAAATACAGTTACTAAGCTTACTTATTAAAGGCCCTGTGATTGAAGAAAGACACAATATAAATCCTCTTCACCATCCTAATCCTTTCCTTCTGTATCCTATCTAGGTCTTCTGAGCTTCCTCCTCATGGAAAGGATGTACATGGAGGGTTGGAAATTACTTCTCCTGGAGTCTTCAGGGCACATTTGAAGGGAAAGAGAACAGACAGATTCCTGTATTCATTGAATGATGGGGTCATGCCAAGGGGTCATGCTGTGAGCAGCAGGAATATTATCCCACCCACTTAACAAAACAAATAGATGAGGGCCACCTTTATATACAGTCCTGGGTCTTTTTCTAAGATAGCAAACCAGCTAAACCAAAACATGAAAGTTGGTCTAAACTACTGAGAATACCTTCTTCAAGATCCAACCTGCATTTCCTTGCTTCATCCACTTTCAAATTCTGTCTTAAATTCAGTGTAAAGTCCTGAAAAGGATAAAACAGCCCGCTCCCACAGGCAAACCAGCCACACTGTACCATTAAACAAGGGAAATTGGCAACACACGAGTGACTGCAGTACACTAAAGCTCACTTGCACACGTACACATAATCCCATAGTCCCACGTAAGTGAACCAACACGACCAAACATTTCCTAACATGGTAACAGGAAGTTGCATGGGAGTCAGATGTTTTGAATGATGTTCTGCTAAAACAGCTCTGGATTTTACATATGGCTAATCCTGTAATCACATTTATTTCCTCAGTATTTCCCTCTACCTCTTGCTGATAACAATCTTTTTCTTTCTGTTTTAAGTGCCAATGAAAGCTAAGTGCTGCCTTATTAAACACACTGATATATAGCTGATAAAACGTTTTATTTTAGCAACAGAGGGAATAATGAAATTTAAAAGTACAATGTATCTCCAAAATTATAAGGAAGCAGGCCTTCATCTTCCTCCTCTCAGCACCAGGTGCTTCTCTAAATCACAATTGGCTACAAATGTCAGTAAGCCTTGCCAAAAGCCATGGAAGAAACATACCCTGAAATAGCTACAATGCAGGAACGAACACCTATCACTGCTTGGGACCTGTCTACTTGCCATTGATTTGTGTAATTGAGAGAGTAAGTTGCACAACTTCTAGGGCAATACCTCTGCTGCCCACTTTAAGCCTTTTAGACTCCTGCTGGTTAACAGATGGTCCCTGCACGCTCCTCGGGCTGCTGACACACACCTCTAGGTATATACACAGCCACTTTGGTGGGTACCTGCTAACATCATGTTTCTGTTGCCTAGGGCAGCACTAGCTGCAAGCAGTTAAGTTTAGTAAGCCCTGACATGTTTTAATGACAACACACGTCCTACATTGCCTTAATTTTGGTGATTCTTTCCCCTGGTTTCCTACTGTTATGTCATGAAGCATGTTAACAAAAAGCTGTATTCCGTCTGTGTAATGATACTTCTCAACCAAATATTTTTACCACTCTCCCCTTGGATCTCCTTTAATATTGATAAAGCTGTTAGACCAACTGCTTCCAGAGGGGAAAGCTTGCAAGGTTAAACCTCAAGGTTATGCTGTGATGCCTATCTTGCTTTCTTTAAAAATAAATAAGATTTATCAACTAATTAGCTCAAAAAATATTATTGGAAGCAATCTTATTAAATGTATCTCATAGAATGGTTTGCTCTTCTGAGCCTTGAGATAAGACTAAATTACAAATCAAGCTTTATTGATTTCTTCCTACCTTATAATTATAGGCTATCATTTTACATGTAATTAGTTAGCCCCAGTTAATTTTTTATTATTAGCATTGAAATATTTTGCTGTTCGTCCACATAGAGAAAATTAAAATGATAGATTACTTTTAATTTTTTCTCTTTGCTATTTCAACTTAGTAGATCATTGGGAAAAAAATAATTTTGGAAAAAGTAATTTTTGAAAAAAACGTTTAACAATTTTTGGAAAAACATTCACCACATCTAAAAAAAGCCTTGATATGTAGTGTAAGTCGTAAAGGCAGATGAACAAAGAAAGTGTTAAGACAAAATTAAATTGTTCATGAATGGATGAACATGCTAAACTGCTTTAAAGATAAACAGTGACTACTCATTAGCAACTTAATGCAGTTTATTCCTAACTCTCCATCTTAGTATTTTCAATGAACCACCTCTACTCACAACCGGAAGAGCAGTCTCTATGCAGAGAGCAGGAGTGATCATTGCTCTGAGGAACAATTGCCCTAACTTGGTTCATGGAAGCACCATGTAGATGAAGGATGCACAGTGACCATTTAAAGTCATAGTTCCCAACTTAGAGTTTTAAATGCTGATCTGGCATCTCTGCCAAGACGGCAGGCACAGCCCTCAAGAAGCTGCAGGCCAACATATTGCTGCTGCTCACATACAGAGCCCTGACAAACATGGGAGAATGGAAAAATCAACAGGAAAAGAGAGATGCCAGCAACGACACAACCCCAGAGAAGCCAGGAGCTGAGAGCTCACATGAGATAGTCAGCTACAGATCTCTTCACCAGCACACTGCACAACATGACCTTTACATCCACATGCTCCTGCAACTGAGGCTGGGCATGGGGAAGAGCCATTCTCCTCCAAACGTTACAGATGCCTCACTCATCAAGCACAGCCTTGTCAACGTCTCCACATTTGTTTCTAGCACTTCTCTAGTGCAAGAAAACAGAGACAACAGAAGAAAAAAAATTATGTATGAAAACCGTACTATCAGTGATCTCAGCAAGGAAAACAAAGGACCATTACAGATGTCAGAAGGGAGTAATCTCTTTCTCAAGGAATATTGCAATACAACGATTAATTTTCCATTTCTTCTTAACTGGGGGGATATTTTCTGTTCTGAGAGTGATTCCTATGGCTTAGTGCAAAGCTGTAGCAAAATGGCACTAGCTTCAAGCGAGTCTTTTAACGCTGTTTCTGATGGCTTAACAGCATTGCAACACTTGACTGACTGAGGGAACGTTCTTCCCAAGGACATGCACCCCACTCAGTTCTCAAATCTATCAGTAGACTCCTTATCCTTTTACCTTATCCTTCACAGAACAGAAATAAACACACACTGGTAGACAAGTGCCACAGTCAAAACAGGTCCTCCCAAATTTGGGCATCAAGCTTGAGTCAGGCTTGAAACAATTTTCCAACATTCTAGCATAGAATTAGATTTAGCCCTGATGAAATTTCTCTTTCATTTTAATAATATATCAAGTATTTAATTTGCTTATAAACTATTATCCAGATGTCTGTCTGTCCAAGTATTGTATCCACTAACCGTAAAAATGATATTGCAACATAAATTATGCATAGCAAGAATGTTCTGATTAACCAAAATATGCACTGCAGTTGTTACTTATCACAGTTAAAATGGCAAGTGTTCATACAGTATATAAAAGCACAAGTATATGCAAACTCTTGTCACATGCTTCCCCAGTCTTGTGTGCTTCATAACCAGAATGAAACCACAGTGAATCTGGAATGCAGAAGAAACATGAGCATTTAATTTTTCAACTCTGCCTCCCTATTTCCTTGCTGAATTTGCTACTCATTAAGTTCTTGTTTGGATGTCATTTTCACATTCTTATACACTGAACTGGAATTTCAAGATATGGAAATTATTACAGAGTTTGCAGTAAAGGCACTAATTGTTTTCTTTTAAATATTCAGGAACATTGTCTCTATAATGGGATGGTTACATTTACTGAGGGTCTAGCTATGGCTTCAGCATATCAATATAATGCATTATAAATCAAGGCAACAGAATTGCATGGTTAAAAATGGTTATTGCATGATTATAGTTTTCCCCTAATAGTATTCTGAATGAAGAAAATATTTTAGTGGACTATATCAAGAAGTATTACCATGTAAAATACATCACGTTAATATGATGAAAATGTTAGAAGTGACATTTTTTGCATCTTATCCACAAGAGATACATTGTCACGAATATTTATCACCAAGAAAGCATGCAGGCAGCCAAGTTTTATTTCACTATGGAAATATAACATTCCACACCGACTCTATGGTCTAAAGCAGAAGCACAAGAAATAACTTCTAATAACAAAATATTTCATTAACACTGACATTTTTATATTTGAAAACAGACAGCCCACGACATTCTTCCTGGATTAATGACTTTTGCCATATTGCAAAAACTTACAAATAACTTTAAGGTTGATTCTAAGACACTTAGATGCCTAACTCTGAGAATTACTCTGAGTCGTCCCAGTGAAACCAATTAGTTGACTCAGAGTAATTAAGCATTAAAGCTAATTATACCTGTTACTGAGGATTAGGTCTTTTCTTGTTTCTGGAATTTACAGCTAATAATTCTGAACAGAGTTGCCAGTTTTGAAGTTTTGGAAAAAAATGCAGTTTCCTTAAAGACGTAGTTCCAAGAAGAAAATTATGGTTCCTGATGAAACAAGAAAAAATAAAAGGATTTTGCATCATCCCAGCTTGCAGGAATATACTGAGTTGCATTAACCCAAAATCTCATGAAGCAAAACACAAGACAGAGATAACTTCTTATCCAGGCAAATTCTGCAACATTAATTTTCTTGAAGGATGAGCTAAATAACAAAGCACTACAGCAGCCTTAAAGTCACACATACTGCAGAGAGTATGAGCACCAGCTCTGCCTGTTCTGATCCCAAAGCAAGCACGCATCCTCCTTCCTTCTTTTCATCTCCTGTCACAGCTGTTTTTCCAGCAATTTTGATGCCATTGACGGCATGTGCATCAGCTGCCCCCCTGACACAGAGAGGTGATGCATATGTGCAGTGCCACAAGAACATCATAACCTGAGAACATCTCCAGCATTCTGAGAAATGGATCTTATAGCATTTTACTCTTGCCAGTTCCATCATTTTGACTAACTTCGCCTTTCTCTTCAAACTGTCCTCAGTCATATTTGTTCACTCAAGTCTGAATCAAAAATTCCTGTCAGATGACAGCTGGTGAAGCGGGGGCATCTCTCCCCTTTAACAGGACTTGGAGAACATGTAAACCTATTCCTGTCTGACACTTGGTGAAGGTCACAGTCTTAAGTCTCCAAAGTATAATACAAGAGTTAAAACCTCAGTTGCTGATAAGATCTTCTCCTCTAAACTGCCTGTTGATACAGAGGTGCTTTCAGCCACTGGGAAGGGCAAGTAATATTAAATGGCCTATCCTTGCCACATGAAAAGTGGCTTTCAGCTTGGATGTTCGTTTTTCCTGGTATGTGTACTCATGCTCCCAGGGCTGGAAAATGGGAAATGAATGACAGCCAGGAAACGAATGACAGACACACATCTGATCTCCAGCTATTCTCCATATTAAACAGAATTAAGACTATCAGTCATCAGTCAGTTAAAGTGCAGGCACGAGGTTTTGTAAGGCAACACCTGATGGCAAAGGAGGCCAGTTCTTCAGGCCCCTTTATAAAAGTATTAAGAAATGCTTTGCCAAAAGCTGTGATTTGGGTTCCTAAGTATGACAGGATCTCCATGACAATAATCTGAGGGAGTGATTAGAGCACAGCAAGAAGTGGAAATTTTCCAAGCATGCGTTTTTACTAATCTTTCACCAAAAAGAAATAAAAACTCCCACACATATTAGAAAGCCTACTACTGCCTATTTGTCTCTCCCCTGTTCTCCTGAGACCAATCTTTTCTACCTGAAATCATAAAGCCATCATAATTTAAAAAATATTTTTAAAAACATTATGTCCTTCAGATTAACCTTTCCACATTATTTCTAATCTGTGAGGTCCATAAATCCAAAGTCATTGAAATTCATATATAGTTTTAGGGAGCATTTATTCATATATCATGAAGCCATGCAGAGCATTTTAATATGGATATATTCAAACATACACTGGATAAACAGGGAAGAAAATAACAAAACTCCAAATGTGATAGCATTTCAAATGACTGCAGAGATGATTAACTGTGTTAAATCATTTGTAAGGATGACCAGGGGCAAACTCAGAAACTTCAAAACAGACTTTAAAATAAAATGATGGGATTTAGAGAAAACTAAAAATTAATGGGATGGAGATTTCTTGCAGAAAATCCAGTCAAGTAATTTAACTTTATTTTCACTTATTTACAATTTACCCACCTCAGTGAGCTATATAAACAATCTTTCTTATTTTACAAAGTAACTAAATAAAGTTCACAAGCTCCTCCTTGCTCACTGCAGCAAAATGTATCATATCCTTCCAGACAAGTCAACATGTATGAGGCTAATACACAAATAACATTATCTTTCCATTAGAAAGCAAACTCATACACAATTTTGATCCCTGAAAAGTATTCTGCATAGCTCTAGAGCTGTATAATGCAGTAACACAGTGGTACAAACAGCAACAGTGAGGCAGCCTGCCATGAAGGCTGTAAGAAATCCTAGGGCTCAAAGAGAGCAAGAAAGGTGTCAGGACACTGAAAATGTAAGACACTTTTGATTTCAACTTTGTGCCTGGTTCAGGCTGGGTAAATTCCCACATCTAAAATGAACAGTCACCCTTTGTGTCCTGGCTTTCCCCCACCAGCTCTGCATGACAGAAACAGCCGACCATGAACATTTCCCAGCTTGCGAACATTTGTCTCAGCCATTCAGCAGTTTCTGCCAGGATCCTCCTCCCTCTTTACACCCTGTGAATTAATTTTGCTTGCAGCAGCACTAACACAGGCTGATGTAGATTTTTTTCCTCTTCCCAGTGTGATTTATTCATCATTGCTTAAGAACAGTACCAAGTTCACTTGCCTTTCTAGACACAAGGACCTTTCTTCTGTACCCATGGCAAAATTATGCACAACCACTCAGACCTTTCCCTCTCAGCTTTGCTTTCCCAGAACACGCTCCAAGCCAACATGTGGCTCCACACCACAAAGAGATAAAACAGATCTTTCATCGCTGAAGGGGAGCAGAGATGCATATTTCTACATCTGGCTCAGATCCCTGGCTGAAGTCAACAAATGACTTAAATCACTTGAGGATCCACCTACTTCAGTGAGATTACGGAGTGACTTCAGTGCACTCAAAATCTGTGCTACACTCCAGGACCCAGCTACAGAGCCAGCTGGGCTCCATAACTTGCACAGGCTGCACCATCTCGATCGAGCTCTATCCGTCACTACCTCTTTCCTCCTTCTCTCCTCTGCCTTCAGAGCCCAGCTCCTGCACTCCTCCTGCCGCTCCTCTGGCTTCTGTTTGGTTGCAACTCCTGTACACATTTTGAAGTCAGGGTGGGAGGAATATATTCACATTCAAAATCTGCCCTCTCCCCATTTCACAGCATGGAAGCTAATTCTGTCTGAAGGAACATCCCTTCTCTGCTGACCTTAGTACAGCTACTGCAGTCATTCTGGCCTTACACCTTCTCCGAGGTGTTTGCTTGCTTTCTCCCTGAGTCTCCGTTCCCAGGTTAAATAAGTAGACAATCAGCCTTGCTCAAAGAAAGGCTGACATTCAGGTGACGTCCCTGAACGACTGAGGAGCTGAGATAAAGACAGCTTCTTGCACCACTTAACAAGAAGTCAGTCTGCTAGAATCAGCTTTGCAGAGGATTGCAGTGCAAAGCTTATTCTTTTTTGGCTAGGGAGGAGTAAGAGTATCTGTCTGTATGTAGAAATAGCTTCAATAATAATGAACACTTGAAAGGCTAAAAGAACCTGACCAGATCAACTCAGTGCAGTAGTCCCCACCTTCCCTAACAAACATCAATAAAATTCTGGCAGGGATTCCCTTAGCAGCTGCACGAAGGGGAAGGCAGGAGAAAAGCTCATACATCTTGGATCATGTAGTGACTTTTAAGCAGTCTATTTCCTTATCAGTCATCACTTCTGCCAATTTATCAAGCTTGAAAGCTACCTACCATGTATTGCCATTTAAAAAGTACAGTATTTTGCAACAGGAAGAATAGAAATCAGCCAAAACCTGTAATAGGTCAAAACTGATAAAAACTACTTGAACTTATCAGCTGGCACAGGACCAGGAAAGTGATTATGCTATTGGGCAACTGTCACAGATGGAGAAGTTTTCAGAAGCAATTTGGGATTAGTTTTTAGATGCCTGAATCAGAAAGTTAGAAAGACAATTTGAAAACTACTTTTAAGAAGATGTGTACGAAAAGCCAAAGATGGGTGTTAAGAGACGGAATAATGCCAGATTGCTAATAATAATAAAGAAAATAAAAGACCATCCCCCAAAAGTGAGAGCAAATTCCACATTCCTCTAGTGTTGCACCAGATGAAGTTGTTGAGAAAATAAAAAATTAATTTCTGTATGGAACTGATTTAGTATCAAATATGGAAAAAGAATTTATGGCTGCCTATAGCTTTATAATGTTATGTAGCTACATTAATTTTGGCAGAAGAGGTAATTTTAATCCTTTGGGAAGTATTATCCTCTTGATATGAGCACATAAGTCAGATTAATAGTATTTGCATATGTATAATAATAGAGAGAATAACCCTGGGTTTGGAAAACAATGCAGTATTTTAATCAGTTTGGGAACACTAGACAAAAAAACTACACCAGGCACAACTAATCGAACAGCATTTGTCAACTCATGCTAGGTAATAATTGTGAGTTAATTGATCAATATCCATAAACAAACATAATAAACTGGTATGTTTTGGAAAGTCAAACAAAGCAGAGTTGTTAGTAAGATCGAAAGACAAGGGGAGGTAGAAGCTGCACTGTTAATCACTTGCAAATTGTGTTTTTTAAAGACCCAGACCAAATACATGCTATAACCAAACTGTATAATTGACTCTGTGTGTGCAGTCTCAGTTCAACAATACAGATAACAGCAGTAATGGTATAATTATAACTTACAGCTGAAGTAGATAAAAACCTGATAGTTCTTAACTAGTGGTTGCAATTAAGGGTGGAGAAGAGCAGTATTCACTGTATCTGGTTATGGTTCATTAATAAAAGTAGATTTGAAGTTCAATACAGCAAAGCAGCAGCTGCATGCTGCAGCCAAACTTTGACCATGCCCTGACAGAAAACAATGACTGGGAAATGCAGCTTGACTCATAACAGCTGTAGGAAAAACAGCTCTGTAAGCAGTGGCTGAGCAGCAAGCGCAGATATGAAACACACTAAATGGAAAGCAAGCAATAAGCACACAAGGAAAAGGTTCTTTCCTGTGCCCCGAGCATCACTTAAACTTCGACTGAAGAAACATCTTTACTTCCTTCCTACCACCTCCCCCCTGCACGGACAAAGAAATACCCGCACCCCTGTGCACACACGTGCGCTGCCAGCCCACGGACAGACAGGGAGAACAAGGCAAGACGGAACACGCGTCCTCCGCCCCCGGCGGAGCGGCTTCAGCACCGCGGGCGGCGGACAGCGCCCCGGGCTCCCGGGCAGGAGGTCGGGCCTCTCCGCCTGCAGGGCACTGGGACAGCAAGGGCGACCCGGCACCCTCTGGGGCACAGCGCCAGAGACGCCAGCAATGAAACTGCAGACGGAAACCTGCTCGGCTTAGAAACGGGGTGGTTTCGCCCCCCTCCCCACACACAGAGCCAAAAAAAAAAAAAAAAAAGAAAAAAGGCATTAACACTGCACCTCACAAACAGTAAGTTTCAAAAGGAAAGCCTGAGCTGCGCAGTATTATAAAGTATGAGCAAAAGTGGCCACACACATTTTCTAGAGGCTATTTCCTCAGACTAGAGAGTTCTCAAACCCAGGAAGCTTGTCTGTGCTTTCTGAGCAAACAGAAGAGTAAACCCAACAGCTCAGAAATGAAGTGGGTACCAGCAGCACGTTTCACTTGCTTTTTGGCTCACTCACTCAATACTGGTTGCTAAGCAATTTTATTTTTTTTTTACTACTCACTGCCAGATGGATTAATGAAAACATGCACTTGCACTACTTACAACATTTTTCATTTATATTTCTTGATACACCAGTAGTGTTTCTTTTAATTATTTCTTTCTTAAGAAATTCCATTCCCAGGTTTGCAAGTAAAGACTCAAATTATAGAGAGCCAGGGGGAGGGGAGGAACAGAAAGAAGCTAAGTGTAATCACCAAATTCTTTGGTGGACTGCAGGATTTGCACATCCTCTGGGTCTTGTAGCAAAGACAGGATGTCTAGCTCAGCATAGAGATGTGAGGCACCAAGTGACCTGAAGGTGCCTTCCTCTTAACTGGTTTATCTATTTATAACTACATGTCATAACATTACCTGAGAGAACACAAGTCAGCACAGTGTTATAAGCACAGCACAGTCAAATAACCACACACAGCCTTTTTTTATTTACACCTTACACACAGCGATGCTCTTTCTGTTTTCACCTCCAGTTCTTTATAGAGCTGAAACCTGGCACTTGGCACAGTCTTCCAGCCTGTGCCCTGGAATGCCAACCAACTTACCCATGGTTTGGCAATTTTTTAGAAGTCATGAGAGAAATACTGACACGCCATACAACGTAACCAACCGCTCTGTCAGTGGTGAAGCCAAACTGCGCATCAGCCATTACCAAGGGTGTAATTGCAGCAGGGATAACGGGAGGGGGAGGGGAATCTGTTCCATCCCCAAATGGGGAAGAAATTGCATCTCTGCCATCTCCAACTTTTTGCCAGCTGAAAAGGGGGAGGAGGGATGGGAGAGACTGCAGCAGGGCAAGCAGCAACTCCAAGGCAGCTCTTTTCCCTTTACAGCTGGCAGTGAGCTGACAGGCTCAGCATCAAAGAATGTTACACAGTTGGGTCATTTTATGTGCTACTGCTGGGACATGAGGGAGGCTACAGTACTGCTGGCTACAGATCCTCCCTCACGCTGTCCCCTTTCCCAAACAGAAGAAGTCTGGTTTGGTGCAGAGAACCAGCAGGAAGAACTTTCTTTTCTTTTGTTTCTGAGAGCAAGGAACCTCTGGTGTAGTTAGTTTGCTGCTGACAGAGTTCACAAGGAAAGGTCAAGAAAGGAGGGAAAACCACAGGCCTAGTAGGAAAGAAACGTGACAGTTTCATCATGTGCAGGATGAACTGAAGGGGACAGCTTAAATCTCAAGGGAGTCATGAGGAAGAGGTGGCAAAGAGGAAAGCATAGTGGAGAAAGGGGAAGGAAAGGTCAGGGAGAGAACTGCAGGAGGTTCATCCCAATAACAGGCAGGAGGAGGTGAATGCAGGGAGCTGGACTTGTGTTGGTAGAAACCATCAGGCTATACAACCATCAAGAGTCCCAAAAGGCAATGCTGAGACAACCGGGGACCTGACAAAACTAAGTGGACAACGCAGGTGCAAGTTTCTTTGCACTTCTGAGGCACAATCCCATCAAGGGAAGAAGGGGAAGAGCCAGGGAGAGACTTGCAAAACACCAAGGAGAGTGTCTCCGGGAGGGACGCCAGCACCTGGCGAGGAGGGACAGTGCAGAAGCCTTGTGGGGATGCACCACGACTCTGTGCAGGGCGAGAGGGCGGCGCTCTGGGAGAGGAGCTTCGAGGGGCTGAGCAGAGAAGGGCAGCCGGCCCCGGCTCAGCCAGCTGAGAGGCACGGGGCAGGAGGAGCCGGTCCGCGGGCCGGGGGCGGCCGGCGAGGTGCGA
>VXBU01002456.1:261349-337893 GCA_013400315.1 Bombycilla garrulus
GCCCCGGGCAGGGTCCGGCCGAGCGCCTTTCCCGCCCCCGGGGGAGGTCCCGATGAGGTGCCAAACGCCGACGATGGGCCTGGCCCGGAGAGGTGCCCCCCCGCACCAAGCCCGGCGCCCCGAACTGCTCCCTTCTAGCCCAGGGCGTCCAGAACTCACAGCACAGCTGCATCAGGACTTGCTGGGATGTCTAATGGTGCATCCCTTCCCCTCCTTGCTCTCTTTGCTTGGGCAAACCCATCACATATAGCGGGATGCTGTGCCACACCTTGGCAGTTTAAAATGCCAAGGGGACTGAGGAGCCGGCACTCAACGTTTGAAACTGACCATCACTCAAAGCCCGGGGCTTGCCTTCCTAAGTCGCTTCGGCAGGTCTTGGAGAAAAATGTGACCATCTGCAAAAACCAGAGACTGTTCTCCGGCTACAAACTGGGCTCGGTGTTTTGTGGCATCTCTGTTTTTCTCTGTTTAGTAATCAGCTCTTTATGTAGACGTCCTTACCCTGTGGTTTATAGGCTGCCTGCCACATTAGGGCTCCAATTTCGGTTGTTTAGTGTAATATAAATAATTTAAAAAGCTATTTTAAAAAGTTGGTAGCACAAAAGTACTATGTAAAGTAAGAGTTGAACAGTTAAAATATGTGCCTAAGAGTGTATTAGCTCATGCCATTTAAATCAGGGCTTTAAAACAAAACAAAACAAAACAACCCACTCTGCTTAAGCTCTGTTAAGTTGTCAGTACTTCTAAAATCTTTTGTTTTGATCGACTTCAATGAGAAAAAGAAAAAAAGACCAGGGAAGGAATGCTGGGGCTCACTAACTCCGAAGGCAGGGATAATAACACTAGTTGGTCTGAATTTTGAAGGAAGGCTTCCTTACTCATTCCTGCAGAGTCAAGAGTTTTCTGTTTGCCAATTAGTCCTAGTGAGGTTTTGGGTTGTGCTGCATGTTCTTAAGGCTGTAACACTGGGTTTAGCTCAAGTCTGCTGTCAGCTGTAATCTCTTCATAACTATCCTCAAAAACTTTCATGTTTCTGGATGCCTGGAATGGATAAGATATATTTTGTTTGCAAATCAGTTCTATTTTGGTGTGATCTCACCAGCTCACCCTGGCTAAAATAGGGAAAAAGTTTTAGTTAGCACTTGCAGGAGAATTTTGAAAACGATCCCTGTTCATACATATGCAGGTGCTTGTAGTTAGACAGCCTCGGCATCTTTGGATGTCTGGTAAACCACCACATCACTTGTGAACGAGGAGAAACCATCTGGTCCATCTGAATCTCAAAAAGAAGTTACATTACACGCTATTTAGGGAAGGTGTGGCCTTACCATTATCAAGGTTGAAGCAGATCCGTGCTTCTTCCAAGTAAGGGGTGTCACTCTTAGATCGAAGTCTTCTGATGGGTCTCCGGTCTATGTCATCTTCAGAAGTTGCTGTCACCAGAGTAGGCACAGTGAGAAGAGTTGCCCGACGAGCTGGTTAGAAGAAATAAATGAAGATGAGAATAGGGGGAGAACAGAGAAATAGAAAGTGTGAGAAAGAGGCAGAAAAAGAATAATAATAATAATTTAAAAAAGACTAGAAAATAAAAGAGAAAAAAATCACTCAATGGATGTAGTAACTGTAGCAGGTAGTAAAACAGGCTGTTTGCTATAAGGTCCTTGCCTTATACTCTACATGCTGCAGAATTTAAGGGCTGCACTGAATGACACCAAGAAAAGATTGCTGTCTTGTGTGCCCAAAAAACACGTTATAGCTCTGTTGCTGCCACAGACTGCTTGTTCTAAGTTCCTGGCTTTGCCACTAAAGCAACTCTTTTCTCAACTTCTCAGTAGCTGCAGTCTCTCTTTTCCTGAACGCTGTTTTTGAGGCTGTGATACCTGAGTAGGGGAAATATTTAAGTGGTCAATCAATTTGCAGATATCAGTGGAAGCTGTAGTTGGAACACATGATGCAGTTATTATTCTTGACAAGATGCAACTATTCTAAAACTCAGTTTCTTGTTGTTTCATCTTGGGCATTTAAAATTAACGGCTACTTTTTGCTCTTGATTACTTTATGTCTTAATTTCTTAGTTGTGGAACAGGGAGAAACATAATTTTCATTCAGTAGGAATTTTGTGAACATATAAAGCGATTAATAGTGTAAAGTATTCATATACTTTAGTGAAGCACCAGTGAAAAACCCATGAGGAAATTAAGATGTCTATCTTCTGAACAGGATTTAAATGGCTAGGGGCCATGCATTCAAGAAAGAGAAAGGAAAATATTTAATGCTGGCTCATTAAGTGAGCACTGCCCATTGATGAAGCAAATGGTAGGATAGCAAAGAATTGCTGTCATCATGCAATTAAAAGCTCTACTATAATCCATATGTATGAGGAGACTGAATTAATGTTGAAGAGGCAACCTTCATTTGGGCATTGCCTAGGTATTTAGCTCTGGACCTTACAGCCTTGATAATGTCCCTTAAATGTAGGTGTTTTATATGTGCAATGTACTTATGAGTGGCTGTTGAATGCTTTGGGCACTGAGCCTATAAATTACAAATCACAAAGAGAAGAGCCTCTATAAATACATCCACCTAAACTCTGTCTCTGAGTAGATGAAGATTACCACAAACACTAGCTGGGATGTGGCTGATCACTGCAAGCATGAGGACCACGCAGAAGTCCTTTCTCCTTCACCTCATATGTACTTGGAAAGAGAATTTCTGCTTTTAAGCCCATCCTTACCCGTAATGTGGTCCTATTAACATTAACTGCCATTTGGGACCCTGTAAGAGCCTAGGAGCCTAAACCCTAAATGTTTCTTGCTGTTGGGACATTATCAAAGTCTTTATCTCAGGGCTTTTGTAAAGCATCACACGTCAAATAACTAATAATGAACTATATTTTCCCGTTGGGACTGGAGAGCATGACTGATAGTGACTAAGAGCATATTCTACAACCTACTAACTGTGATTCTTGCTTTTAAAAGTTTTTAAATGAGACTTGTCAATCAAAGTAGCTTTCAGATGCCTAAAATCTGACTAAAGTGTTAGGTATGATAGCATATAATTAGTATGAGTTAGCAAAAGCTGTCATGCTCTATTTTTTCAATTTGCAGTATTATGTAGTTTACTAAACGAGTAAATCTGTGCTGCTGGAGGTAGAGGTTATTTCTAGTCTAAGTTATTTATTTTCTGTTTTTAAATAGATTTCTTTCAAGTTTTTGCTCATTTCTAACCTAGCATTTGAATTTGAAGTAAAAGCAAAGGGCAGGAGTTGAAATTGATTTAATGGGGTCAACTATTTAGATTAAGCCAAAGTAAACATTGCAACTAGGCTGTAAAACATTCCTCCCTTGTAATAGGGAAATACAGTAATGAAGATAAAAGAGAATGGAAAATTGCTGCTGCTATGGAAAATTTTGTGTACTGCATCTACAAATTTACACTTAAGGAAGATTCATCTATATAGGAAGTCAGCATTTTTAAAATCATCTCATGAAAAAGATTTGTCTTTGAAAACTGGTGTGATCTAGCTGTAGTTAAAGTCAGTGAAAGGGCACCCATGCATTTCAGGGCTAGCTGAATCACAGCACAGAAATATATCTGAAAAAAATTCCAACACCAAACTACGTATACATTTATAGTAAACAGAGAATAAGAGTAGGCTTTTCTATAATTGTTTATAAATCATTTTTACCTTTTGGGTCAAAATATTGGGATCTGGTTTGTATTCATTTTGACTGCAGGTAGGTGGATGCTAGAAAGTGTTTCATGGAGTAATCATTATGTACTACTTTGACAACCGTCATTATCTACCCTTTGTGTATATTACCAAAAGAAGTTTTCAAGAATGACTGGAAATTTTAAGTAAACATTGCAAACATTTCAGAGTAAGCTAATAAGTATTAAAACATTTCGCAATAAAAACCTAAGATCAATTCTTATGCGGCCAGAGAACTGGAAAGTGTAGCTGATCACATTCTGGTATCTACAGACTGACACTGAATGTTTATGCCTTTCATGAATATAACTGTACACACTCTTTTCCTAGTCCACAGCCGTCTTTATTTCAAGAATGTCTTGCCATACATGTTTTAGTAGAGCTGTCAATATAAGCCTAATGTGACTCTTGGGCCCATCACAGATAACCCACCAGCATCTCTAGCGTCAGCTGCTCTCCACAAACCCCCTCAGTCTCCGGGACATGCTTTTAGGAGATATTTTTCAGGAAAATTAGGAAGTGTCTTCTTGAATGTCTTGGAGCAATGGAATGACAGTACAATACACATTAAGGGACCTGCTTACTCTGCATATGGATTTGAGACCAGTGTCGAAAAGCTTAATTTAAGAACCAACTGTAACAGCATGTGGAAGGGAAATCAGACATTTTGTTAAATTCTTTCCTTCTATTTTCATCATTCCTCATAGGCTTACACTCCAATTGGCACATTGTGGCAATGTCTTATCTGCTGTTTGTTAGAAAGGGAAAAAGTTGCTTATGAAAGGAAAAATACCTTAAAACTGTAAATGCTGTAATGTACATCATGTGACATGTTAGAACTGATTATATATCATCTTCCATTTGTTTGTCTCAAAACATTGTATGTTACTGAAGTGCAACACAAGTATGCCTTTGAGAGAAGGGAAAGTAAAATATGTAAATTTTTATATTACAAGTTCAGAGGCATTTTTAACATATAATTTCAATATATTTAGTTAGATCTACAGCTGGTCCCAATTTTTGAATACTGCTTAAAATTAATGAAAACATGAAGGGTGGTTTGCAAAGAATTTTTTATGCCTTCCATTTTTTCCATTAAAATACTTTTCCACGTATTTTAATAAAAATTTTAATAGTAATTTTTGTTTGCCAAGATCTACCTTTATGTTTTGAAGAGTTAAAGTATTGATTTTTTAAGAGTTGTGTCATTATAAAGAAAAAGTTAATTGAGAACATTTCAGAGGTGAAATGGCATCTTCCTAAAAATTAATAGGAGAAAACATGGAATATTCATTTAGATTTTTTCATCCATTTTTACCAGTCAGCCTTTATTAAAATAGCTCATTGGTGAGACAAGTACCCTGGTCATTTTTTACTCAATAGGGTCTTCACCTAGAAACCCTAATTTGCAAAGTAGATTTTGACCTCAAAATGGCAAATCTTTGAAACAGGATTTTTATCTTAGTACAAGTGAAGTGTTAAAATGTTTCTTGTAGATGTCTAGATGCAGAAAGGTTGTGTTTCTAACACATAGAATCACAAGCATCTTCAAATAACACTGAAATAACCACAAGAGGGATGCTGGTATACATCAGAAATCTTAAAGGCTTTTCTGAGGAAAACTTTGTTTCTCAGGGAAAATTTTGAACAACTTTGTAAAATACCTATGAAAATATTTTAATTGCAGTCCTACTCTTGCTGGTTGAATAGGATTCTTCTTCCTTGCTGCTTTTTTTTCGCTAGAGAAACATATGAGATCTTACTCAGTTCTCCTTCATGCTTCTGCAGAGAGGGCTCACCATGGTGTAATATATCTGCATGTAGATAATGCATGCAGAAATATATTTTTGGCTAAAAGGAAGCTTTAAAAATATGAGTTCGGGTACATTTTGATTCATCTAGCGCATGATATTCTTTTTGTGCTAAAGAAACATTATTAGGCTGTGAATATTCTTCCTTAAAGACAAACCAGGCAGTGGGTTCAACTGAATGTTTACCAGGAAAATAAATCTTTTGGTCTGGTTTAATGCCACTTCACTTTATCAGCTGCCTTTAAAAGAAGGTAAAAGGACAACATGTGAAGGGTTGGATTTGGGAAATGGAGTATGAGTGTCAGGAGAGGCAGAGAGTGGAACATGTGGAGAGGACATAATTTGTCATTTATGAAGAAAGATTTATAGGCTTGTGTCTCCCACATAAACACAGAAGCACATGCATATGGATTGCTTCATGTCTCTAAAGCAAAGCTGTTGAAATCTGTCTTGATGGACATCAGTAATCTGAAACAAAATACATAGATACATTGAATTCAACCACAGGCCCAAGGGTTGCAAACAAACACTACCCATGCAAAAGGATATCCACATTTATGCACACATTTGTTCTGCTGGTTTGTGGTATTTGGGTAAAAGTATGCACAATACACCTAACTAGCATTTTTTGGTACATTTTAGGTGAAACTTGCTTGTTTCTCTGTGTCCAAAGACATAGGTTGTTCTGAAATTCTCAAAAATGGGGATATGCTGGAATAGGAGGTGAAAAAGGGATTCTAAAAAGTTTTAAAAGGATGAGGAAAAGGATGATGTTGATTAGGTTCTTAATGGTATTTAAAGGTAGGGAAATTTTATTAAGAATGCACATTTGCTGTTACTAATTCTTCTGATACTGATGTCAGTCTAAGAACTGGTGATATCACATGAATAAAAAGGACCTGGAATCTATCATAACTTTGAAAATATGTTAATGTAGCAGATGGATTAATCATAAAATTTTGGTGGATAGAGGGACATCTAGAGAGGAACAAACCTGCATTAGGATCTGGGGATTCTACAGCAATATTTTTTTATAAAATACTGGACCAAATTTAACATGCAAAAGCAGAAGGGAAGTAGCAATGAAGAGTCAGCAGTGATTAAATCAAACATCTAGAATGAATCAGCACTGACTGAATTAAAATAAATGAGCAAAAATTAAGCACAGTGCGATAAATATTGTAGAAACATAGAGTAACAGAAAAATGTGCCATTAAAACTATACCTGAGAGGTACAGTTTTTATTAAACCTTATAAAGAAGAATTATTTCCTGAAATCTTTTGAGCAGTCATGGCCTATGTGTCTATACAAACTTGTTACCCCTGGCCATATATACTATATTTTTATTTCCATATTTTTTATTTCCCATTTTTTATTCACTCATGCTCCTGATGGGTATAAATTAATCAAGTAAATTACAGGAACGTTGCAACCAATAAAAGCATACCCAATATAGGTGTAAGTGTATCTGTAACTTATTTATAGGTACAATGGATAGCTTAGGATGAACCTGCAAGAGGGTTTTGTTCAGTTATTTAAATAGATGCAGTGTATCTTACCAAATGGCCTAGCAAGCAACTTCAAGGAATGTAGCAGAATCTTCAAGCTAATTAACACAGTTAATTTTAAGTTGGTGTGCCCTGCTGGTGTGAAAGGATCTAAGACTGGGAAAGTGGATGCACAGCTCTCCAGGAGATTAGAAACTATTTTATTGAGTCAGAAGTTGTGTGAGAGCAGAACCCGAACTCACAGCAGGGACCTGAGAGTCCCACTGTGGTGCAATGGTGGATGCCTGCAGCCCCAAGTGGCATCCTGACAATGCACTGTGCAGCCCATGCAATCAGACTGTGCTGTGGTGTTGCTAGAGGCACCAGGAGAGGGTGAGGCTTGGGCCCCGTTCCATTAGATCGTGGCTGCAGAAAAGGGCTATGTGCTGTCTGTGGTAGGCAAATCCCCTTTCATGGTGGTACCTAAAGCCGTCACTTGCAATGTACCGGACAGGAGTTATTCTCTCCTAGAGTTCATCCAGATGCTCAACCCTCTTGTATGCAATGGGAGGCAGGGAGGGGTTCCTCAGTTCTTAATCCTGATAGAGCCTAGATGAAAGCCAAGTGCCAACAGCTCTGTGTGCACTCCCTGCACAGTTTAGTTGACTGTGCTCAAGGCAGGCTCTTCAACATGGTACAGCTGTTGGAAAGGGTGGTTTAAGAGGCCCTGACCAGCTTTGGAGCTTCTTGAGAAAGAAACAAGAAGTCTCAACTGCTGCTTTCTCCCTGATTTTGGAGTTACACTGTGGCCACTGCCCATTTGCTGAGCAAGGCTGCAGCTGTGCCTGTGGCTGGCTACATTCCTCACTGATCCACATCCAGACTGCTGACTTCACATCCCGCTTAGTCTCATGCCTGCCTCATCATCCATAGACTTGTCTGATGGTCTGGACTACTGACTAAACCTGGTGACTGTTACCAGACCTGCTTGGCTTGTGTGCTGCTGTGCTTTACTTGTCACAGGTGAGGGTGCTGCTGCTGCCTGTTTTGGTGACTGGGTTTACTTTCCCTTATGGAGCTGCTCACTTCTGCTGCTCCTCAGTGCCTGCCTGCTCAGCTCTGTCAAATGCGATGTCTTTCTTTCTCTGCATGCTTGAAAGTATAGCTTTCATGTAGAACTGCAAGATCAATGATGTCTCTCCAAAGCAGGCTACAGCAAAGATGGGATCTGCACATTTACAGCTTTGGATTACAGCTTTACCCATTTTTGGGGAAGTTACTCCCTTTTCCGAATTAGATCCTATCTTGACTGTCAACATGGCATTCCTCTATGCAAACTAATGCCATTAGCACAGGCATCTCTCACTCAAGTTCACTGTCTAGGCTTTCATAATCAGTGTAGAGGCAAGATTTATATTAACCCAAGTAAGATGTCTAAGATTAGATGAACCCTGCTTTTAAAATGATGTTTTTTCTCATACATGCCGAGCTAGTTAGAACTCTTGGGTGGAAATATCTTCACTGAGGTCACCTTAGAGGTAAGTGAGCTAAATCCTATTCCAGGTCACATTGTATACTTTCAGCCCTTGCAGGTGAAAGCCACAATAGATTTGTATTTAGAATACATTTGCAGCCAAGAATAACCAGTATCTTCAAGACACTTCAGAGGGAGAAGGCTTTTTTGAAAATGAAAGTCCAGCTTCATGCTTAGATTTCAGATTCAGGTTTTCCAAGGGCAAGAGGCTGGATCCAAGGGATCACAGTCCTTTCTTTCCTGTTTCTGATTTGCAGATGCGTCACCAGGCATTACGCACTTGGCAAGGACATCCCACCAGCTCCTAGATTCCAACATTGAGTACAGAAGAGACAGTCAGGAGGGCTGCAGAGCTTAGGATATTTCTGGCTTATGTTTCAAGACTACAGCCAGCTGGCTTCATTTACCAAGTTTTCTAAATCTAGCTAATCCTACTGCCAGATCCATCTTTTGTGACTTTTCCATCCCTCCTGTTTCACTTTCCTTGAAGGAAACAGGGAACAGCTGTTTGAACAGCAGCTACAGCCTGAATGGGCAAGCATTTCTCTGCTCCGTGCTCAGCCCGTGGCAGTGAGGTGATGGCTGCTCCTGCAGAGGAGAGGATGGGAGAGGTGGCAGCTCGTAAAGTAACACCTCTCTCCTTCTATCCTAAAACAGCAAAGGCAGTTTGCATCTTTCTGCAGGAGTGCCACAAGGTGTGGGCGTTAGTGCAGGCAGCAGAGCATAGAGAACCGATGGGTTGGTTGCTGGAGGATAAAGCCCTGTCTCAGTTTGTGAGGTCAGAGTATCACACATTCAACTACACAAGACCCTAGGCCCGGTAGAATTTGATGTCATCAGTTGTCCATGAGATTATAGCTCTTTGAATTCCTTCCCAACATTTTGCAGTCCTATTCCTTCTCTTCCACTCACAAGGAATGGCTACAAATGAGAGCGAGTGCTTTAGAGCTGCCATTTGTTACATTGTCATGTCATTAATGTGAAAACACCTGAAAGATTTTTTTCTTCATCTGGAGTACTAAAGGGCAGAGATCTTCAAATCTCACAGAAGGGTTGTGTGGGTCATAAACCCCCATTCTACATTTTGTAAACAGAGCACTTTGTAATGCAATAACTAATAATATAACTCCAGTACTAATAATACATATACTGTTTTCTGATGTTGTTTCTAATTAAATGGCAGAATACTGTAGTCTTCTTTCACTCAGTTCTTATTGCAGTTTTAAAGCATATACACATGCTGTTTGATAGTGTGATTTGCTAATAGCGTCATGTTATTATATCAACATCAAATAGTTACTTGCAATCCCATTAGGCAGATCTGTTGACAATGCTTTCTTGCAGACCTTTTATTCAGTTCCATACTACTTGAGCTATGCTATTTATTGCAGATGAGTGCCTCACATTCAGTGTGTTTTGGGGGCGGTTTCAGAAAGTTAAAGCTAATGCAGTTGGCCTGTTTCTCAGAAGGTGGAGAAGGAAAGAAATATGTTGGTTTTGCCCATGTTTGGAGATATGCCATTATCTCATCTAGAAGTGCTTGTTTTTGGGAAGGCAGACTTAAAATTTGGCATAAGGTGCAAGGGCAACAGGAGTTAGCAGAGCTGTATAGGCAGCATGAATGCACACTTGATAGGTTTGAGTTCCTTTTTCTGTACTGGGGGTAAAGCAGCTGAGAGGAAGGAGATATCTAGAAGTTTGGGGGTAAAGATAGTGATAAAGGCATTTACTGCAGAAAAGCTTGATGATTATAATTCTTCCAGAGGCTTATTGTTCGGCTTGCTGAAGCCATCTGTGGCATCTCAGAGGGGCTCAGTGAAAGCCTCTTGAAACTTCTCTCTGCACAGGCCACATTTCGTCTCATGTCCTATTGCCACTGCAGTTGTTCATCTGTTTTTCCCCTCAAGCCCCTCTCCTGTTGCCAGGGGGCTGCTGTGTTGCAGCATTTGAGAATGGAAAGCTGAAGCATTGTCTCTTCTGTGCTCAGAGCAATTTCCCTGCTGGCACTCAGTTTGTTGGCGAGTAGCTGACCTCAAGCACAGAAACATGAAGAGAGGGAAGGTTACTAGAGTTTGGGGAAGGGGCTTCACCCCAAACATGCAGAGGTAAGAGATGCAAAGGGCAGGAGCTGTGGGTAATGCATTAAAAAGAGCAACAGGAAAGGTGAAAAGTGGAAGGGGACAGAGCCTAAGTGCAGTATGGCTTTTCTATCAATGTTTCTAGCTGTGGAGGTAGAAACAGGGTGCACAGGGGAAGCATGTAATTGGTGACTTTCATAAAACATTCACAAGCAGGGGAACAAAAAATCTCCAAGTCTCAGTGCTAGTTCCTATTTGTTTTGGTCAAGGGATAGAAGTCCACATGACAAGAGGTCAGCCCCCTGCAGATGACATTTGTATCAAGGAATACAGTTCTGCATAATGGATTTTGCCCCTTGTTTTGTATTTAATAACTGACCAGTACAAGCATTTCTATATGTGCTAGCAATATGATTTCTCCAAGTATGGGTAAGATAATGTTTTTTCAATCTTGCCTGCTTGGAAGTAGTTGCAGTGAGGGTGACCTGCACAACCCTTACTAGTCACCTTGTGCACATGACTGTGAAAGACTTTCATTGCATGAGCACATGTTCTTTCTTCCACAGTTGCCTCTGTATGTTGCAGTGCATGGAGCATTGGGATGCTGTTGATAATTTGCTGTAGTTGGTAAAGCAGTGAGATGTATATTTCTGAATTTTAGTTTCAAAGGAAAAGAAATGGTTTGTTCCCATAGTGATATCACAGAATAGTTATGGTTGGAAGGGATCACTGGAGGTCATCTAGTCCAACATCTCTGCTCAAAGAGGGTTGAAGAACACATTTCAATATTATTTCTGTAGCAATGCTCAGGCTTGTTGCATTTTAGAGATGGAGAAAAAACCCATCCAAATCAGTCATTGCCCTCAGCTGTTTTTTTTTTTTCCCTGATTTTGTGGTGCTTAGTATTTGCTTCTCTTGTTTAATGCAGGAAGCTGTGTTGTGACAAGAAAGGCTTTCTGCAACTGGTACAGGTAAAAGTGTATCACAACAACTGAGGCAGCAGCTAAGCAGCACAGCATGTGTTAGGCAGCAGCACCTCAGCTGAGCCAAAGGTCAGAGGTGGTACTGCTCCCCATGTATCCTGGGATGGTGGCATCCCATGGGTGGATTATATTTTGCTCTGGGAAAATGGCCTCCAGAGGGAAGGCCAAACTCTGTTGTCCAGACTTTGTATTTGATTAGCAACCAATGAAATTAATAGAGGAAGGAAAATGGATCCCATTTTCAAAAAATAGGAAGTATCTAGAAATAAAAATAGAGCAAGTAGCTGATGGAGCTACTTGGCTCTTACAATTTTCTTGAATTTAATATGGTGTATAAAGTTTAAGGAAAAAAACACAAACCCTTCTCTCTGAAATTGCAAGTTTTCTCCAAATATAGAGCTGGTGAGAAAAATGTGAACTGACTTAACTGAAAATATCATCTATGTTCTGAACAAGTCTCAACTACATTAACAAAGTGGATCTTGGTTACCCTTCCCCTCTCACCCTGCTGCTGCTCTGTGGGGGCCAGCATTTCACAAGGGACAACAAAGACCAGTGAGAGCTGCTGTTTTCAAACCGTGTGGGGGACTGCCTCAGGGCTTTCCTAAACCAGTTTTTCCTGAATAACATCACCTTGCAGTCCTGTCAGCACTGAGAAGAAAAAGGAGGAATGGAAAGAACACCACAGGCTTACTTAGCAAGCTGCAGGCCATTGCTGTCTCCTCTGTCTTGTCCATTTCACAGAATCACTGGGTTGGAAGAGACCTTCAAGGTCATCAGTGCAACCCGATTTAGGTTCTGCAACACCAGAACCTGGATCTTGGCAGCTCTTTTTGCTCCTGCAGTGCACCCAACAGCTCTCACATCTCTTCCTTATCCTCTGAGAGGGCAGATCAACCCCACCATTACCCTTTTTGTAGTCCCTTTTAAAGCCCATGCATTTTGAAGGCCTTATTCTGTGCCCTCTCAACATTTATATTGGTCACTGGCCCCTATCTGGCCCTATACATTTGAACTGTACAGTTAAACTAGTCATTTTCTGAGTCAATGCCAGGGTTTCTTACCTTGGGCTCCTTGACTGTAAAACAGTCTGTGAGCGGACTCGACATCCAAAAAGTAGTCCATTTTGAAGGTGCTTTGTTTTTATGTATGATACTCCGGTATGAACGATCAGTCAGATCCCTAGAAAAGATTACAGAGATGTCAGAGAAAAAAGCTGGTGGGTTTCTTTGTGGAAAGAAATGTCACTAAAGTACTTCATCTGGCATATTAGGGTCAAAGTATTTTCAAGTCACTATTCATAGAACTTCATAAGCCTCCTTTTCTATTTTAGAATGTTTGGTTCAAAGCCTTGTCTAAAGACAAAAAGGAAAAGTGCTACTGCAGTATTAGCAGGATTCGTAGTATCGTCCTAGTACAATCACCTGTATTCTAGTCACAGTCTCCATTTCTTAAGACACATACTTGGATTCATCTGCCTGTTACATGTGCTCTTAGAAAGAAAATCAGAAAAGCTCAGGACAGGGACCTCCTTTAGCCAGATTCACTGCCAATGCCTCTGAATAGGCACTGCTATAACAGACTACATTAAAGATTTCATTCTTGCCACTTATGCCAAAATGTTGCACTAAAAAGTAAGACACAATATTCTGGATATTTCACTCCACCTAAATGGAGCAGCAGCCAACCTTGCCTTGTCTCTCTCCTCTTGCTGACCAGAAGCAGCAACAGGACATTCCACCATCTGTTTTAAAATATGTGGTAAAAGCAATCATTAAGAAATGGTAGGCTACTCCTAGCACTGTTTTGTAGCTAAGGTTCATATTTTTGGCATCCTTTTGAATCTCAGATCTGCCGAGATCCTAGATTACAACTCTCCAAGCTGTACACTGAATTATGTTTGCCTATGCCTGGTAAAGTTCCTGTAAAGATGTTGTAACCCTTCTCCAGCTTCCTTACTACCTTCTGCATTTTATTATACTCTTAAAAACTCACACAAAAAAACCGCAAGATTTGCAGAAAACACACAACCCCGTTCTCTCACCACATCACACTTCACCCCAGCATATAATCATAAACATGCAAACAACTCTGAACAACGTGTATTTTAAGACAGACGGACAAAAATACCTCTAGTCCTTTTCCGTGCAAACCTAACAAAAAGGTTTGAGGCAGGGAGTCTGACTCTTGCTTCAAGTAATTCCTTTAGTTTTGCTCTGAAAAATCAGGAAACCAGCTTTCCAAAGCTTTACCTTTTTCCTTTGATTCAGTTCTCATCAATCAACACGCAGTCCTTTTAAAATTCAGAAGTCTGTCCTGATGAGAAAACTTTTACGTTCCACAGCAATTCACTTTACTGTAGCACTCCCGAACCAGGACTGATACTTACTGCAGAGTATCGAGGGCTGTCTGGCAGTGGTGTAAGCTCCAGTAGTTTCAAGGAGGGTTTCTTTGATCTTACTAAATGTCCCCAGTGTAAGCAAACAATTTTGATTGTTTGATTAGAACTCTGATGAATAATGCATAACGTCAACTGGACTTCCTTTATCAGATAAAAATGTCCAGGAGATGTTGTTACTTAGCAACAGGAGGTGACACTATGTTCATCTCCCCCACTCCCCCTCGCCCTTCGTACTAAAAAATTAAGACCCTAGTTTTGATTTGATGAAAACTTTCCAAAGGAAAAGAAAAATCTATATCAAGTTTCCTTAAGAATTTGTTTTACACGTTGATCTTCCTTTTTGCATCTCATATCCCGAGATATTTTTAATGTTTCATAGTGGTTAAATTTAAACATAACATTGTGTTATATCTAATAATTTGCTTTCACTAAGTAAAATACCTGCTTACTCCATCATTTACCATAAGGGTAATGAGAATGTTTTGCTATGAATATAATGCAAATGACATCTTCAGAAGAGCTTCATTTCTTATCTGGTACTGCTTGTTGGACAAGGCAGACAGAAAAAGCAACACACAAAATGTTCCAGTGATGCTATGAAATATATAGAATATTGAGAAACATTTCCAATTACAGAATTCTTACTTCAAGTAATTCATTCATTCTTGAAGGAGCTCTAACAACTGATATATGCATTCTCAAGGAATCGTTGCATTTCTGCTTAAGATACAGCCTTTTACAAAATACACAATGTAGCTTTTTTTAGGAAATGTACATTGACAAAAAGCCAAAGCACCGAAAGATTTTTAAAAATAAATAAATAATATCAGATGCAGAAGTACTTACCAGTGTTACTGACCTCTTTCCATCCTACTGTCATGGAATAAGACTAAGCAAATGCAACCCAGTCTGTGAGCCAGAAAGAACAGCTTCTAATTTTCACTTCAACCTCGAAATCAAGAGTACTGAAGAGAGAAAGGTGACGGATTTGCCGTTTTATATTATGATGAAATGAAATCTCCTAGCACAGATCTGAGTAGAACTGCTTTCTTTTTTTTATACTACATTAGCCTGCTAATTTGAGGAAAGTGAAAGGCTTTGTTTTACTGTCTTTTATCTGTTCTCTTTGCTACCCCCACAATTTAATTTGCATTTAAAATTATTCTTATGTCTCCACTGCACTCCAAGGTATGGAGCATTTTCTAATCACGATGAATGTTCAGTGTGGTTTTTTTGTGCAATGCTACTTTTATTCTGAGCCAGAAACATGGTGAGTAATTATAATTGCCAGCTATTTTCTAGAATGAAATACAGAGTGGTTGTCTGATGCAGTTTTTGATTTTTCCTTCATTTAGCAGTACATTGCAACAAACTACTCAGTCAAAGCATCAGTAAAAACATAAATCAAAGAGCACAGTGTCATGGCATGATAGCTTAAACATGCATATCCATAGACCATGACAGCAGAATATGTTTCTACTGAGATATTTTCAATTATAATTTGCCTTTTAAAAGTTTAAAAGTGAGCTTGAATAGCTAATAAACTGAAATATAGCAGTTATCTCTTTGTGGCTTCCAACTGATCTAGTTTAGCTTACTGAAGCTCCACATAGTTTGGAATCCTGATCAAGCCAGGCAGTAGGGACTAAGAAGGGCCGTGCTAGTAAGTTGCATGGACATCCCTCACAGAAGGATCAGGACTCTGCATTTTCCAGCAGGTCTTTGAGAAATTCCCCAAAGCCTTTTTGGAAATGAGTAGGAAATTGAAGAAGGTAGTGATAAAATGATCCTTTGATAAATTTAAACTGAGGAATGGTGGTCAAGAGAAGCATCAATAAGCAGTCAGACCTAGTCTTTGCATTTTTGCACATATTTTGCTCAGAAGGTCAGATATAAATGCCTTCTGAAATCCACTGCCACCAAACATTACCGGTGCTCAAAACTGTGGCTTCTCAAAGATTGGATTTTCTTTCCAGTATCCCAAAACTCTATATCAAGTAGCATAGGATTTTTGTTTGTTTGTTTGTTTTTAAGAAGAAACCCAGGAAGATGAATCAACCCTGAGAGTACAGGTTTGATTTTTTTGAGCAGGTTAGAAAGTAAGAATCCCCATGAAGAGGGTACTACATGGCTTCCCATTCCTAAGACTTTTTAAATTCTTTTCCAGAGCACCCAGACAGCATCAAAGATAAGAAGAAGCTACATGAACTCCAAGTAGAGTCTGATATGACTGTTCCTACACTGGCACTCCACTAAATATAGTTGGACTGAGTAGGTGTCTCACTGTGCCACCTTAGTGGTAGATCTGGTTTACCAAACTGTGTTCCTGTTTTCAGGGATGTGACAAACATTTTCATTCCTAAACACAAATTAAAGCAAAAGCAATCAGCAAGTACACTGCAAGCTGCTTTCTTTGCATTTTGGAGAGTTGCTAGCACCTCCATCTTTGCATTTTGGGGGGTTTGTATCTGCCAATATCTGTATAGCTGTATAGCCGTGTAGCTGTCCCTCCAAGCTGACCTCTGATAATAATTGGATCCATTATCTTATGGAACAGGGGCCAGTTCCTGTTTAGTCCAGCTGGCTTTCTTTAACATAAAACCAGGAAAAAGAAGAAAGGCTGGTAGCACAGAGATTGAGAAGGAAAATGGAAGACAGGAGCATCGCTCCCTCCAAGGATTATATCTACCTGTTTGCAAGCAATATGGAGTACTTTTGGTTTTTCCACAATCACTCAGTCAGAAGGAAACTAAAGAAACTACAAGCTTGCAGGCTGGAGAATGTTTAATGGCACCTATCCTTTAGCCTTTGATGTATCCTCCTGATCCTCATTGCTATGCCCCTTTCAATATGTATTGTCATCTTCAACCATGACTGGCAAGCAAAGTCATTGAAATCACCAGCAGCCTCTCTACTGACTATTGCAAGATCATCCATCTTGATACTTTCATCCATCTCAGGGATTTACAGTTTATTTAAAATTATAGTGCAGCATTTCTGACAACTGCTAAGAGCTCTTTCCGACTAGGGAGCACTTAGCAACAAGAAAGGTAACAGCGCCTATATATTTATGTGCTTCTGTAGCATTCATCACCATGAGGGAAATCCTTGTCTGCCCGATTAGAAAATCTCTAGGATGGTAGTGTGGGCTCAGATTTGACCCACAGTCCAGGAAGAACTTAACTCTCAGAAACAGAAATCCAGTACCTCCAGTTCAGTTGAAAAGCCTACATTTCTAGAGAAATGTGCAAATGAAACAGATCAGGCTTCACGTATCCCTGAGGCTCAGTGGGAAAGTCCTGCACAGCTCTTGTGCTAAAGCACAGTCCATTGAGATGTGTACTCTGACTTGGTTTCCAAAGAACAGCAGAGCAGCTCAGGGGACAAGAAAGGGAAGGGCAGCAGTAGCCAGAATCAGAAACTGCACTCTCTGTTTTTCCTGTGCTCTGTCAGGGCCCGAAGGCAAACTTGCAAAACATCTGCTATTGACTGGACCTCTTATCAGCATAGATCCCTGTTTAGGATAACAGGTGAAGTGATTTTGTAACATACACAGGTATCTATAGAGGACTAGACAGAGACTGAATGTTTTGTGAGCTAGACCATAATACCAACCAGTCAAATTCTGCTAAAGAAATACTTGGAAAAATCCTGTCACACTTAGGAAAAATCTGAAGCCAAAATTCCTCATCATGAGCTATAGTAACCTACTACATCACATTTGACTTTTTCCCAAATTAAAAAAAGCAAGCCAACAAAAAACCCTCCCAAATCTCAAGAGGAACATAAATGAACACTTGGCATTTAAAAGGAGTGAGAAAGGAGTGAGTAGCCTTCTGGTTCTCTAACAGTCAGATACATGTAGGCAATGGGCTGAGGTTTTTTCCTACCCTGAACTCTCTATTGAGAATATAACTGTTACTGTAATGACTCAGAGCCTTGAAAAAAGAGTCTGCTGCTGACAAACACTAATATTAACCTGAAAGAAAGTGGGAGAGAGAATGTAATGTGTGACTGAAGAAGTGTAGGCAAAGTGATTATTACAGAGAGTTGTTTCCTGAGGGATACATTCAGAATGAAGGAAGAATATAGAAGTTTAAGCCCCTAAGCTGTGAAGAATGGGCTTTTTTTAATTTGTAATTATTAGTCTTGTACTTAGATATGTTAAAAAGAGAGGAATCCTACCAAAATTAGGACACAAATATGTTCTCTATTTCTTATTTGTAATGCAAGACAGATATTATGATGCACATAACAGCAAAAGACAAAAATATTCAAATGAGGTTTGCAGGTTCTTTACAGGGATAGAGACTAACATTGATGCTTTCAGAAGTTTCTACAAATTTTGTACGGCTCCATTTTGGGATCCTTAGGCTGAAACCACATAGGAATTTAAAGAGAAAGAAGGTACTTCCAGTGCCATAGTATTTACTTTTAATGCTTCTGCCATGAAAGTTATCAATTATCCAGAAACTTTAAAGAGAATGTCAAGGGAACTCTGGCTCTTGAGATCAGTGGAATGTTTGGGCAGTGCTTGCATAGCATCAGGGTCACATTCTTGTTATTTTGGTCCAAAGCAAGAACTGCATGGATTCCAGTGCAGAAAAGATGAGCTCTAGCATCATGAATCATGAACTAGAAGTTCAAGAAGTTGCAAGTTGAGAAAATCTTTAAAGTGCTGTCATTGAGAACAAAGGTTAGCTATCCTGCATAGTAAAAGTCTATTCTAAGATGATGTATGGCAGTTTGATACGCCTTCATTTGAGGGAGGAGAAGTTGAAGTCATAATTATATGATAAACAGAGAAGAGAGAATTTGGGAGTGCATGTACGTTAAAGCCTAATCCTCTAGTCCTTATACAGGCAGAAATTCTTCTGCTGTAATAGACCTTAATCATTTTCCTCAATTACATGACCGGATTATTTTTTTTCCTATAAAAACTACACAGGAATGGAAGAGAAGGAACTTTCTCTAGTTCTCTCCCACGGGCAACTTGGTGGAAGTAGTGAAACATGGAGCTATCTGTGGCAAGGAAAGTGGAGGAAACTAGTAAAATAGCCGATTTAGGTACGACAGTCTTCACTGCCTCACCAGCATTCAGCAGTTAAGAAGGTGGAGGCATTGGTTTTCGATTTCCTGCTCACTTTCTAAGGAGTTCTGGCAAAGGAACTTTAAAAGGATCTAAATCGGCTGCTGGAAACAAAGACAACAAAATAATCCATCTTTCTAGGACTGAGCAGTCATCAAAGCTTGAGCTATCCCCCTGCATATGATAGTGTGGCTGGCCAAATATGTAAGAGGAAATGCCTTTATTTTGCACTAATACAGGTACTATCTCAGTCTTAACCTTCCTTGAAGAAAGGGAAAACTAGCACTGGGAAACTGGAAACAACATGCTCACAGTCTCCTGATGGTATTTGAGAAATTGCACCAAAAGAAAATCAGTCATAAGCCTGGTTTTAGTTGGTTAGTGGTTTAAATGGAATAAATAAATTCCGAAGTAACTCAACAATGAGAACTTCAGTGAAAACAGCCACCTGTTTTATATTTCCTACCTTACGTTGCTCTGGAGCTACTGAGGAGCTGTATCTTTCACAATGGAAATATTTACAGGAATTGTAATGAAACAGGTGAATATAACTGAAAAAACTGTCCAGATATCTTGAGACTCATGGAGAAATATTACTGTACCTTACTATTAAAGTTATTCCAAAGCTTACCTGTACCTTTAACTTAGTTTGGATGCAATTTTTAATGTGCACAAGTTGAGTATTTTATGTATGTAGGTATATTCAACTATATATTGCTGTGCTCTCTGTGCTTTTTTGAAGAACTTGATCATAATGCAGGTCTAAACAAGGTCACAAATGACAAGTGCGATAACAAGCCAGAGGAACCTAATTCTTTCTTTCTTAATTATAGTGAAACTGTAGTGCTGTCAAGTTACTTCTGTCTGATATCAAAAGTGTGGTTCAAAAGAAGAATATGTACTACAGCTGCATGTTCCATTACCATGATGGGGGATTACACGAGTTCTCCTGTCTCTTCAGACATGCCTTTCTGCCCACATCCTCCTCCTTCTTCACCATACATGGCAGGCTCAGGAGAGTACTTAAAACTTCGTGTTGTTCGTGATTTTAAAGAATTTCTTCTTGGCCTTTGAGCAATCCTTCTTTGCAACTCCAGCAGGAATTTGTAGGACTAATACCAAATTTGCATTGCATTATGGAAGAGCTAATGCAGATCCCCTTCTCCACCTTGACACAAGAGGAAATCTTTTAATGGAACGCCAGGCTGGAGATTGTTTCTAAAACACTACAGGCAAGGACAGTCCAGTGTTTCATGTTGGTTGCACTTGTTTTCAGTCAACACTGTTGCAAAGAAAAATTGAGCATTTTTTCTGTTGTCCAAGTTTTACTAATTATTAGAGACACTAGAGCCCCGTCAGTGAGGTGTATCCCCATGAACTGACAGTGTGTCAGGCAGACTTCAAACAACAGCCCTGACAAATGACGTTTCACCATCTATGAGGGGTCTTCCCAAAATAACATTCAGTGTTTGCTCAGTGCTCCTCAGGGCGGTGAGTAATATTAATAAAACATTGCCCTGGGGAGAATGAAGAAAAAAGGTACTTTTGGAAAAGTCAGATTAAAAAACAAAAAAAAAATCATGGTGCTTAAATACTTACTAAAAGTCAATGGAAAGTGAACTTGGATTATAGTCAGTAAGTACACTGCCTCAGTTTCAATCCTTATGAAGCAAATTCTTCTCTTATGGACTACCTTCTGAAACAGGAATTTTTATTATTTAGCTTCTTGATTGACTCTCATCTGCATATTGTTAAGTAGTAATTTCTAAAGCATTTACATTTTTCAGTTAGTGAAGCCAGCAAATGTCCCTCACATGGCACACACACACACCATCCTCAGAAAATTTCCAAGGATCTAAATGCCAGCTAACTGCACAGCTGGCATCCTACTTCTGGTCATGCCTGGCACAAACAGCAGCTTTAACATCGGGTGGCTGCAGGCTTAAAACACATGCTGAGATATGTGACTCCCACCTCTGAGCTCTTCGACACAATCACATGGATGTTCAAATCATAATTGTAAATCCAGGGCTTGCTTTCAGTTGATTTCCAGTAGCTGAGCCAAGGGCATGGTAGAGTGAGCAATTCAGAAAGCCTGGTCTGACAAGCAGGTCTCACACCAGTCCTGTTGTAAAGTGGAGTGTGCATGACAGTAATCGCTGGATGGGTTACTATTGCAGCAGATTTACAGACACTGCTCAGGAGGAGGGGTTGTGGCTGTAGCTGCTGTGTTGCACAACAAAAGGAAATGAGAAGCTCTGAGCAGCTGTGGAATTATAGCCCTGAAGCTACAAAGATGCATGTTTTGTAGAGGTCAGTGTCTTCAGAGGCAGGTGATGCCAGGTCTGTTAATGTAGACACCAAGCATCTTTTTTGAGAAATATGACTTCAATATTTACCCCTCCCCTATAAAAGTATCTCAGGGTAATAATAACAATAAAATCCCCTCCCCCCAGTGTTTTCCTTTTAAACACATCAAGCATCAGAAAAGCTGTCATTTCAGACCAACTTCTGCCCATCCCTATGGCAACTAATGGAAGCATTTAATACTATATATACAAAATGTAATTTGCTCCCCCGCCATCTCTAGTTATACTCTTCTTTTTATGCTAAAATTGCTCCATGACGCCTACAATGTTTGGAAAATGCTTTTGAAGTGACATGCATCAGAGGTTCAACGTCACTGAAAAAAGCTCAAGTGACCAATTAAAAAAAATATTGATTTTGGAAAAGCAATTGTGGAAATTAGCAAAGGCCAAAAATATATTTTCTGAAGAGTTATATTTGTAGTCTTGGAATGCCCAGTATTAAAACTTACAATGTGTTTTTGGTAAAGAAGAAGGGAGAGGAGAAATCAAGCACTGATTATCAAACTAGAAAAAGTGACAGTATTTAATATTTTTGCAGGCTCCAATCCTGTTCATAGAAATAGCTTTTAAAGTTATGAAGCAGTCTCTGGAAATCCTCCCTCTGCCTAGCCCCTTATAGCTTTAAAAGTTACTTATAGTCAGCTTGAACTCAGGGCTTAAAATACTAAAATAAAAATAATGAAAAGATAGAAGTAATATGGATTTCTTTAATGTCCTTTTCAGAAGAGAGGGATGTATCCATTGCTTATAGCTCTGTGTTATGAAAGTTCTCTGTTCTGTAACAGAGAACATTCTTACAGTTATTTGGTTGTCCAGATCATCTGACTTCTTCTCTATTTCTTACAGCTTTTATCTATATCTGTTTCAAAGCTGAGCACCATACAGTAAAATTGTTATTAAATGCAAGGAAACTAGGTAATAACTTCATTCTGTTACCTCCTTTGAAATAGTCTGACATGCACAAAAAAACCACCTAAATTTCAAGTGCCAGCTTTAAAAAATACGTAAAGCTATTTTTGTAATATGTAAACATACAGATCCACATACAAATTTATAAATACTTACAGATGAGACAAGAAGAGAGCTACTGTGAGAGCTATAGGCAAGAAGAGAGCTAGTGTGTGCTAATACACTGTCTCTGTCATTGTTACAAGAGCAACAGAAACTGCCAGGTTATCAGAATATCTACCAGGTATCTCAGGTAGTGATCTCAAGTGTGTAAGGGAACATCATTAAATTCAAGAGACAGGGTAGCTCTGCTGTTGCCTGAGTTCTTATATCAATTGTCATAGTGCTCTGCAAGCGGGAGGTCTTGCAACAATCACCACTTGCGTGTTGTTGACACCAGTTGTCACAAAAATCACCAGTTGTTGATACCAGGCAAGGACAGGTATCACCTACAGGCTAGGTTGAGTAGCTTTATAGAAAGTAGTAGGTTTGGAGAAAACATTAAAAGTTGTGCAGAATTTTATGCATCTTAGAGCTCGCCAGCATGAGGAAGAGAGTGAGAAGTACCAATTTACTTAGGATAATGCTTTTTACAGTAATTTTTCTGGAATTACAAAATCATTAAGGTTGGAAAAGACCTTCAAGATCATTGAGTCTAGCCTTTGACTGAACACCATCACTCCAACTAAACCATAGCACTAAGTGCCATGTCCAGGTGTTTCTTGAACACCTGCAGGGATGATGACCCTACCACCTCCCTGGGCAATCTCTTCCAATGATTTATCACCATTTTAGTGAAGAAATTTTTCCTGATGTCCAACCTGAACCTCCCCCTGGTGGAGCTTAATGCCATTTTTAATTCTCCTCCTGTTGCTATATGCCTGGGAGAAGAAACTGACGCCCACCTTGCTACAGCCTCCTTTCAGGCAGTTGTAGAGAGCAATAAGGTGTCCTCAAGCCTCCATTTCTTCAGGCTAAGCAACCCGAGTTCCCTTGAAAAGAATGTGCAAAGGAAACAACTGCAGAGGAGGTAAGTGGGCACAGCAGCACTACAATGGTGACTAAAGCCAGACAGTGCCAGCTGCTTCCTCTAAATCATCTCTCTTTCACATTCCTTTGGCAGGCATAGACCATTGAAAAATACCTGTAGCCTCCTAACATGGTTCAATTAGATGAAGGTCTAACCAGAAACTTTTCCAGTAAAGGAGCCGCTTAGACAATATTTCAGGGATTGGACCTTGCAAAGGCATGGTCAGTTCCTTTTAACTTTAGTTTTCTGTCTGGAACTACAAGTGGTGTGTAGGTAGAAATAGCAATGTGCCAAAAAGGGATAGGATAGAGTCTAGAGAAAGAAGGAGACAATTGCTACATGGAGCGAATATTGCAGCATGCCATAAAACCCTGCCTGTAACCCTGATATGTGTTTTCCCATATATTTCTTATTTGGCTTGTATTTTTCACCTGTGTAGGTGAATGTAAGAAGTTCAGTCCAAGCTGTGTAATGCACAGATAAAACCAATCTCTGCTTTGAAATAGGTTCTAAACTGAAATTCACCAACTGTGGCAAGAATTTGGTATTCAAAATGTTCTAGTATTAGGATAAAATGTGCTTCTGCCCGTGAACCATGTAAGAAACACACTTTGTCACAGAGTTCTATGAACAACTTTCCACAAAATCATAAGACAATAAATGTCTTATCAGGACTTGACCAGGGAGTTTGAATTGAGCCACCACCACTCTTTCTCTTGCTCCAGCTTCTCTCTCCTGAGGAGATACTTCAGCTGGGAAGCTATTCTCTCTGAGCACTCAGTGGACAGCAAAAAACAATTACACCAGAGGTTACTTCAGAGTAATCCTGTCTTCCATTCCTCACTTCTTCTACTAAGAACCCACAGAAACAAAGTCTTAGCAAGAATCTTCTTTGTGGTGGTTCAACACCTGCAGCTCACAGGGGGGCTTCGGTGGGTCTCATAACAAATAAGAACAAGTTGTCTGGCTGTAGAAATAAGGGAGAATCAATCCTAGCATGGTTTGGGCTGGAAGGGACCTTAAAGATCATCTAGTTCCAACATCCCTGCTATGGAGAGACACCTTCCTGCAGACCAGGGTGTTCAAAGTCCCATTCAATCTGTCCTCAAACACTTCCAAGGATAGAGCATACACAGCTTCTATGGGCAGCCTGTCCCAATGCTTCACTACTCTAAAAGCATAGTATTTCTTCCTACTATCATGTCTAAACCCACCCTCTTTTGATTTAAAGCCGTTTCCCCTTGTCCTAGAACTACATGCCCTTGTAAAAACACTCTGTATATGCTTTAGCATGAAAATAGGATATGATGTATAACTGAATTAGAGCATCCCTAATGAAAGAGACTAGTTGAGCAGTATCTATAGCATATAACATCTCTAACGTGTATGATGGGTTCCTCTAGGCAAATGCTGGCACTACTGAAATCAATCTGGGTTTTATGCCCATCTTCTGCCTGCCCCATGTGAATACTGCATATTGGGAAATGTTAACATTTTTTAAGTTATACAGACTTTTGCTTCTAGGCTGCAATTTTTCCCTCAATGCCTGAAGCCTATGAGAAAACACAATTTGCTGGAAACAACTCTAAAAGCCTTAGGAAGTGAGGACTGGAACATACAGATAGTGTGTGTTTAATAAAAGAGAGATGTAGTGTGCTCTTCAAGAAAAAGATAACTGAAAAAGGAAAAGGTCTTTGAAGGCAGTACTTCTTGCAGACTTGCACTTTAAACGGGAAAAAGCATAGTGGGAGAGATCAATAAACACACAGCAAACAACAACAAAAGCCCAGGTTCACAGAAATGCAAGGCAGAAGGAGACTCAAGAAATTCTCTAATCCCTGTGCACCGCTGCAGAAATAACTTTACCAAGCTCATTCTTCACTGGTGTTTCTCTAACTTACAGTTTAAATCTTCTACTGAAAGACACCACAAACTCTCTGGTAGGTCTTCCTAATGTTACAAGACCTTTATGATTAGAATTTCTTTTCTTAAAATCTCCCAATTGTTCTGCTGCAAAATGTAATTTTTTCCCCTTTTTTCCTCTGATGCATATCATGAATAATTGAGGAAGATGGTGTAACTAGATTGTGTCATGTAGAAATAATGTATTCAGTTACTTTGCTGAAGGGAGAATTATAGTCCTCTGTAGGTGACTAGAAAGCCACCATGAGACTCTGAAATGTGAGAATATTTGAAGAACAGGATTGATCACTGTCTTAATAATGAAGAAATACATTTGAGATGCTTAAAATAACTATTTGTCTAGCCCCTCAAGCACTCTGCTATTCAAGCCCTGTCTGTCTTCTGCAAAGATTTTTCACTAAGTAATAATCCACTGGATTTCCCAGTCCTCTGGAGAATTGTGATAAAGCCATATATTGTCATTATTGGTACAAAAAGAAAAGCCTACTTGTGTCACAAAATCTGGTCCAAACTCCTGGCTGGACCAGGTTGGCCTAGAGCAGATTGCACAGGATCATATCTAGGCAGGTTTTGAATATCTCCAGAGAAGGAGATTCAACAGCTGCCCTGGAAGACTGTTCCAGTGCTCTGTCACCTTCAAAGTAAAGAGGTGTTTTTTTTTTTCTCATATTGAAGTGAAATTTCCCATGTCTCCATCTGGAGTCATCTCTTATCCCAGAAAAATGGGACCAGCTCTCTCAGCATTTCTTCGTGGAAGGGGTGCTTCAGTACTGTGAACATCTTCATGGGTCTCCAGGAGTTCCATGCATTTCTTGTCCTGAGGAGCCCAGAACTGGACGCAGTACTCTAGATGTGGCCTCACTAGGGCTGAGTAGGGTGGGAGGATCACCTCTGTTGACCTGTGGCAATACTCTTCCTGATATACCCCAGGATCCCATTTCCCATCTTGGCCACAAGGACAAACTGCTAGCTCATGGACAGCTTGTTGTCCACCAGCACCTCCAGGTCCTTCTCTGCAGAGCTGCTTTCCAGTAGATCAATCCTTATCCTATACTGATGCATGGGGTTATTCCTCCCTAGGTGCATGACAGGATTATTGCAATTATTATTCCACTAAGGTGTCCTTCCATTTTCATATCCATGACTTTTTTACTCTTACAGCTCATATGTGTTTCTGTAATAAATAAATTCCCACCATCTAGTCATAGACTTCTTGTCATCTTCTCTCTCTGAGGATGTCTGTCACTACCACTTAGATTTGTCCCTTTAAATCACATTCACCAAATGAAACTGGTGAAGGGTAGAAGAAATGGTGAGTCGAAGATTCAGCAGTAGACTCCAAAGGGATATGATAGTACTGAAAGAGGACAGGCAATCACAGTGGAAAGATCCACCCATCTCCCTTAGAAAGATATTATTTATTCAAGAGTAACCAGAGAAATGTCTGTTCAGATTGGAGTGACTAATAAATACTCTGAGCCTGTTAAAAGCTAAAACTTGGCTAGTGAAATAGAGAGTGGTTTGAGTTGACCCCTTGCAAGGCAACAGCAAATGCTGCTTCTCCCAGAAGTGGCAGCCAAAAGCCCCATGGGCACTGGGTTTTCTTCTGCCACAGAAGCTGAACTTGTGTCTCCACCGCTTCTGGCGGAATTAGAGGGAGAGCAACTGCTGCTTCTGGAAGGAACTGAAACTCCCTGGCAGTAGCTGCTTGGCGAAGCAAAACAACTGAAACAGCTCTGGCAAAGAGTTCTGTAGCCACTGCTGTTTTACAGGCTCCCTTCCTCCCCAGCAGTCTGCTATGCTGTGAAACTCTGCCCTGTCTAAACCTGGAGCTGGCTGGGAGAAGGAGCCCAGTCATGACCTGGGATTGAGAGCATCATATATCCAAGATGTAATTAACTGAATGCATTCCTTCTGCTGTGGTTAGAAGGGACAGCTCCATCCCAGCTGCATTTCATTCCTCTATTCATTGCAGATCTGGATTTTGCTGAGAGATTCAACTAAGCAATGTATACATCTGCTTTAAACAATCTTCAGGAAATAAATCATTTACAATTTGAGCTATTCCATTACTATTCTTCCTCATAATTTGCCTGAGTCCCTAATGTCTGCAGTCATGACTCAGAAGTCCCACTGTGGCAGGCAATGAAGAAATAACCCCTGTCTGAAAGAATTTACCATCTAAATATTTTCTCATTGAAATCAGTAGCTAAAGCTGATAAAAGAAGAGCTTCCTTTCTCCGTGGAAGCAAACAGGAGAATAACAAAGAGCATGACAAAAGGATAGACCATTACCATTAGTGGCACAGCAGGTGCTCTCTGTGTCTTACCGTTGTTTCAACTCACTAGCACAATACCTAAGTGCTCTGTACATTTTAGTAACATCCACAGCATCTTTCACCCCTCCTCAAGACTTTCTTCATCGTCAGTGCTCTTCTGAATTTAATATTTTACATTTCATCGTGTCTGCATTTTTTTCAGTTTCTGTTTTCTTTCATGCACAGAGACACAATATGAGATTCAGGACACTAACTTGTGATGATGATAAGGAAAAAAACAAGTGAACAAAAGCCATCAAGCTAAAGGCCAGCAGCATAAACAGCACAGACAGCTATTTCCTCCAGGACATAGCTGTTCTGGCTCCAGCACACAGAATGGAACCCCAATTACAGGTAGGAAAGTGTGTTTGAAGTCTTGATCTCTGCCACACATCCAGCTCTGCTTTAGAGCAGGGGTTAAGCAGCTATGACATAAAGTGCAATGGCACATTAGGAGGAAGCCAACATCAGCATCTGGCTCCCAAACCAGATGCTATTGATGCGGTGCGCAGCATTTAAATTTTGTGGATTTCCACTAGCAAATACACAACCAATCTGGAAAAGAAAAACAGAAATGAGACATTTCTTTGTCTGATCTATGTCTTACAGGTCACTAAATAAGGCTAGGAAATATGAGAGAAATTATGAAATACAGAGAGCTCATCCATGAAATAGATTAAGCAGAACAGTTCCTAGCTGAAATACTTGTAGCATGAAACTTTTACTGGGAGAAGATACATAAATGCACAGAGATGCACAGACAAGAAAAGTATTAAAACAAAATTTAGTGATAGGTTAAAAACGTTTCTCCTATCTGCACAGTTTATTCCTCTCCAATGTGTTAGGGCGCAATAGCTGCCCTGACACATGGTCTTGCTAAAGCTGCAGAAGTTTGGTTTTTTTTTTTTACTTGGCTAGCTCTGGAAAAAAAGTATGCTATCTCTAGTCATTCTCTGGCAAAGTGCAGTATATCTAATTTTGTTGAATTCCAAAACATACTGTACACCAAAGTACTTGTAGGTGTAAAGGAGAATGTCAGGGATGAGTCAAAGATTAATACCTAAAATATAAAATGTGAAATGGGAATTGCAGTCTTAAATATCACGTTAAGAACCAGGAAGTATTTACCTAATCTGAAGCACCTCTTGCACTGTAATAGGCAAAATGCTACTTCTTTGAGTTACAGGGGATTCTTTAACAGTCCCAGACTTGAGCAGGAAGATGCACAGGAGTGGCAATTTGATGAGACTTTTACAAACTTCAGCAGAACTCTTACTCATTGCAGCACTCACTTCACTCATACCGACTTCTACTCTTCTGCAGAGCAAGGATGAGCTTAGGATGGTACTTAGGAATATGGATGTTTGACTAGTTTATTTCCTTCAAACATACAATTTCTTCCACTATTGCACTGCAAGATTGTCAGATAAGGTTTCCACTTTCACTGATCTGCCCCTTCAGTTACCTCAATTCTCTGTTTTTCATCCATCATTACAAAACTTTCTTTTGCTTTCTTAAACAAACAGACAGACATGTCTACCTTAGCACTAATCTTAAACAAGAAAAGAAACCCCTGTATGTGATGCTGTCAGTGCTTCCTTCTTTCTCATTTTTACCTTTTACCTCTTACATTCAATTGTGAACTCTGTGTCAAGATCACATCTTTCCTGTGTGCACAAAATCCTAAAATCATACATGGAGTTTTTAGACACTTTGTAAAAAAACCCCAATAAATAGAGAATAAAAGACTAGAGTTTTAAACAGCTTGTTATTTTCTCACTGTCACTAAGCACAACACCTGGTAAAGACACAAGGATTTTTTTTTAAAACACAGTTGAAGAGCCAGTAATGATGTCTTCTTTGAATTATTAATTCATAGGCCAACATGTGGAAGTGGTTCTAACAACACTCAAAACCAAGTTTTAGCTGATTCTTGGAGCTTTACCAATTAACTTCTGTTTTAGTAATCAGTGCCCAGTGATTCCATCCAGTGCTGCTCAAACCACATGCTTCAGCAGCTGATACTTTGCACTGCTCGTTATCTGGTGAAAAATAGGATACAAAAATAAAACTTTGGGAAGCAGACTTAAATACAGTTGTCAATTGGTTATAGAGAACCCTGCGAAAAAGTGATTTTATTTTTCTTAAAAGAAAAATAGGTTCATCAGAGAAATAGTTCTAGAGACCAGACTTCTGAACCCCTGCTTTTTAATCAGTTGAAAAATAGCTACACACATATTTTTAGTAGAATCTAGGAAATATCACTCCTTGACATCAGCCAGCTCAGACTCACTGTACTCCAAAGTAACCATTTCATGTTTTAGCATCTTCAACAAGTCTTAACATGAATTTAGTTCTATTCTTGACTGTTCAGTTCTCTGCTTATCAGAACATAACTACTAAAGAAGGTAACCAGAACCAGCAGGGATGAGAAATCTACAGGTAAGTTACTATCCTTGTGATTCCCCTAAATCCTTGATAAAGTCAAACTATGTTTATGGCTGAAGGCTCACCATCTCCATGTAGCTTTTCCTCTGTAGTTTGTTGTGTTTTCCTTCTAACTATTTCTTATTTTATGGAGACCTGGGTGCTTATTTTGCCATCTCTTAACGCCACTTGCTTCATCTAATATGTGGCTGGGTCAGGTAAACAGCCCTCTAGATACAACTCTATTCAGCAAATTTCTGCTATAAAGACTGGCATTTAAAGAAAATAGAGAGTTTCTTTCTATAAAGAAAAGCAACTACAGAAACTGAATTGATACTCAGAACATGTAAATTGATAGTCAGAACATGTAATGGACAGAAAGTAAAGCTAACTGAATGGCTGTAAGGATGCAGACTTCTGCACTTTGAATATACTAAAACACAGAATATTTACAAGAGCCCTGCTAGAGGAAGGTGTTGCACCTCTATAAACACCAAGTTCTAAAAGCTTACATCATCAGTCTGAATTTTTTGCTATGATTTTAGTAAACAACCTAGCACATCTATCCATCACTTCACTTGGTGTTGAGTATGACAGTCAGTCCTGTAGAACTTGGTAGAATAATCATTATATTATAGAACAGAATCACTGTAGTTGAGTAATCTAATGGCAGCAACAGAGACGGTCACTAAGTTAATTTTTGGCATTCTGTTTTAAGCCTATGCCAAAGTTATTGCTAATCATCTCACAAACAAGCCAGTTCACAGTATAATATTCTCAGCAATTAATGAGTTAGCACCTATGTAATTACAAAAGCTCAACTATTTCTTTTTTTTGCAACTGTGCCAACTACAAGCTCATAAATGCTGTCAAAGCCTGTCAGCATCTTACTGAGGGGGCAATCCACAGTGAGAACTAAAGAAAATCAAGGTAGTCAAGATTTATTCAGCTATTACAATAAATGGTGCAACCAATATGAACAATCATGTTAAAGGAAAAGTTTTCAAAATCTCTTTGGCCAATTTCAATCTTATTGTTTTCAGATACAGGAAGAGGCTTGTAACACCAAGTTGTTAGAAAGAAGAACACGGACTGGACTGGAATCTAATGTTAGTAGTGACATTCCTACAGAAGTGTCAAGGGAATCTTGCATCTTTGAAAGAGGTCAAGGTCACTAAGACAAAAATTTCAGCCTGTGAGAAATTTTTGCACAAAGAGTGATAGAAATTACTCCTGGTGAAATTTTCTGGAATAGGAAGGCATGATGTGAAACCATTAGGTTGATATTTGTAAATGGGTCCTATCATTGTTAGTAAAAGGGGGAAAAAAAGAAGACTGGGATTTTATACCTGAGAATTTTGTGTGACTGTGTATGCCTTCTTCCTTCTCACTCCCAAAATACCAAGACTGGAAAACTGGGACAAAAATTCAGACAAGTATTCAGGTTGTCATGTGGAAACCCATTTTAACAATAAAAGAATATACCTTAAAGCCACTAGCAAAAGGTTTCCTCTGCTGGAAATACACATTTGGAGTTGTTGAATTAACCTTCAGGACAGGACTTCTGGACCTGAAAACTCAATATCTAATTTTCCTGCCCTCTTCTTTTTTGCCCTTCTGCTTCCTTTTCAGCATGCTCTCATCAACTCTTCTGCTGCCTGTCACAAATAAAAAAGTTCCAGATGAACAAGGGTCTGCTTCAAATGATTTGCCATTTTAAAAAGAAGAAGGAAGTGCTACTAAACTGTTTCTAGGAATGGATTTTTTTTTTTTTGTTCACAAATCAAAAACAAAAGCAAATATTAAAAGAGGAGAAACAAAATTTCCCGTATTGCACACTCTGATGAAACAAAGCAGAGAATGCTAGATATGGCCAACCTTTAAAAAAACAGTAATGAGAAATAAAAATGAAAGTTGATAGATTTCGTATTAGTCACAACAGAAACCTGAAAAAAATTGTAGTCTAAGTGCATCTCAGATTTTGTATTTAGTTATAGAAACCGAGCTATTGCACTCTTTACTTGTTTCAGAATAACAGCGGAGGAACTGAAACAGAGAGAACTAAATGCATTTCACTTCCCTGATTCTGAGTTTGGGCTACATGCTGCATAATTTCATTTTGGCCTGAAAATATTCTAATAGCTGGAAACATAAAAATGCCTTATTTTCTTCTATCATCAGCAAAGTAGGTTATCACTAGTTTTTAGATAACAAGTATTTTTACTGCATGAAGTATGCTGAGACTTTATTTAAAACTTGTTCTCTTTTTGATTCTATTATCCTGGCCTGTTACAGCTCTCTACTAAGCATCCCTGTTTCATAGCCTTCATCTTGATAACACCAACATGCAAGGGAGATTTAGATAGCCAAGTGGATTCATTGACACATTATTAAAACAGCCTATACCAACTGAAGTTTTAGGTAATTATTTCAGTATTTGCTATATTATTGTTATGGTAAAACTAAGAACACATTCAATCACTGCACTGTTTGACAAATACAACATTTTAAATTGAATGTTGCTTTTCTTTAATAAGGTGTAATAAAATATGCATACATCGTCTCTATTAACAGTATTACAGTAGCACATCCCTCCTGGTTCTCCCTTTCTTATTCTAAATTCTTGCTTGGTATTACTGAGAAGCATCAATACTTCTGCAAAGGCTGATTAACATGCAGTGACTTGATAGACATGTTGGAAGGCAGAACTAACAAATCTCCAGCATACTACTAGATTATGCATCTCTCTCTGTGCATGCGAAAAGACATCGTTGTTCACGTACCTCTGATACTTCTGTTGATACTTCTGTCAACATCTGTTCACAGAAGTGGCTATTGGCATGCACTTATCTGAGAATCACTATGCAAATATATGCAACTGCAGTGAAAGAAGTCCCTAGAAGATTTGAACAAAGCCATTTTATCAGAATAAAAACGTTGAGGTGACTGACAGGTCCATTGTCACAGCCCTTACGGAAGCTGGCTGCCTGCTTTTTCCACTGTTAATGCAGAAGATTATTTGAGTACAAGAAGCATTACTGTGAACATAGCAATTCTCAATTCTGGTAACATTTTGCTTGATCCTGTTTCATTGTAGAGCAGTAGTGTGTGTCCTCAGGGGAATCGGGCTTGGGCAACAAAGGTGATGTGAAATTAAAGTGACAGTGCTATTCACCAGAAAGGACAGGCCCACTATTGTTAGACAGTGTTTGGGACACCAAAGAAGAATCCTAAAACAATACCCTAATTAAAATCAACTCTCCATTTACACTCATGGAGGTATACAAAACACAAATTGGTGCGATCTAACAGATGTTTTCATGGCTGCTTGTTAAGGGTGCTGGTTCAGATGTTTGTGATGAAGGCCTGACCAGGATAGTTGAAATGCAGTACTCTCCAGTGTCTGATCAGCCTGAGCTAGACTGCTTAGAACAAGAGGCATTGCCAAAAGCATTGGCTGCAGCAATGACCTTCCCCTTCCTGCAGCTGTTCCAAGGGCCACATAAGCACATGAGTTTGAGGCTGGAGTGAAGGCTTTATCTGCTATTCTGTATCATCACTTGACATTAGAGGAGAAAGATCTGGTGTTCTATATTCTACAGCTGTCTGCCTCCAAGTTTTGGTAGTTCATACAGGTGCACAGGCAAAAGGTTGACAGACACATGGTTTTTACGTCTTCCTCCCTCTTAATAGTGCACACAGCATAAAGCACAGTTTTCCCCAGCACTTCATTTTTACCATGGTTGCAGAAGAGGGAAGTAAAGAGGGAAATTGTGCTGTTTACTTTGAGAAAAGGAGTGACATGTACTGAGTCCAGCAACACAGAGAATTCCATGTCCGAAAATGCTACATGACAATTGCAGACCAAAGAGTGAGCAAGTCCTTAATCCCCACCTCTGCTGTGTCTTTAAAAATGTGAAGGGCTGCTACTGTGGATCCTATTTTTTCAGTCCAGCATTAAAACAACTTGTTTAGAGATCCTGATTGATAATGAGTCAGCTGCTTCTACACTGCATATTGTACATACAAGCATAAGTAATCTTGCTTTCACACCACACACTGTCAAACAGGGGGCTAAAGCAGTAGCTTAAGACACAGGCTTAAGCAAAGGCAGCCCCCCACTTTAGAAAGCAGATTAAGCATGTGACAGATGCTTAGCAATAATTTATGAATAGTGTATGTTGACCTGATTTTTGTGATGTTGATTGTATGATTATGTTGGCTTCATTTAATTAGAAGGCACAGACAAAGCCTGAAATACTTGATAAACACAAGCTACCCACTGATAAACACCCTCAGGTCAGTTTGTGATAAAACCTGAATTCTCAGCTGTGAGGAGCCTTTCTTTGGACTCCAGGCAAGCTGCTGGAACATCTTTGGTCAGTTTGAATGCTGAGATTAAACCAACTCCTTTGACTATGCAAAGGGATCCATAAGCAATATGCTGTAAAGTCAAGTGGGTTGTCACAGAGGGTCAGCTGCTGAAGAGAACTTCTATCACCCTGCCCCCTTGATGCCTTGGAGAAAAAAAACCAAACAAAACNACTTGTTTTCCTCTCTACCATTGATATTGTTTTAGGACATCTGCATGCTTAGGATAAATCTGTAGGTGCCTGCAGTCTGAGAGACTCATGAGGTATCACAGCCTTTGGCTTGGAGGATATGGAAATACTAATATTCTGCAGCAAGTAAAGACGCGAACCCTCACATGAAGGGACTGAGCTCAGAGGCACCAGATGTAGCTAGCTCTAGTTGTTATATATAGCAGCTTAAAGTTTCATGATTAAAATAATCTGCCCCTCACATATGGAAACTTTGAATGCATTCATAAGCATGAGATAATCAACAGGAGTTCAGTTCCTCGCTGTTGATCTGGTATTGTAGAAGATTTGCCTATGGGGCAAGACCACCTGGGGAACCCTGCACAGGGGCAGGAAGGAGAGACTCATGATTCCACAGTTCCTAACTACTAGGGAGACAGCACCCTACTAATAGTGCATCAGAATATTTTATCTCTTTGTGATCCAGACAGGGACCTCTTAGGATATGATGAGGTTTGGCATCCCTCATAGCTGAGCTTCTGTGTGAAAAGCCTGTGCTTGGGCAGGGGAATGAAAAGAACAAAACAGAATACACGTCCAGGTAAGTTCCTGTTCAGTTTGCAGGTGTGAGGCACACTTTGACCTGCAAACCCCAAAGTACCCTGGATCCCGTAACACAGAGAAAGGAGCTCAGTACATCATATGGCAAAGTTCCCTGCCAGTTCAAAGGGGTCAGCAGTTCTCCTGAGAACTTTTGCTATTTCTGCCATTGCTTCTTCTAACTTTCCTCATTCACAAGACCCTTTTGCCTGCATAATGATGTTCAATATCCCACAGTCAGTGAACATGTACCCCTTGTACATGTCAGAAATTTGACCTTCAGCCTTACCCAGACTTCTGTGTTCATCACCACGTTAGTACATGACAAATATCTCCATTCAAACATTCACTTGCTCCACCATCACAGACTAATGCCTTACTGCTGACACTGACACTGCCTCTCTTGCTACTCTGCTCACTCATAGTTAGCCATTTGCTGGAATAACCTTTCTAAGCCAACATATACCCTGACATTTGAGGGACTGTGCAGGGCAGTAGGTTATAGAGGTGAAGTGCTAATAATGTTTCCTGCAACATCTTGATCATAGCTGGACAAAATTTTTCTTTGAAATGAGAAAGGTGCTATATGGAGAAATATTTTTCTGGAATTTGGGTCAATTTTTCCAAAATGTTTATTCTTAAAAACAGCTCTCATTGGGCTCGGGGTGTATAACATACATGCAAAAAGGGTAAAAACATTGTACTTTGATATTTTTGATAGTGAGGTTATTTTGCTTTTCATGCATGAAACAACTTATCCATTTAAAATTACTATAAAAATATATTTTAAAGTTATTCAGAAAACTCAAATTGAAAATATCTCCTTATTTCAGACAAATCAAGACAACTCTTAACCAGAAGTTGTTCTTTTTAGTCCTTAATTCTATGATTTTCTATAAATATTCATAATGTCAAATCAAAAATACTCCCTCCTCCTATGTCTGTCAGAAAACCTTCTTCACATTCAGCTGTTATCCTGGGTCCAATTTAAAAGATTATTTAAACATGTCTTTAATTCTGAGTCCAAGGTAAATACCTGCTCAGATTCTCCACTGAATAACTGTGAATGCCAGGTATGCTGAACTGCTAAACCTCTCTAACCCTTTCTTCTCTTTAGCTTTTCTACATGGACTTTTCTTCACTGCTCAATGGGAAAAAGAATGACAGCACTTTAGAAATTGTGAAGAAGCTTCATATATTGAAAGATGCTGTTCCCGACCTTTTGTTCAGCAGAGAGAGAAAATAAAGCAACATCTACAAACCTTCTGTGTTTGTAAGCAACATAAGTTCTCTTGGACACCTGAAAGGTCCAAAACAGGTATTATTTTTGATCTAAAGACATAGCAATAAGGATTGCATAAAAAACAACAGAACAAACATTTTAAAATGCGGCATCGTCCTTACAGAAAGCATCTGATCAATTAAATTACCTTTATTTCCCCTTACTCCTCCAGCCTTACTGTATACAAATAAAATAAACAATCAAAGTCACACTGAAGTCCAGGGCTTCATTTTTCTTTAGTTCAAACACGTTTCAGAACAGACTAGGCTCCATTTGTATACACATATATTAAAGAAGGAACACATTTCAGTTAAAAACCCTCTCCATGTTTCAAGCTGCTTATATCTTATACATACACATACATTTCACACATCGGGGGAACAAGCACACACAACCAACCCCAAGCAGTTAACTCCTAGCACCCTTCCTTTGTTCAGCTCCCACAAATTTCTGCTGCTGGTGGGTGTAAGTCTTTTGAACTTCTTGAAAGAGAGAGAAAACTGTAGCTCAGTGTGTTTAACCATGTGCTTTCCAGGGCTGCAGGCAGAACTTGAGAAGGAGCAGCTCACAGCATTCCCTGGGGCTTTTCTGTTTTTTCTCCAACCATTCATCAATTTCAACAGAACACACAATGGGATCCCAAGTATCCGTGTGCCTCGGACATCACTCAGATAACTTTACTCAGCAACAAGACGAAGAGGACTACTTTGAGCTTTGCTCTCTGGGTCAGAAGTTGAAATGAGCTGGTTCAACCAGAATGCTAGAGAATGTGACCACTGCCCTGCATGAGGGGAAATGCCTCTCTCTTAGAGGTGCTGGTTGTATTCCTCATACCTACCCTAGCTTTTAAACACCATTAAATATACCTGTTTTGTTAGCTTGGAAGGGCATGCCTCCTACAGCTAATGCCTTGTAGCAATATTGAGAGATGCAGTCATAACAACTCTTGCATGGCCAGAGAAAGAAAGGAAACTACTGTTGATCTGACTGCAGTATAGAATTTTTCAAATATGTTATGTAGTTAGAAGGAAAAAAATAACTTGAAGAATAAATGAAATTTAAGAAATGAGGTAGGAAAATCTAAGGAGGCCACAGCCAAGAATCTATAAACAGGAAAGGCACTTTAGAAGAGAATACAGAAACAGACAACTACCCGGCAAAGTAGAAGAGAGCTTTAACTCATAGACTCACACCCAGATATAGCAATAAAATAAATGCCTACCTCATTAAATCAGATTCATAATGCACCCAAGAAATTCTACTCCTGCCTGGTCAGAAAGGACCACATGAAATCTCTGTCACACATATGCCTAACCCAAGATCAAGCTGCCAAACTGATGAACAAACAGAAGAAGCAACATCTTCAAAAACCCTCCCCACCCTGCTCCTGTAACAAGCTAGGTAAGGAAGATTCACACTGACTAGGGGGAAACCATTGCCCACTTCCTTTGGAAATCAGCACCTGGGCAGCCTCTTTTAAGCTGGGGTTGTGCTGCTTCACGGCAGGTGAGAGCCTGTGAAAGGTCAGGGATTGCCAAGAGGTCAACTAGGAGAGAAAGAAAAATAACATGTGCCATAAGCATCTTCCCATTATATCCCAAGGTTGCACATTTGGTTTTCTCAAGTCAGGAAGTGAAGGGAGGTTGAGCCCTGCACTGTTCCCCGGGGAAAGGCTGCTCTGCCAGCCTGCCTCTGACTCACTGTTGTGACATGTGGTATTAAAGCTTAGGTAGTTTGAAGATCAGTGGAAAAGAGCATTTAAAAACCCGTTATTTCAGCTGTTCGTTTGATTTTTAAATAACGTGTTCATTCCTATCTACCACATCAGGCCCCTGAATATACTGAGCATTGTTCCAAGTTATTGTAACCTTCCCTTTTAAAGTGGATTGAAGCCATTATGGTCTATCACATAAATCCTTCTTAGTTTGTGGATTATTGACCTGATAGGCCCAAACAGCTCCATCTGTCCTTTTAAATGGGCATGAATGCTGTGAGTGTTTATTGCTTTCAATCCTATTATTTGCAAAATGCTTTTTCTCTGTGTGTGTGTGTGTGTGTTTGTGCACAGTATTCAGGGACAATTTATTGTCAAATTGTTGTCCACACTCTTTTAAATATTGGGCTTTCCAGTGCAAACTGCTCCCATACAGTAGCATAAGTGAATGTACTGCTACTTGACTTGGGAAATTAAGCTGTTGACTTAGAGCCAGCCTTTGAGAGCGATTTAAAAGTTGATAGACTGGAAGAACATTTGAAAGTGAAAAGGGACTCCCTTTTGAAATGTTGATGTGAATCAAGTCTGAGTTAATAAAGCTTTTATAGTCATAAAGTTACTTTCAGATATCTACTCTAAGTGGTTCTTTTGAAAGACCTAAAATGATGCTCTAAGGGACATTTGTTGAAGTGAAAACAGGAGTAAAATACTTTATTACCTGTTGATATGTGTCAGGGTGAGAGTATGCAGAGAAAAACAGGCATTTTTCATTGGTCAGTATTTGTGGGACAAATCATTTACCTAGACTGAGTTAATCCTTTTGATGTATTGAGTCAAATAATTCCTGATGGAAGTTTTAAAGTGCTATAAAAAGGTTCCCTGTGCAAGGAAGCCTGTCCTTTCCTGTCCCAAGGGTATTCTACACATGGAGTTATTCCTGTTAGGCAATGTACTGAAAAGCCTGGAGACCAAATATGAAGACAAAAATCTGCAAAATGTGGTTGCTGCCATGGCCTGATGGATTTCATTAGTGCACTTTTGTCCTCTGCCTATGGGTGAGCCACTCCACCTGGCACCAGGAGGCCAGGCCATGCAGAACATGTGGATGTGGCTTCCCAGAATGCAGAATGCTTTGACTCTGACGTGGCTGGATTCTCTTTGCAGCCAAGGTTAGTAGAAAAGAGACAGTCTAGCAAGTCTGTTCTGAATAAGATTTAAAAATCTTACAGATGCTAAAAAAACACTTTGCAGATGGTCTGTAATAACTTTTGTGTACAAAAATAGAGATGTCTTAGGTCTGACACTTGGTAGAGAGTTGTTTGTAACTGGCTTATACTCTTTTCTAACGTGTATGCAAGGGACACACAGTTGTTTTTTCGAGGATGGGGAAACTCAGCAAAGTGGGAGAATATTTTTGGCAAGCTATTTTTGCAGAAGAAATGCCAGGTGCCAGCACCTTCTCAAATACAGAGCTATGGCCAAAATTTGAGTGAAGCTGTGAAACACCTTTGATCATACTGTTTTGTACAAGATGGTGTTCTTCTAAGTGTATTTGTTTTAATACTCAGAGCTCAGTCCATTTACTACTTTTTTTTTCTTGTATAAGTGATTTATTACCTTTTTTTTTAAGGCATCTGGACCCTCTGACCCATCCATTATTGGACCATTGACTCACTGCAGGGTTTATCAGTGACTAAATCTTGTTCTAAGCAGAGAGCTTGCATGAAACACTTCTCCCTTGAAGTGGAAATAATTTTATCTTAGGTGCTCACACTTCGTTTTGGCAGGGAGAAAAGTGGTGGCCTCTGGAGACAGTCCATCAAGCAGCTTTTGGGAGAGGGCATCAGCGTCCCTGGCTGAAGCAATTGAAAATTCTGCCCTGTTATACAAATTCAAAACTTTTAAGTGTTTAGGAAACTTTCGCTTCCCTTTTAGCATGGAACAGAACATTTATTTTTGGTGATGAGCACATTTAATCCTGCCATGCTGGATATTAGTCTAATGGAAAAAGAGAGTGATCCAGATGTTCAGCAGCACCTTGGGCAACTGTTTTAGCAGCACTTATGAAATGCTGATATGCTTGAAGATATGGAAGACAGTGATAAAGAGCATTTCTGCCGCATTAAAAATTAAAGCTTTGCTCTCTGAAATGTAAGCAGAACACTACCTAGCATTCTGCATATGTCATGTCCATAAACTTTAGTATGATGTCTAGAATTCCAAGTGAATTTAGTTTCCTTATTGTATAGTATTAACTAGCATTTTTATCCTACAGAAATGGAAGCTGAGCATCTGATAGAGGAGCATCTAAGAAATAAATTTGTGCATATATGTTTTATTCATATATATGCGTAATATATACATATAAACACACTAAAACTGTATGTTGCAAATTTTACCCACAGTCACCCAAGGTACAAATAGATATATTTAAAACTGAGATCTTTCCAGGAAAAATAAGTAGATTTATGTTTGTCCCAACTTAGGCTCATTAAAATACTGAGATGAAATTGCCCAACCCCCTTTTTTTCAAATGTTTTCTCTGCACCAAACACAGGGTTTCCATCAGGGAAAGGGAAAGCTTGCTACAGAAAGCTTAACCCCATCACCCTGAATGAACGTGAGGCCAGAAGGGAACCTTTTCAATGCACACTGTCGTCTCTGTTTTAACATTTCAGTCACCAGGAGGAGGGAGAAGGCTTTAGTGTATTGCTGGAAGCAATTTATTTTGTGGTGTGTACCAATAATGTGCCTTATATTCTACTTGGTGGCTAAATTGGTTTCTGAGTTTATATTCACAGTAATCAAGTTTATTTAGTTAAGCTATAAAACTGAACTTATTAATCAGGCAAAAGTGAGGATGGGTTTTGAACAAGTTTTTTTTAGCTATTTTAGTAGCTAAAACACTATTTTGGTGGTGACTTTAGTCTTAAAAGTTGATCCAAAGAATTATGAAGGCTGAAGGAACAGAATCACTGCTGTAGTATTTTATTAAAGCAGCTCACCTTATACTGAGGTCTTGTAAACTCACCTGTTTCTGTGAAAGCCACTCTTCCGCATCTTGTTTTGATAGGCTAATAAAGAAGAAGGGACATTCTGTAGCAAGCTCTGGGACCAGGAGACTGAAATGTAAGGGGTGAGACAGTACAGATTCTTGATAGGAAACTGCTCCATACACAGGTTCATGCAATCTTCTTATGATAAAGGGTATGCAACAAAACAAATTGCTATTCATAGGTCTTTCATCTTGAAACAGATCAATGAAAACTCAGCTGGGGGTTATCATCTCAAAGCCCACCAGTAGCTGGGAACATAACATAGTACAGGTGTCATTACCACCTGGAATTCTTTTAAGCTGTACTATATTTACCTGGTGTCATTTAAAGGGGAAAGAATGATCAGAATGCTCAATTAATTGTAAAATCAAAAACACACAGAGAAAACATCTGACGATTTTGGTGTATATTTATTGTATATGAATGATCTTCATGTCTGCATAATTCATTTTAAAATGAAATAGCCAGTTTTGCAATAAACCGGTTCTCCAGGATGGGCCAATTCTATTAAGACTTCATTAAAAATTTCATCCTAAGCCAGCTGGGAAGACTGAGGCCAGTCAAATCAGTTGAAAGCTGTGGGATGTGATCACAGCATTAAACCTTAAATCAATTCAAAGTGGCAGTGACGGTGAATAAGCACTAGGATCTTTGGGTAACCCTAAGCCAAGCTGCTAGAGAGTTTTATATAATGGAATGAATTCTGCAACACCTAGCTCCAGAAACCTTGAGCTCAGTGAATCCTAATGGGCTGCTGGCTAGGCAGGTTTGGCAGCCTGGGATGTGCACTTTCTCAGGTCAGGGCTCTCTCTCCTCTTTTCTGTTGAATTTGGCTTCCATCACACAGTAAGGCAACTTCTAGGGTAGCTGAAGTGTGCAGCCCACTTTTGATCCTCCACGCACCACTGGAAAGGTGCAAAAACTCTGCAGGGTCACAGCTGACCCCAAATCACAGACACAAAGCCATGCTCTGGCCAGATCTCTGCTTGTAGCCTGCAGGCAGAATGTGATGGAGAACGAAGAAGCATGCAGAAGAGTTTTACCCTTTTTACCTAAAGAACTTTGTTCTTTGTTCTTTTATTTTTTTTAATCAGTAGAGTCTCTACAAGAACACTTATCATGACTGAGTAGAGCTTTCTTTTCAAGTCGAGAAAGTCAACACAGTGTTCTGAAATCATAGCGAATATCACATTCCTGACAGCTTGATGGCATCTCCAGATGCTGAGATGAAATGATGCAGAGAAGCATAGATTATCTGATAAATATCTACACTGATCCCAAACGGTCCCAAAGGAGAAAGGTGTTCTATCTTATGAGGACTTCACTGTGTTGCTCTCCACTCCTTCAAAAGATGTGTCTACCTATGAGCCCTGTGCAAATAAAAAGCACCATTTACAGCAAGGATCCTTCTTTTAGCTCTGCAACAGCTGCAAATCGTGAAAGTGATCTTGTTCACCTCTTAGACACCAGAAAAACCTTTGTGGAAGAACTATCATAAAGCTTTATGTTCATATAGCACCTCTAGGACAGGTTCTCAGGAGAGGCCTGTGTGTGGTTCCCTAATAAAAATAATGAGTGAATAATCATTGGCAGTATACATGCAAATTTGCTTTCCAAAGCACGGAGCCACAAGACAAAGTTTATCAATCAAGGGCACCAAAGCAATTGTGAGCAGTCTCCGGAGAATTAATCCTTCAAGAATGCATGAAATCAGTCTGGCAGCCTCTGGAATACACAGTCCAGTTGCTTATGTCCATAGAAATATTCACCCTCTCACCAAGGAGGCACTAAGGAGGGCAGATTAAAAGGACTGTTTCAGGACTGAAACAGTCACTCTGCAGCAAGAAGCCAAATAAAGACTGATAATTATTTTATCTGTGCTGAACAACATTGTAAGCAAATTGCACATAATTATGACAAAATACCATCAACAATGTGACAGTCTCCTGTTGTATGCTGGGGCATTTGGCACACAGCGCTGCCGAGTCAAATGCTTGTTCCCTTTCTAATGATTGGTGTTTGTTTTTTTGTCTGTTGCTTTGATTCACACTCGTGCTTCAATAAAGACTTTTTATACTGTCATTGTGTTCACTGATAAATGCCAGAGGATTGAACTTCAGTAGCCAGAGTCTCATCTTCATTCTTCACTGCAGGGACTGTTCCCTGTAAGAGGCTCATCCATTTCCTTGGAAATAGGAGACAACCAGTGATATCCCTGAGGGAATGGGGTATACACCCTGGGATGGACAGGTGGAGATCCCTCCTCACAGGAGCAGAAGATCAGTTTGCTGTAAGGATGTGCTGGCAAACTTGTGCTACCAGACTTAACTTTTGACACTCATGGCCTGAACTTGCTGGGGATTTTTGCACGTGGCCTTTTGGGGGACTGATGGCCTGTCCCCATTTCAACCTTGCCAACAAGACCCTTGCTGTTGCCTTTGGCAGCAGAAGGCAAAAGCTCTTTGTAAGGTGCTGCACAGTGAGACGATTTCACCTCGTTCAACTAGTCTAAACCAAATGCAGATGAACCTCAGAGGCTTTTGAAGCTTACAAAATTTAGGAAGAACAAATGGCTTCAGATATTAATTTGCTTGCTTTGCAAAGTTATCCTGCATTAAGATTAAGCTAAAAAAATGGCAACACAACTGCAGATAAATCTAAAACTGAAAAATGCAGTGTAGTTCACAAAGAAAGTCACAAGAATGACTAAACAGTGCTAACAGTGTTAAAGCAGCATATTCACAATTTTCCTTGCAGGTGTAGTTCCTGCCCACAGGAAAAAAAAATTATTTAAAAATATGCAGTATATACTTAACAACTGATCCTTGAGAAGCAAGCCAGTCCTTAACATCTTTCACATGTTTGGAAATAAAGGTCCTTCAGTTGAGGAAGCCATCAGAAAGCAGGAGATTAATTAAGTACAAATTAATTCTCCTTTTCCTGATCAGAAATTTTGGTCAGATGTGAGACTTGGTTGTGGCATTGGTCTTGGAACACTGCGCTTTTGTGTCAGACCATCTTGAGGGGCAGAACAAAGAATCACAGCACACAGCTCTGTAGAAGAAGTGTTGGTGTGAGCAGATGTTCGGCAGGCTTCAAGTGCAGTGGAGTGCAGCATTTACGGCCTTAAACTTTGGGAGAGCTGAAGGATGAAGGCTGAGACAAGAGGCAGGAGGGATACAGGGAGCACATGTATCCCTATTGCCTCCCCGATGGGGAGTGCATGCTGTCCGCCGGGGATGGCAGTGCGGGCGTGCAGACCCCTCACACGCCACGCCTCTGCTTCTGGGGTCAAAGCCACTGGAGATCTGAGGGGAAATAAAGGAGAGATTGAAAAACAGTGCGATGCACGGAGTATTTTTCCGAGGCGAGAACAAAGGCTGCCGTTTCTCCGACAAGGCAATGAGCCCTCTAGAGGCGGCCGAAACCAGAGCAACCCCTATTACGATGGTGCGCCAGGGAGGAAGAGCCCAACCTGGAGTCCCTCGCCTTTGCGCCCTCTCCAAGCCCCATTCCCTCTCCCACAGCCCTCTTCTCTATCCCAGTCCGCCGGCTTCACTTTCTGGAGAAGTGCTGGGGAAAGGAGCTGCAGCTAGGCACAGAGACAGCAGCATATAAGTTTGTCTGCTAAATGTATTGACTACCTTTGACTAGTCCTCATCCTATATGGCATTTCTTTAAAGACGTCACAGGAATTGAGGAAAACAGCTTCTCAGGTACCTGATAAACCTTTCAGAGTCAAACTGTACTCAGGATGAATCTAATCACAGTCCAGCCCATCTCTGATAAGAGTTTTAAGAGTTGTGCGCAGCAACGTGCCTACAGGAATGGCCAGGGCATTGTCTCCCCCTTAGTGCACGCCCCTGAAGAGTGAGAAGTGATTGAAGAACAGCAGAAAACTACAGGGAAACAGTACTGAGGATACAGGGTGTCAAGCAGGCTTCAGGGTAGCCTCAAACATAAAAGGTGATTAATTCCTTACTGTCAGTGGCTTAATTAAAATCACAGACTCGTGCATTTTCTGTCCTGGAAAAGAAAGCGGATACTGTGGGAATGCAGTGATTTTAACTAAGCTGGTTTCCTCAAGGCTTCTGAAGCTGTGAAGCTGACTCATCCCTGGCTCCTCTGTGCTGTGGGTGAAGCAGCAGGCGGGGAGGATCGATGAGCAGCCTCCCTGGAGCAAGGGCTGTGACCGGAGACTTGACTGTATGCCGGTTGTATTTTATCACTCTTGCTTCATTTTCAAGGATTTGGAACTTGTCAAAAGCAGCAGTTTAGTATATAAGAGAAGTTGTTCAGGCTTTGAAAAAAACCTCCAGGCACTTCTGTACACCTGTCTTTACAAGACAGCATAAAACCTTTCTGCAATCCTCTTGAGGAATGTGCTATGTACCAGCTGTGGGCATTCAGTTTGGTCTGGAGAAGTGCCCTGCATCTTTTCTCTGCTTTCTCTTTAAAGCTCCAAGTGATACCTATTTACCCAGCTATCAAACCACAACTTCTCCAAAAGGAGAAACTTTCGTTTTTTTAATCCCTGTTTCCTTACTTATGCTGTAAGATCAGCATTAAAGGGTGCTTAACACCTTAAGCCCCTCATGACAATATCTGTGGTATTAATTGCTACGGCGGTCTGCAAGACATGACAGCAATATGGTTCTGGTGATTTCTCTTCTGAAATATCTAAGTCTAGTATTAGCATTTTCTATGCCCTTACTTTTCTTGACTAGATCTTAATTAAAAACCTGATAAAATGCCATAATTTGATTAAGAGACAGTGATAATTTAAGACATGCAGTTAATTTCTTTGCACCACTCTCAGCTTTATCCATCCCTCTCAGGCAGAGGAAAAAAAGTAAAAAAGAAGCTCCAATGTTATACAGAATTACCCGTTATTATATAAGCTTCTCACAAGATATTTGTGGGATAATATGAAAAATAGCATGTACAAATCTCTTATTTACAGTTTAATTTATTGTGCACATTATTTTTAATGGTGTGATAGCTGGTTTAATTCAACCAAGCATATATGTTAGCTAGTCCTTACCTGGGTGCTTTTGGAGGGAATTGAAGGGAGATGTTATTGATTTATTTTTTTTCCCTTTCCAAGTGGAGGCAAGAATTAGATGCATATGTTCTCAAATAGAATGCAAACATACAGTTTAATTTAATATCTTTGTTAATGTTTTTTGTAAACTAGCAAGATTTTTGGAATCAGCATTTTTAAGTGACTTTAGCCTACAGATTGATGCTTGGGCTGACATGTTAGCAAGGCAGGGGAGGGACAATTTATTCTTGGAAGTCTGTGACAGAATTGATGTAAAGCCTAAAAAAGATGTTTCTTTTATAAAGATGTTGGTGCGGCATAGGCAACAGTCCACACATTTCATCTGCTTGTTATGTTGTTGGTCTCTCACAAGCTACAAACCCCCACTACTGCAAGCAGTAGTAACAGCAATCCCTAGCCCACTTACCATCAGTTGCCTAAACACTTGTTATGCAGCCTAGTCCTAGACTGGGAAACAAATAGCTGGCTGATTTTTTTCCCTTCGATTTTGAACTTTTGGCCAACAAACCCCTTCTTTTTCTTCATGTGTTTTTTGGTAGTGGGGAGACAGTTCCAGTTTAGCCAATGCCATCTCGAAGGAACAAAAACTTTACTTTTTACTCTTGGCTTTGTCTTTCAGGCTATAGAACTCTGAAGATCAGGATGAAATTTTGTCTCAGCAAAGAACAGAAAATAATAAAAAATAATAACCTGTGTCTTGTCAAGCCATTCTCCTGTTTCCTTTGACAGCTCAGCCTTTGGTGGCCACAGTGTGTTGGACACATGGCTGTGACAAAAACCTTTTGGAACAGCCCATCAGGAGGAAAGGAACACAGACTTGGGAGGGTCCCTTGTCTTCCTCTGAAAGCATCTGGGCATTTTAACCTGTCTTTGGGTACCATTTTGCAGTCAGATGAAGAGCTCTTGCCCTTCCTCTTTGTCATGAGAGAGAGATTTGGTCTGATGCTTTTCTGGTGGTTGTTTGGGATTCAGGGAAGGAATTTTGCACTTGTCATGTCTGTCTGGTCAGTGCTGAAGTTTTGTTGGTTTTTTCCTGAATCCAGATATCAGGTAAGTAAATCTATAATTCCTGTTATTACAGCTGGCTGGTGCCTAGGAGAAGGGACTGGTTTCCCAGCAGGCTGTCTGGGGAAACAGGGAGAGTTGCACAGGCACAAAGTATTTTCCATAAATAAGTTAAAACTTTCCATGCTTCAGCTCGTGTCTGTTGCCTCCTGTCCTTACAGCATGCAGCTCCAAGAGCCTTGTTCTGCATTTTCAGACAGCAGGTGTCCCCTTTGCCCTCTCCCTTTTTGGTTGAACATGCCCAGCTCTCTCATCTTCTCCTCCTACACCACGTGCTCCAGCCTCGTGGTGGCTGTCTGCTAGACTGGCTCCAGATTGTCACTGTTTTTCTCATACTTCAGAGGCCAAAAGTGAGTGTAACACCTCAGCTGTGGTCTTAAAATTGCAGAGGACAGGGAAATAATCATGATACCATTCTTGCTAATGCAGCCTGGCATGCAGCTGGCCTTCCTTGTTACAAAGATGCCTTGCATCGTGTTCAATTTGAGACTCACCAAGACCTCCAAGTCTTACCTGCAAAACCACTTTCCTCTCAGAGCTCAGCCTATCCAGTGCATGGCATTATTTCTCACCAGGGCAAGGCTTGATGCTTCCCTTGGTTCAGCTTCCCAGGGTTCACCTTGGCCCATTTCTCCAGCCTGATCTCCAGAATATTGACGGCTCTCCTGTTTGGACATTGTCGGAAAACCTGCAGAGAGAACGCTCATTCCCCTTATACAGACAGTACTGGCACAGGTAGGGACCTCTGAGGTACTCCACAAGGAAGTGGCTGCCATTTGCACTTCAGACCCATAATCACCACCCTTGGAGCCTCAGATTCAGAAGATTTTCCACCCAGCTTCTTGTCCCTTCATTCAGTCCACCTCTCACCAATTTCCTTATAAAACTGATTTTTAGAATAAGGTGTGGAATAAGTTAGGACTTTAAATAACCATTTGGGTTCATAACAAAACATTTCTATTGGCTTGAACAGTAAGAAAATACATAAACTGTGGTGGCAACTTATGCCAAAAACTTGTTTTGTGGATTGTAAAATTGCTGCAGTTTCACCCAGAGATCTGCCAAATAACCCAGGCTAAAAAGAATATGGGGAAATAGACAGCACTTCATATAGGCTGGCTGTTGAAAGAAGACTTACATAACTCCTATGTCAGACTGAGGCTTGACCTAGTAATTTTAAAACATTAGACTCATTCAAAGGATAATGAATCCATGACCTAATCTCTGAATGTCAAGCTATCACTGTTATTTGAGATACACCTGCCAAAAGTGTATAAACAGAGTTGTTATTGCCTTTAGTTACTGTTTGTGGATAATTCCCTGCAGTGTATGTGCATTATTTCTTAATTTTTGGAAATACGACATCTTGTTCTTTCAATGTGATTTGTAATAATTATTTTCATTGTTCCTATTCTAAGAATACCTGCTGTAATTATCTCTCCATGTTAAGCTGGTGGGAAAGGATGACCATAGAAATCAAGTGGTATTAAGGAAAGATATAAAAAACTAAAATTACAAAACCATTAAAAACAGTTCCTCATAACTAATTTCTTCCAGAATATTTCAGAATTATTTTTAGCTCCCTTGGGTTACTCTTTTTGATGCCTCTGCATTATGTATAGAATCAAAACTTTCAGAAAACGGACCTGTGATTTTAGACAACATTATTTCAGGTGCTAAAACTGCATAATTTTGCTGGAAGCTGGATATGAAAGTGTGATCCTTATCACTCTCTAGCAACCATTTGCACACCCAGATTCCATGGACATTTTGAAAATAGTGGTTACAGATCCCTTGTGGTTCGTGGAGTCCAAGCTACCAAGATCACAAATGGAGCTGTTATCCTTTCTCCACATATTAAGCCCCTATGGTGGTGCTGGGTGCCTTCAAACACACATCTGACTGTCACTTTTTGGCTGAAGTGTTTCCAGACACTGAAGGACCCGGGCTCTGAACTTCAGAGATCACTGAGTGGGAACAAGAAGCTGTCCTTTGTGTGCTTGGGCTCATGGGCTATGAATAGAATAAGCAGTTCCAGGCCCTCCAAGGCCTACTGTGCCCTGCAAGGGCCGCACGGTGTAACTCCAAACTGCTCAGCTTGTGAAAACTAGTGTGGAACGCTGCATCTTCAAGGCCAGGCTGGATGAGGCTCTGAGCAATCTGATCTGGTGGAAAGTGCTTCTGCTCACAGCAGGCAGGTGGAACAAGATGATCCTTAAGGTTCCTTCCAACTCAAACTGTTCTATGATCTCTGCCTGCCCACATGCATCTTCAGACAGAGGGCATCTGTTGCCCAGTGAAGACACAGCTGAAAAAAAATTAAATTGTTAAGTCTGGAGCAGGCTAAGAACATACAAAGAACTGGAAATGCACTAAAATGCAAGCATACAAAGGGAAGGAAAGTTAGTTTGGTCAGGCAATTTCAAATTTGAAAGCCATCATCTCTACCTCGCCGGCAGCGGATGGGTGAATTTCCCCCAAACTAGATGCAGAGATATGTGTTAATTTTCTACAGCAAAAAAAAGAGGTCAATAGCAGACCCAGAACCTAAATATAGATGCTTCTACACTTAGTTACAATGTAATGCAGCTTGTGATGGTTGCCAGAGAAACCCATTTATGCTTTTGAATAAGGTTGTGCTCTCCCTGCTTTATCCTCTCCCACATAATGAACATTTTAAAGTGGTTTAGTACAGAATTGAACTATGGTGAATGCACTGCATACAGAGGCAGTAAGTGTTTAGATGTCATCTGTGTATGTGTATTTTTCTATTTTAGGACACAGTGAAACAGCTCAAGGTATCTCTCTATAGTGCTGGAGAGCAGCAGTGTTCCTAGCTCGGTCCGAGTTCTTCCATCTCAGATCTGGGGGTGGGTGAGGAGAGGCACTTTCACAAGACGCTCAGTAAAACTTTTGCCCATCTCTTAGTTTCAGCAAGGACTGAACTTTTTAACAGCTGTGAGGTGTTGGAGGCCTTCATGGCTGCAAATCCTAGTTGTGGGTTCTTCCCTGTCAAGGACTAAAAGTAGATAAGCCAGTAAACCACATGGAATAGAGCACCACATATGGCCTTGGACAGTCCCTCCTTCCAGGAATTCAACCTAAACTGACCAGATTGAAAGCCAAACAACAATGTCTGTATTAAACAATGGCACCTATGCATTGTGATACAGAAAGAGTGCCAAGGGCATGAGGGAAATGGACCAGTACTAGCCCATGGATGGATAGGGCCTCTGCAGCCTGGGAGGCATGTGACTTTGATAGGTGTAACTGCAGGGCTGAAAAGATCACGAGCCTTGGAGAGCAGTCATACAGGGGCTGAATAACTTTTGAGGCTCCTCTTGTATAAGAAGTAGCAACCATGAATAATTCTGTTTTCCTAGTCTCAGCTAGGCCTCCTCCTCTGTACCATATCTTGTCCAAAGGAATGTAACATCAGTTAACTGACTCTTCATAATGTTTTTCTAATGATTGATTTTTCTTGATTTCTGCAAAGATTATACATCACCTGTGCAGTTACTTGGCCACAGGACCCAACCTCCTGTACCTCATAGCCTTGTCTGCAAAGGATGGGTTTTCATGTTGGGCTGTGAACTGAGTAACATCTGTTACTCATGATCAAGGCGAAGAGCAAAAATGCATTCTTCTGACACTTGCTCTTTGGAAAGTCCTTTAATTAGCCCTGTGCACTTATATAAGGCTGGGGGCCTTAGAGACTTTTAAAAAGAAGCATGTAGAATATTTCCCTTGGGATTTGCCTCTTGTCTCTGGAATCAGCTCAGTCTTATTACTTATTGATTAATCAGGGCATTAGTTTTGTGACAAAGGTTTTGGCGAAGCACTGAGCAGGGAAGGAAAAGCAACAAGACTGAATATATGACCACAGAAAATAAAAATTATTGATCTCCAGAAATATTTTCCCTAGCTGGGACCAGCAGAAAAAATGGAAATCATTGAAAAAATGATGTGCCTTCAGCTCACCACAGAAGTTTCACTTTGATAAGATGGGAAAAATAAGTCAGAGGGGGGAGTGATGGTGAACCACTGAGAGCACTAGGATTAAAAATAAAAAAAAAAAAAAAAGGAAATATCCTGAAGTCAAACTACTAAACAGAGTTTGTAAAGTCCCCTAGATGATTTGCATGCTGTGCTTAGAAATCACTCACAAATTAGATACTAAGTAGAAGGAAAATGGCATGGATACACCATGTCCACATTGCTAGAAATATATCAACATGAGGAATGGAGATGGAAATAATATTTTCAGTGCTTGATGCTAAGATTTTCTCTCCCCAGTAAAATTTGCCTTATTTCTTCTGAAAGGTGTCTTCAAGGATTTTTAAAATAGCCTCAGATATTTCCCTTGCTGCTGGTCTAATGTTTCCTCATTTCTTTTTCCTTGCTTAGGATCTCCTCATGACTCCTCTTATTAGTTAAATATATGAAAGGCAACCTTTGGTTTTCGCATATTTTATTTCTCACAGGACTCATATTTTAAAACTTGCTGACACACTGCCAATCTGGGTGCTCATTTCATACTCTTTCCTGCCAGAAATGCTTAAGACAGTCACTTTCCTTTTTTTTTTTTTTTTATTCTTTCTTCACATAATGACTTGTGCAATAAGACCCCGATACTTTGTTAGAGTTGCTAGGCACTGCTATAGCACCAGTAACTATAATAAAGAACAGTGCCTAATCCCAGAACATGTTTCAAAGTTCTTCTCACCTCAGCAAATGCATGAAGACATGCAGAAATACATGGAGAAGTTTATCCATACCCAGCACGGTTCCCTTGCTTAGGAAAATCATGCCTTCAGCCTCCTTGATTGCCATGGCTTTTATTGTCCAATTTCTTTCTTCAGGGTTTCAGAAGTCAGAGGTTAAAAGTACTTCTCATAACTTTCTGTCTCTCATCTTTCTTAGTTCTCTTTCAATTTACAAAAGGTTTCCCCATGCTTGCTGCTCTACCTACACACTTGGGAAACATAGCAGGAAGAGAGATGCTGCTGAAGCACAAGATCCATTAGCAATTGTTTCCCTTGCAAGGGCATGAGAAAATGTGATTCTCTACATGATGTTGATCACAAATTCCCAGGTTTGCCTTTGGCAAAGAGAAGAGAAATTGTATGACTCTCAGCTTTGCAGCCATAATTTCTCTTGCTATCACTGTAACTGGATTTAACTACTGCCAAGTTTTAGACAAATCTTTCAGCAAGTACCAGCAAAAGGTATTGGTTGTAACAAGGGCCCTAATTCTGTTTCCACAATGATGAAATTAAACATGAGCATGTCAGCCTGTGAAGCCTCTAAGATCAATATCCATGGCTTTACCCATGGGTAAAAACTCCAGGCAAGGACTTCTGAGGTTTTTGGGTCAGACAATATTTGACTGTGGCATGACAGAGGGGTTATGGTCCCTCTCTCCACTAGAAAATAAATGTGGCGCTTAACCTATGCTAATCAAATAATAGGCACAGATGGCTTCCCCTCTGTGCCAGCACAACCCCAATGACTGTTTCATGGACAGGGCTGGAGTACATCTGTATGATCAGCTGGAATCGGTCCAGAGTTGCTGGTGCTGGCACTGCAGGGGATGTTGCAAGGACTCTGTCTAATGCCCAGGGAGCCACAGGACACATGCAGTGAGCCACACATCCCTAGAACAGGAGCAGCTCACCCTTCCTGTGCCTGTCCTGTGCCAAGGTGGAGCGGCCACACGGCCCCTGGTGTGGGATGTGCTGGATGCAGCTGCAGGTTTTATGCCCACAAGATGTGGGTGTATGCTTGTGATAGCTGAAGGGCTGGGAAATACGACCCCTCTGCGATCAGTGCGATTGCTTCAAGTTATTCTTCAAACATTAATGCCTGAAGTGGGGGGAAATAAGAGAAAGAGAAGAAGGTAATAGACTTCGTCACAAGAGCAGCCATGTCCCTGCAATTCTTAGGGTTCAAATAATAGATGAGACAAAAGAAAGAAAGTGTGATGCCAATCACTGTTTTCAATATCCTCCCACGTAGCAACTGCTTCTATTGTGCCGTTCTATTGTGAAAGCCCTTCTTTCACTGCAAACAGAGCGGGAGCTCTCAGTCAGCCTTGGCTCCCAGTGGAGAAAAATACTGTGCTTTGGTCAATAACAGTGAAAACTTGGTTATACCTTGAATTTGCTGGAGTGCTGTGCTGGCTGTGGCCTTGGCCCTGCAGAGAGAGAGAGAGCTGCAGCTTGGCTTCTTGCCATAAGAGAGACCCCATTCTTCCTCTGAACTTAACCAGCAAGTCCTTACCAGCCCTTCAGTCTTACTGCCTTCAGGGCTCGAGCCCTCAGAGCAGATAGGCTGGTTGAGAAAAAGTGGCCACAGACCATGAGGGCCAAACACTCTTCCCTGTCACCTCAACTCAGGTGAGATCATGACTGGCTGGTTGCAGCTGCCTTATAGTTCCCAAGTGACACCTGGTTATCTGTTGCCACCAAAGCTATTGGAATGTCCCCCAACGGCATCATGCCTGGACTTTGATAAAGTTTGTACCTATAGCTGACCTTTGCTTCTTGAACTCACTTTTAGTTTTCAAATTAATTTTTGTTGGCTTCCAAGTAGAACAAAAGAGAGGAAATGTGATGAGAATGACATTACAGAAACCTGAATTTAACTTGAAAAGTACGATGACACTGTATGAGCAATTTCCAAGGGAATCCCTGTGAAAAACATGTTGCTAAAACTGCCTTTTTTAAAAAATGAATTCATTAAAAGCAGAGCTAGGCAGGTCCAAAGAATATGTATTGCAGATCCTTAATAGAATTTTCCAGTTTTCCATTATACTTTGGAATGATCTTCAGTGCACGAGAAAAGAGAGAAGCAAAAGACCTGCTAACATCCCAACAGAAAACTTCGCTGACAAATGGACAAATCACTACACATATTTTCAACTCAGGAATCAAACAGCAGAACAAATGTTAGCAACAGTAAAGTCACTGGAATATCAGAGAATAATGCAATTTTTGAAGGCCCCCTTCCTCCAACCAAATAGTTGACAAAGGATTTTAAAAGATTGACACATGTATACACATGTATAGATCAACAGCAGTAATAGCTGTGCTGTAGTATTTATCTCTTTGTGAGAATATTGGTTATAAAGCAAAATTACAAAAAAAGTAGTGTAACTACAAATTGGATTGCTTCTGCAGCTTTCATTATTGGTCAGGAAGCTGGTAATTGAAGAATCATTAAGATGTGAAAATGTGTCTTAAAATAACTTGTTCAGCAAAGAGGCCCTTTTATTGGATTTCTTTCTCTGAAGACCATCTCAAATATTTCTCAGAGCTGCAATATGCTGCAATGTACAAGTCCTTATGGCTCTGCTAAAATTTACTGAGTGAGCAAAACAGTTTCTTGATAATTGAATTTAATGAACTTGCATGGAAAGACCTAACCACAGGACTAAAACAGAGCTCTCTGTGGCCAAAACCACTTCTGTACAGCTGCTGAAGGCATGGCAGCTTGGTGGAGACACTGAAAAAATAGGATTCCCAGGGTTTCAGAAGAATGAAAAGCTGCGAATAGCTGGCTTAGGGATTTAAAGACCTTAGGAAGGTCTTTAAGAGCTACCCTTTAAACTAACTGGTGAATCTAAACAAAATCCCCTAAAAGAGAAAAGCTGGAAATTGGAACCTGAGTTTATTTAAAAACAGCTTTCCACCTTTTTTCTTCTCCCTTGACAGGAAGCATGCCTTGAACATGAAACAAATTCTAGGTGTTGAGGCTTCACTGTAGCCTTTTTTTATTGGTTTTACCCTATCCTCCAGCAGCTTCAGAGCTGTGAGACATCCATGAAGGATCTGTACAAGGGTCAGAGAGGCAAACCCTCTTCCAGGCCAGTTTGGGGCCACGTGGGGGAAGCACAGCAGGGCACAGAGCAGCCCCACAGTGATTTGCTGTGCCCCTCTTGGGTAGGTGTGGTACCCTCCTTCAATGCCAGCGCACCCAGAGACCCTCCTGTGTGTGAGGTGAGGATCCTGGCTGCTCATGACATCTGCAGAAACAGTTCTATCATGGCTGCAGTGGGATTTCAGAAAGCCCTCGTGCTGTGGGGTGGATGCCCCTGGGTGCAGGAGAGCACGTAAAGAGGGAAGTCTGCTCTCTATAGACCCTCATGCCAGCAACGTGAGCTCAAATCTTTCCTATCCTCAGTGCAGGTAATTATGCCCTCCCACTGCTTTAAACAAAAATACATTCTTCTCTTTCAAACAGTCAGGTTTTGATAACTTTTTTTCTGCCCACCTTAGCTCATATCAATCAGGCTTTACGTAACTGTGGTATTTTAGGAAGTAACACCTACTCTGCAGAAGAGCTATTAGCAAAGGCCAACTTAAAAGGAAAAAAGGAACATGGAATGTTATGTTCTGTCTAAGGACAATATTTTCACAAATAGAAATCAGAAGGAAAAGCTGACCTGGAGGGGAAAAATGCCATAGAAGGAGTGTTTGTACTAAATAAGATTTAGTTTTGTAGAGCCATTCCTGGCCTTAATTCTGTTTTCACTTTTAATGTACTACAGAAGAGGGCAGTATAAACCCAGCGTTTGCATGTAGTAACAAGAATATTTCTGTGGTCACATAACAGCATTCAACTTTAAATTAATGTTTCTCTTAATACACTGGGGAAGAATTAATTCAAGAACAGAACTAGACAGTTCTGTTCTCCTGTTGTTCACACTGTGGAGGATTTTCTAGCCTTAGTCTTTAGAAAGACAAAATTTGGAGTCTTCTTTCACACTGCATTTTCTGTACACATGATCTGTAAATCCAGCATATAATATTGCATATGAAATATGCACATCATAAACACCAAACAAACAAAATCAGGGTCAGACTTCAGCAAAGAATAAGGTAGGCAATTTCAGTGCAGTGCTTTTACTTACTCCTGTGGAGATAGATAGGAAGGCTGTGTCAGGAAGAGAATGATTCTCCAGGAGTCCTACTTCAGCTGGTTTTGACCAAATGGAGCATCCAGCTGCAGGGGTGGGTAGATCAGCTAGAGGACTTCTGGTAAAAGAGCTTTAGATACTGCTTTCAGATTGCAAAAGGGTTTCTCCAAGTTATCACACTAACACAAACTTGAAAGGACTGTATGGACAGAGAGGAATAGAGGTCAGTATCGATCTGGCTTGTTGTTCAAAAACATAGGGGTGCCTAACCTTGTATGCTAAAATTACCTCACCACCACAGCACCACAGAGCTGTAACACCTTCCAGCCATAATACAAGTCTCTGCTGCAGTGGCAGCATCACTGTGTCTCACCAGCGTCTGAGGAAACAAATGCAGGCAGAGGTGATACATTTAATCTGCTTGGTTCTCTTAGAAAAAACAGACAAGCTCAAGGATGTAATCATTTGTCAGGCCTTCAAGGAGTTAAGTTTGCAGAACACTTCGCACTTCTTCCTTTCCACAGCACTCTTTCTCTTACATAATAGTTCAGCTTCCCTTATATAATAGTAACTTTATAAAATCTCCTTTTATTGCTGATTTTTTAAAATGGTTTGCATCTCTCAAAAGGCAAATTTCTCTGTGAACTATGACAGGAAACATCAGACAGCTTGTGGAGGTTGTGTGTGCAGAAGGAAGGAAAAGTTTCCTACCAAAAGCTGGAAGGAAGGGGATGAAATTACTATTTATACTATCACAGGCTTAAAGTTATAATTTGACATTTAAAATGTACTCAGTGAGAAACTTGTATAAAATCAACTTTAAAAATCTTAACAGGATACCACAGGGACTGTAGGTGGTTACAGTCTAATAGAGAATTTCATAGAAACGCTTAGGAGGGATAGTGCTCTAATAAAGAGAGTCTATAAAAAGAAGTTTCTGTGAAAATCTATAAGATTTAACAGCAGAAGTGGGGAGAAGGTGGGGAGGCAGGGGAACAGGGAGAGAGAAGATATGACTTAAGTAATGTCTGCTGAAAATTGCATGTTTTACAATTTTGTGTAGGTGGACTCTAAACATTTTAATGATGCAAACGTCAGACTTGGATGTCAAGCGCCCCAAAGCATGAAATGCGGAGATGAAGGGCTGGAGTTTCTGCCCATCTGTGGCAAAATTGTGTTGCTATTTATAGGCTTGCTTTTCTCAAATATCTTAAATTCTTTCATTGCTTTGCACAAACAGGCATGCCTATAGCTGAATGTAACTGAGTCATCTGAGTACTGCAGTTTTCCTTAAATTAACAGGCCTTGAAAATCCTACCTTTTCACTATGAAAGAAGCTAGGTAGGTAGATACCTACCTTGCCTTTTGAAAAATATTGCAACTCCTGTATGAAAGGTGTTTTTGTAATTCTTGAACTTGAAGATGTTGCCAGCTTAGTGTTGGGTCTGAAATTTTTCCAAGCGCTGCCAAAATTATCCTCCTCCACTTGCAGACTCCGCTTGCTTGTGTTTTGACAGGGAGTATCATGACTGGATTTGCTGAGGAGATCCATATTCAGAAGAGGCAGTTTTTAACCCGACCACGCAGTTAACCTGAGCACATTGTAGAAAACATGCTAGTTTAAATGCATTATGTACATTTACTTTGTCAGCTGTTTTTCATGGATGTCACTTGAACAGTCACTGCATAAGCAGTCTCCTGTTGATTTAGGTTTGCTCTAGTTTGAAATCGCTGTCAAAACCAAACATTGTCTGTGAGTAAGTAAATGTGACCATCAGCCAGGCTCAGTGTAGAAAAGACTTCCTGACATTGCTGTTAATTACAGTACAGAGAGAATATAATATTCTGGAATTGCTGGAATTGTGTATTATTCTCATCTTCTTAGACTAATAGATCATAAAATTATTCAGAAGGTAGATTTGTATTATGTTACTTTTGTCATCTCAGGAATTTTTTCAGGGTGTCTAAGGATTGAAATTACATTTTGTCACAAAATTGAGACTAAATTGTTAAGGCACTAGAAAAAAAAAAAAAGAAGCACAGGAGCAAATCTTTCTCTGCCTTGTTACTGCCACTTTCTGTGTGCACTATAGACTGTCGCTGGGAGGCAGCTGTTCCACGGATTACTCGGTCCTACTCATTTCTCTGTTGATTTTTCTCACAAACCTCACATCCTAGGGCCTGGGACTTGTGAGACCAGCTTCACCAGTCTCAGAGTGACCTGTAAACATGACTTGTCCAGATGATAGACACGATATCTAATCTTAGCCTTATCCGGTAACATCTCAGCCAATTTGAGGTTAAGCAGCTCCTCTCCCTTGTGCAATGTCCCACTCACATGGACCAGCAGTTCCCTGGGAAACCTCACTGTGCCCCATACAGTATCCACAGCACCACTCTTTATCTAAAACTACAGCAAACTGCTTCTATAACCTACTCCTCTCAGTGTTTCCTTGCCTGTGTTTGGCAGGGCAGTGAAGCCCTTGACTGTTTTATGCTTTACCCTGCATGATGCAGCATGAGGACCAAATTCCTCAGAGTCCTGACAGACCCAGGACACAACAACCTCAACTAGAAACAAACTGGTCAACTTCTTCCTACCTAAATGCTCACTGTGCATGCCATTAATTCAAATGATTGCAAATATAAGTGCCTTAAGCTCTGCAGGAAGAACTCTCAGAAAATAACCCAGTCCTTCAGGAAAACACAGCAGACATCCATCTCTTAGCAGGTAGATTTTCCATAGAGGCTTAACATTGTGATGTACTGGTCATAAAGGTGACATTTTTCTAACAAGCAAATGGAAAAAAACATTACACCATGACTTGGTTGACCGTTAACCAGCTGATGCAGTTGTAAATACCAAGTATCACAATTCTCCTTCCTACTACTCTCTACATCATGATGGATAGCATGAAGGATCAAAGCCTGGCTGGCTTTACGTGTCCAGACCTCAATGCACTTAAAAGTTTTGATGAGGTCTCTAAGAAAAGGGGCCTGGGCTGCTGAAAGAGGAAGTGCAGACCAGCTGAAGTTTGCAGACACAGCAAGACAAGACAGGGAAAGAGGACAAGGCAGGGAAAGAGTAGCTGCTAGGCAATAGGTGAGCCTTTGGCAGGCAGTGACACTACTAATGCAAGTAAGCACTACAAATGAGAGCAATGCAAGCAACTTGCACTTGGGTAATGTGAGTTTAGAATCTATACCCAGCTATGGTCCTAAACTATACATCGTGAATTGTTAACTCTGCTTCACTGAAAGTGATCCTGGGTGAGTCAGAGGCACAAGCCCCTGTTTTTTAATTCTTCAGACTTGATAAAAATGTAAGAAGAGAGTGCAGGGTCGAGAGGATGCTGTTCACGGCAGCACTGAACTGCTGAAACACATACTTTTTTCTTGACATTCAGCATCGCTCAGTAGAGGGCACCAGCACCTCAGCTTAGTGCCAGACTCTGACCAGCAAAGCAAGAATTCTTGGGAAAAAATCCCCCTATTCACAGTTGGGAACTAGTATATAAGAAAACAAAAAATTGTGAATAATAACAGTAAGCAAGGTTGCTCTGGTGAAAAGAAAAAAATCAGGTCAAAGATTAGGTTTCCAAGTTTGTGCGCAACAAGAAAAACTGGACTCCATCCTAGCTTCAACTGCAAATGTACTCTGCTGGAAAAATAAATTGAAGCACATAAAATAAACAAACCAAATAAATTTTAAAAAAGAGATAAATTATCTAATTATAATTCAGTATACACATCTTGATGCAACAGAAAAAGTGAAGTCACTACTGAGTAATTAGTAAACAAAATACGGCTGTTGTTCAGGGCACTTTAGAAGTGAAGCAGCACAGATCCCCCAGCTTGAACCTAGAAGAATATTGCTGGTGCTTGTTTCTCACACTTAGGAGACTTGCTTCCCTAATGTCTAGAAAAAACACTTTCACACTTTTCATCGATGTCAGGCAAGTTCACCCCACAGCCCCATCCCCACGAGCATGGAGTTGCACACCACGGTGTGACTGGCAGGTCACGCACGTACCCCGGTGCCTCCTGGTTTGGTATTTAGCACTGTGGGGACATGGTTGTGGCTGCCACCAGGATGCCCCCTTGCTGGCATGCTGCAGTGATCTCTCTCTGCCAGGCCCCAGCCAGCCTGGTCAATCCAGGTCTCCCTGCTGGTCCAGCCTCCTGGCACTGCCTTTGAGTCCTAAGAAGTCCACACCACCCTGAAACATCGCTCAAAACGGAGTGCCTAGGAACAGGCTTTCCTGAAGCCAACAAGATAACAAAGCCATTTAATCATCCAAAACTATGTGGCCTCAGCTTGGTCCGTCAAGGATATAAACATCTCTTTTTAACCACACTTGGCAGCAGCAGGCTTTCTCCTGTGTTTCAGCTTTCTAAAAGCTCATCCTTGCATGACTTGACCGAACACTGGATGGTACATGGGGAAACCAACATCTTGTAGAGACAGAGGTTAAACCTGGGTCTGGAGCAACGTATTTTGGTACACTTTACACTGTTGTGTCCTTTTTTGTTGAAAGGGGACATTTTGGAGAGAGAAATCTCTCTATGCTCATGTGTCTTGACAATAAATGGGTTGAGAAATAGGAGGAAAAAAGACAAAAGGTGTAGGAAAAGAAGACACAACTCAGAGGACACCAGAAAACAGCCTTTCAGCTTGTAAAATGAGACAGGGCAGTGCTTGTTCTGCATGTCTTGGCATGGCTGAGGTGCAAGACCTGCTTGGAGGAGACCTGTGTTGTCAGGCCCAGGTGGATGTGAACAAACCCCAGACTTCTCCAATGAAAGCCCAAGCATAAAACCCCCAAACCATGCAGATTCTTATGAGGTTAGCTGGCATTTTATGAGTACTAGTGACTGGCCATAGCATAGACAAGCATCCTGATGCCCACGTCTCTACATGTTTAATAAGCCTGGAGAATTTTTCTCCAATGCATCAGTACCAAGGGGGGAAGGGGAAGTAACAGCATCCCAGGGGATCCCTTGGATCCAGCTTCCAAGGGTACTCATATAAATCTCTTCAAACCTAACCCCCCACCAAATGCTGCTGGGTCCTCAGCCTGGACATTAGTTCTGTCCTGGAAGCTGTACTTCAGGGAGCATAGAGGTGAGGTGGTCTGCGAGCAGAGCTGAGCAAGAAGAATGACAAAAGACTGTGGAAACATAGTCTGTGAGGAGCAACCTTAGCACTGTTTACTGAATAAAACCCACTGAAGAGTACTGAAAACAGACCCAGAAACTCTGTGAAATTTGTAGAAAAATACCAATTTCAGACTGATGCTGTAGAAGATCTCCCAAGGCCCTTTTCCATGGAAACATTATACAATTCTGTGACATATCAGGTTTAGAGATCAGTCTAGAGTAACAAGGGCAGCAAAGAAAACAGTCCAATAGTTTTATCTGGTTTTTACAGTCAAGGAAATTGGAAGCAAGGACCTAATCCCTTGACTCTGAGGTATTGCAGTTTTCAGATGGAAAATTCTCACAAACCCTCCTGCAACAAAACAAAGGCATGCTGTGTTTTAGCCTGGGTACCAGTAAGTACATTTAAGTTGAAACTCTTAGTTTTCTCAATGTATGGGATGCAGTTTCCTCTTCCTCCCTCCAGCTCCATCCCTGTGTCACCCAGTTACAGCCCCTGCTCTGTGTGCACAGTGCAAACCCAGGCTCTAGCAGCAGGACACTTCAATCAGTGATATGGGCAAATACGCCAAAGCAAGACCAAAGGCCCAGCGTAAGAATAATCATCAGCCTGGTGCTCAGCTCACCTTGTAACCCTTTAAAGGTGTTAGCAAAACCAACCTGAGTGTCTACATGCACAGGCTGGCCCACAAGTTATCAGAATCCTCTCTCGTTTGTGTTGGTCCCATCACAGGGATGACTGAGTCATGCTGGGATGTTAAAAAAGAAATAATTCAGTCAGTAAATTTCAGGAAAGATGGAAGACACCCCACCAAAATTCATGGCTCTGGCAAGACAAGCAAAGAAGATGCTCCACTTCTGCCCCATGCTTGAGTAGCAATGCCTAGAAGGAAGGAAAACATCAGCAAAGCCAAGGAAAATGGGCACGCTGTGGGTACACAATGCAAAAGCACAAAGTCACTCCCTTTCTCTGTGTGCCTGTTTGTTTCTGTTGTGCAGTTAATTCTTCACGCTGACCTTCTAAGGACAGGCACTTTAGGGAATTTCAGATGGTGCTGTAATGTCTTGGCCACTGAAAACTCTTCCTTATTTTGTCTGAAATGTTCTGTGGGTGCTTTCTTTAGCAGCTTTATTGGCTCTACTACAGATTGTTTTTGTGCTGGCTTGCAGGAACATCAGGTAGTTTGGTGGGGGAAAAGATTTTTTATTTTTTTTATTTTAGAATCACTGCTTTGATAATAGTAACTAATTTGTCAGTTATTATATTCCTAATAATCCCCCACTCTCTTATTTTCTTAGTCCCACTGTTCATACTGAGTCATGGTGAGCACTGTATAATTGTAGAGGGAGAACACACGCTGAAAAATAGGTGAGGTGGGAATTTTTCCATTCCTAAATCCGTGGCTAGTTACTGAAAAAAGGAAAATAACCTTCCAGGGATGTTGCAGAACTCTCCAAAAGGTCCATGTGGTACTGGTGAGAAACTGCATGTGAACCCAGCTCCAGGGGTGAACAGCTCCCAGAGTACCAGAGGGAAGAAAATTTCCAGTACTCTGGGAACACTAGAGGGAGGAAAATTGCTGTCTTCCCTTGTTCTGAAAGGTTCTGTAGCATTACTGCTCTTCCTGTGGCTTCCTTCCCCTAACTGAACAGCTGCCACGACTATCCCAGACACTTGACACTGGACACTAAGTCTGTGTTTGAGCAGGAATCTGTGACCTCCAATGCCCATCTCTTAGCCTTGTGTGCAAATCATGACAGCAATTTTTCATTCAGGTGAAAGACACCCTAATCCATGAGTACCAATGTGTGTTAGCTGTGCCTGCCACCTCTCCAGAGTCTTCCTTTCCACTTAAATGAGCATACTGCCCCAGCACCTAGTTCTGGTTTAGCCACACATGGAGGAAATGTTGTGTTTTATGTCAGGTGGGAACTCATTAGCCCTCCTGCTGTGTCACCTGTACTCCACTGTGGTTTGCCAGCCCTTTTTCTGGGAGGCTTTGCCCTCCAAGGAAGCCTGAGCCCTGCTGAGCTGGAGTTGCTTGATGCTGTCTGCCCTCTGAGCCTCTGCTTTATACACTTCATATGTCAGTTAACCTTATCACCTCCAGTTTTCAGAACTGTTGGAACTGTTCTACTATTTGCACTGCATTTTGGTCTTAAAAGTGGTCGTTTAAGACCAGGCCCGTCCTCCTTGAAAAGCAGCCAGAGTCCACGCTGTTCTTGCCTGCCAGCATTCCCCAAATCTGCTGCTTTTTCTTCCACCCAGACCTCATTTTTATTTCTCTTCCGTTTTAAAACTTTGTAAAACTTAAAAATAGCTCCTTGCAAGTTCAGAGAAAAAGCTCAAGCCAAAAGAAAAAAAAAATGCAGCAACAAATCAGATAAGATGAAAACAGAAAGGGAAAGGGGGGAGGGCATGCCACAAATTATATCACTGTCAACATGGAAATGCTTAAAGAATGCATATTGAGAAACAACAGGAATTAAGAGGCCACAGCTGTGTGATGAGAAGTGATAAGAAACTGCCATCCTTTAATAAGGAGTCCTAGGAGACGTGCTTCAAATGCCCCTTCTCCCCAGGCCCCCTAATCTCCAAAGAAACAGTACCTACAAAAAACAAAAACCCAAACAAACAAAAAACCCCAACAAAATAAAACAAAACAACCCACCAAAAACAACAACAACAACAAAAAAAAAACACCCCGTGTCATAATAATGAAGAAGAAGCCCTTCATTTACCCTTGTTTGGGACTAAGCAAGAGTTGAGGTGAATCAATGAGCAAATAAAATACTTATGGTAAAGGCTTTTAAGACCATCAGTGGAAAAAGGAGGAAGAAAAGAAAAGAAAAGAAAAGGAAAGAAAAGAAAAGAAAAGAAAAGGAAAGAAAAGAAAAGAAAAGAAAAGGAAAGAAAAGAAAAGAAAAGAAAAGGAAAGAAAAGAAAAGAAAAGAAAAGGAAAGAAAAGAAAAGAAAAGAAAAGGAAAGAAAAGAAAAGAAAAGAAAAGCTTTTAAGACCATCAGTGGAAAAAGGAGGAAGAAAAGAAAAGAAAGAAAAGAGAAAAGAAAGAGAAAAAAGGGGAGAGGGTGGTGGCGGCAAATAACAGTATAAATTCGGCAATTGTTACTAATCTGTCAACAAACATACTTTAGGGATTTTCTCGTTAAGCCAGAGGGATATATAGTGGCACTAGAGGATTTCAACCTTTCATGTTTATTTAAAGCTGTCCACACACTTTGATTAAAAATACACACAAACTTTCATGTTGGAGGAAACTTAGGTAAATGTCTGTTTTAGCAGCCATTTGTTTGTTGGTTTTTTTTTTTTTTTGGTAGTTTTTTTATTTAGTTTTGGTTTTTGGTTTTTTGTGGGTTTTTCTTCTTTTGTCTGCTGTGCAAACTTTTCGCATAAAAGACAGAGAAAAGCACTTTCACTGCTGCCGGGTCTTAAAAATACCATCCTTCTAGCTATTTATTTATTTTAAGCACTGTGCTGGGGACCTGAGCACTTTGCTGAGCCATCTAAGTGCAAATACATCTCAGCTCTACAGGATGTTCTTTCAATTGTACCTTGGTCTGATCTATTCTGGATTGTCTATAATGTTGCCAGGTTTAACTGTAAGTTGGGAAATAGTTCATGGCCTAATTAAAAGTCCAGCTTCTGGGCTCTTGGGACTGTTTGCTATTTGGTTTCCATTTAGAGAAAGGATGTCTGCACGCATATACGGAAAAGCCTGGAGGTGCCGCATGAATGCATCCAAGAGCCTGGAAAGTCAGTACATCAGTGAAAAAGCATCTCAAATTCTTTATAATATTTAAAATAACACCATTGAAGATTTGTGAAATGCCAGGGTTGGCAGGAATGAGATTGCATAACACCCTAGAGATTTAAGTGTTGATTGAAATCGAACAATTAACAATAAGAAACGATAATAAAACTTAAAAAACAGTGTAAAAGAAATATTTGGCAAGAGATTGAAACTGTAAACATGCTACTCTGAATTCTGCCTTTTTGAATTAAAACTGCTTGAACTACCTTAAATACTATATTGAAAGAAAACCAGAGCTTTGAAAGAATGGAACTCTTGAGTTAGGTAACTATCTCATTAGCACAGGCTGATTTTCTGAGGCAACCAGGTCTGTCTGTGACAGTAACAAAGTTCATTGCACTGGAAAACTGAGCCTTGTAATTAGGGGTGTTGGCACAGGCTTTGGTACCAGTGTCAGCCACTTGTTATAAGCAGACAAACAAACAAACAAACAAATATCTTTTGGTGGAAGTTAACTTCCTTCCCCAGTCACACAAGCTGTGCTCAGGTTATGTAGGCAAATATTTATCATTTGATAAGGGGTTATGATCTCCTGACCTTGGAATTAGTCTTGATTGCCAGTAAAGCAGAGTTCTTAAAAGCTGTTGTTATAAGCAGGGAGCCAAACTAGTCAAAAGTTTCCTGTGTAATTTATGTCAGGTTGCTCTGAGGTTGTTTTGTTTTGTTTTGTTTTGTTTTGTTTTAACTTCATGCTCTCTATGAGAACATGAGAGCCATGCTCTGGTGGTTGATAGGAACTACAGATCAACTGGCAAGATCTACATAGATCTACTCATTAGATGTCCCTGCACTGAACACCTGGGAGAGTGATGGGAAAGTGTGGTGAAAAGGCTGTCCTGCAATTTTCTCACCTGGTGGACAGGACAAAAGGGATGAGGAGAGCAAAAGATCAGACCTTTGTATGAACAGACAACCAGACAGGCAGTTGTGCTGCTTGAATTGTTTGCTCCTAGTCTGCGTCCACTACTGTGCCTCTGAATTTGGGACCCTAGATTTATCAAAACAACACTGGTGCACCTACTGTAGGTCAGAGTTTACAAACTCCTGCATAGGATCAAGCCATTAAATACTGGCTGCAGAATGCTTCAAGGGTGGGAGTTTTAGCATATGTGTGTCCTATGTGCCTGTGTGACCTAAATACACTCAAAAGCAATCAAATGAAAAAAAAAAGAGAATGTCTGAGACCCAAGTTTCGAACAAGGACAGTTGCTCTGCTGCTCTCTGGAAGTAATTCTCATTACTCACATGTACAGCATGCTCAGAAGCATTTCTCAACCCCAGAAGTTTCGGATATTCACTCCAGGAATGCAGTCATCATCTTCCTGGGTACACGCTTCCAGTTTTCCAGGAAGAAAACCAATAGGAAACAGAGCAAGCAGTCATATCTGATAAACCTGAAAGCTGCTGTAATGAACAATGCTGGGGTGTCAAAACTCTTCAGTGCCTGCCAAAAGATGGCCAGTGGCTAAGTAGACATGGCGCTCTACCAGCAGAGCTGAGCATTTATCCTTCATACAGCAGAGCTCATTCATGACTAAACTTACACATGTGAGTGAACCCAGAAAAGTCGATTTTTTTCTTTCTTTTTAAAGATTTGCTTTGTCCACCTCTTCATTGTCTGCTTTACATAGCCTGGAGGACATGGTGTGCTGTGTCCAAACTGCATCTAATGCTTTAACCACAATTAGCTGTTAAAAAATAAGAATAAGCTCAGATCCCTGTGCTTGTTCACACTAGATATATGCATGCCAAGATTTTTTTAAAATGAGTAATACTTTGAAGAACCTTTGGTTTTCAGTTGTTATAATGTATGCTACCTCTCTCTAATCCCCTTCCCAAACTTTGGGGCATCCATCCGGGGCATCCATCCTTTAGATTTCTTAGAAGCTCATATTTCCCAGCACTTGGGGGTTATCATAGCCCGGTGATGTCCAGATCTGTAGCACCTTCTCCTCAATATATACAGACTGCTGGTGAGGCTACTTACAAGTGCCAGTGCCACAAAGCACTAGAATTGCGACAAAGACAGAAGAGAAAGAATCAGATAAATTTTTCTGGACATGAAGAGTCATACAGAAGGTCTTGGAGTGAGTGGGTGGGAGGAGATATGCAAAAAATGCAGCAGATACCCAGATCTTTCTCTCCTGAGAGAATACTGGCTGCACCAAAGGATTTTGCCAAGCTGGTATGTGAAGGGCTGGTACCTGGGACAGGTGCTTTTCTCTGCCTACCTCTTTCTCAGTGGCAGGAGCTATCAGTGATCTTGCAATGGTGACAGCGAGCCCTGCAAATACACTCCTGTGCGAGCACTCTGTCCAAACCAAGTTTCTGCTCTGGATGGTGTCAACTCATGCTGAGATTCAACAGATGGAGAAAATGAGTGAAAGTGCTCATAAGAGCAGTAGGAGGGGATGTGAAAGATGTCTATCAAAGATGAGCATTTCATCCCCCAGCATCTTCTTCAAAAGTTAATTGTGTGTTCCCTTAACTTCTCTCCAGTTTTATTTATTTGAAAAAAACACTGTACTTCAGGATGCATGATTGGCTCCTTACTGCTTGGAGGGAGAGTAGATTTTGCCTACCCAAGCAAAGTATTTCCCTTTTTCTGAGGCCAGGAGGTCTTCCCCTGTGAGGCAGAACTGGACCAAGAGCAGACTCCTTAGTTTAGGATGCTAAAAATTTCAAGCAATTTACCTACTCTAGAGCCCAGCCACATCTTGGGAAGGGGATAAATTGTTTCTCATGACCATGATCATGGGGAAGGAGATGGTGAACCAGAGCAAGAGCATGCTAAGGCTTTTCATCAGCTTCTGCAGGGAGCTCCCCACACACTGTCCTGGGAGTCTACACACCCACAGCCCAGACTCCTGCCAGCAAAACACCAATCCCTTGAAGGATTTCAGCTGTGTCTCCCATCTTTCTCTTCCAACACCTGCTGGATGCTCCCTCCCTCCCTCCTTCTCATGAGTGTATCACATCTTGACTGCAAAGTCCTCCAAGAGCTCTCCATACTGATTAAGTCAAGCCTGAATTTAAGGCACACTTTGTAGAATCACATTGTTCGCAGCCCTGTTGCATGGACCTGCCACTGCACAGGCCAGCACTCATGCAATTTAAAGGATCAGGGAATTAGGAGAGAGCAGACCCTGAATTAATGGCTGCTTCCCAGAACTTTCCTACTTCGCTGGCAAGGGTGGTGATTGCCCTATATTGAGATTGCTGCTCTGTTCCTCTCTTTGGGTTGAGCACATCCATTGTGTGGCTCGTGCCACTCCCTGCTTCAAGGGGGCAGCTGGGCTGCTGTGGGAAGTGCCCAGAGCAATGTCTCAGGTCCCTGACAGGCCCTCCTGATTTCCCCCTGGCTCTTTTGTTGGCTTTGCATGGCGGCAGGCGGCCGCGCGTGCTGCGTGACTTTCTACATGCCGGGGGATACTTCAGATGACATGATGGACATTCCTCCTTTGAACCCAGCCCAAGCCATGCCAGAAAGGCCCATGATAGATTCCCCGTGCCATCCTGCAAAACAGGCTGAATTATAGCACCTTTTAACCACAGCCCAGGGTAAACAATACAGCCTGTACCACGGCTCATAAACAGTCCTCATTATTACAAAGGGCATTTCAAACGCGCTGTGCTACGGCTTGACCTTAAAAGCTATAGACAATCTAGCAGAGCACAGACGGTTTCATAAAGTACAATCACTTCCTGCAATTCTTGGGGCAGTGCAGCCGGAGCCGTGCAAATCCTGTTTTCCCTGCATTGTTTCCTGCATGTGAATATCATCAGTCTAATGGTGCTCGTAACCATGGCACTCGTTAAACAGGAGCAGGGAGACTTGTGATAAAGCCATCCAGGACTCCAAGGATTTGCATGGGGCCAGCAACCTGGGCTGGACAAGGCAGAGTTGCCAGCTTTCACTTCAGAAGATCAAACAAGCAAAATATGCAAAAGAGAAATGCTTCAAGAACAACTACTGGATAAATCTGCAGTCAGACCCAGGTTTAGGTCAGCCAGGATGTTGGGGGAGCACAGCAATCCCCTCCCCACTCAGTGGGAGAACTGTCTTTGGGGAAAGCCTTTGCTCCTGCCCGAGGGTCCACATGCCTGGAAGAACATGGAGATACAACATCTGCGCAAGGCAAGAGCAGATCCGTGGGAGGTGCAGAGGTCAGGGAGGATCACACCTCTTTCCACCTTAGTCACCTCTTCATTTTGCCTGCATATAGGAAAAAAAAAGCGTTGGACAGAAGTACTACTGCAGAAGACGTAACTGAAGGTATATCCTTGGTAGTATAATCAGTTTATGCTGTGGATGAGATTTTTAATGACTCTCTGATGTTTTTTAATATCTCTGGAGGTGTATCATGTTTCCAGGCAACACCAAGACAGTACCTGCCTGGTGCATTCATGAGTGCCAAACATTTCAAATACTACATCTTTACAGAGAAGTCCATGTAAGTGAGCGCACACAATTAGACATTTGACAAACAAAAACCTAATGAGCTGCCCAGAAGGCATGTGGCCATCATCAGAAGCCTCAGTGCTTTGCAGCCTTCACCACATTTGGGAACTAAAGCATCAGCAATACCATGCTTCATACCCGAAGGTACCTGATCAACAAGATGTTGGAGGTGTAATTGCCCCATAAAAGGTTCAATTTACAGACTGCTGCATCCCATAATGAAACCAATAGTGCCGAGCCTGACCTTGGTGTACAAGGCAGCACTCGCAGAGACAGAACCAGGCAGAGGTTACTGCAAATCTCAAGGCAAGTAAAGGCTTGATGGTGGGGAAATTTCAGATGAGTAATTAATCAAAGAGGGCTGGACATAGTTCATTGTGTTCTTTAAATACTATGGAAAAAAGCCTGTTTCCAAGTAGGGAGGGTGCTTGTCTGGGGCAGCAGTGCATACTTTAGTCCTGGTGCTACTGAGCAGGCAAGAGTTGAACTCAAGCTTTAAAACATAAGGCAAGGGGGATGATGATGGTCACAAAATGATTACATTCCTGAAAAGAATAAAAACCACAAAGTGGACTCCTGTAGAAATGGTAAATTGGTCTCACAGGTAGAAATTTTGGGGGACATTATTCAAGTCTACATTTGGACAGCCACAAAGCAGTCTGAGCTGCAGAGGAGAAGAGCAGGTATAGTTGAAGAGAACAGGACAGCACCGGCACCTTGTGGAAGATTACCACAAGAAAGGCTATCAAGGAAATTAATGTGGAAGTGGAAGCTCAGACTTGTGCTGGTGAAGGAACACAGAGGAATAGCACAAGCATGTAAATGCAAAATGAACAGCAACTAGCAAGTGGTGTGAAAGCCTCCCAGATACCCAGAAGCAGCCAGACAACACAGGAAAACCCATCACTTATTGGATAAAGAGGAGAAATAACAGCTGAAAGAAGGCTGTTCAAATCTTTGTAAAAAAGTTACTTGTGAAATTGATTCAACAGATGATAAAGGCCAAAGCAAAAAAGAAAAAAGAAAAAAGAAAAAAGAAAAAAGAAAAAAGAAAAAAGAAAAAAGAAAAAAAGAAAAAAAGAAAAAAAGAAAAAAAGGAAAAAAGAAAAAGGAAAAAGGAAAAAGAAAAAAGAAAAAAAGAAAGGAAAAAGAAAAAAGAAAAAAAGAAAAAAAGAAAAAAAGAAAAAAAGGAAAAAAGAAAAAGGAAAAAGGAAAAAGGAAAAAGAAAAAAGAAAAAAGAAAAAAGGAAAAAAGAAAAAAGGAAAAAGAAAAAAACAAAAAAGGAAAAAAAAGGGAAAAGAAAAAAGGGAAAAAGGAAAAAGGGAAAATAAAAAAATTTGCCCAAACAAGTTTTAGAAAGATTATGGTTTCAAGTCTAAGAGATCTGATGAAACTCACACTGGTGTAATTAAGGAACTCACCTGAGCAGACTAAGCGATTAGCGATTATCTGCAAGAATTCTACGTTTAAGGGAGATGTTCCATAGGGCTGGAAGATGGCAGAGAGTCTTGTCTTTACGGAAAGGAGAAAGGAGGAGCCAGGGAATTCAAAACTAATCTGTCTAACTTTGATAAATTGAAAGATAATAGAATGAATAATTAAATAACCGAGTTATAACCCCAAGAGAACCATATGTTGACAAATATCAGCCAGTGCAGAGTTTTTTAAATTATTTTTTTTAATATCATGGCATGTCAGAGCAATTTACTTGGCAAGTAGCCCAGTAATTAAAAAAGAGGCAGGATGCCGTTGTCCAACACAATGTTCTGAGAAGTAAAAGAGGAAAATATGATGCTGGTGAAATCACATTCACTTGAACATGCTGCTGTGTCAAAAACTGCAATTGGAGACCAGGTGTCAATTATTCACTGTCAGGGCAGGATGACATTTAAGGAAGTCCTAGTCTCTTCTCTCTTCACCTTATTCATCAGAAGCTGGGACTGACAGTGAGCTCAGCTCTTATAGCATTAGTTGTAAAGCTAGAGGATGATTCAAACTGAGGAGGGAGTTCAAATCTACAGCTTGAAATTCAGCAAAGGTGAGGTATTTTTGAATGCCAAATAAAGTAAACTGAATAAGCAAAGAAGTAGCAGCACACTGAGAAGTGATCTTAGGGATAAAGAGGACCAGAAGCTCAATGTGCACATAGAAAAGAAGATTAATATTTTTTTCAAGGTGTACCAGTAAGAGATCTGGATATGAAACATGAGGAAATTGGCTTGCTCTGTGTATATAAAAAAATTAAAAAGTAAGAGAAAAAATCAAGACAGTGGTAGAACATCAGCTTGGCTCCCTGCTTGAAATGAGATCAATTCCCCGGTGAGTTGAGAGGGGAGCAATGGCAATGATATGTGATGTGAAAAACACATTATCCAAGCAAAGATTGGAGAAACCATCTTTGTTCAGTACAGAAACAGGATCGGGGAGAACAACAGAGATGCTGTCAGTCCTGCAGCATGCAAGAAGAAAAGAGCTTAGTTGTTCTCTGTGTTAAGGAGAGTTTTGTTTATTTTACACAAAGATATTTTGAGCTAGCAGCCTGGGGGAAAAAGGAAAAAAAAAAGGATGAAAACCAAACCCCAAAATAATACTCAAAACTTTCTCATTTGAAGGATAGTTGGAACAAGGTACCAGAGGAGGCTGTACAAATCCTGCCATTGGAGGACTGTTAGCGAAACAGCTGTCAGGGCTGTTGTAGATCATCTCTTGAGGTCCTTTCCAGCTCTGCTTTTGTATGATCTTGCAGAGTAATTAAGCCTCTGTTTAACATTATGCACAAAAGTGACTTGCAAAATAGGCAGTGTTCCAACCTGAGCACATGTTTAATTGCTTTGCTGGTCTGAGGCCCAAGGTATTTCTGGAAGGTGTTAATTTATTCCAAAAATTCTTGCTAACAACTATTCCCCTATGCACTCTGACACCTGCAAAAAAATAAAAGCCGTATTCTTCTGTTTCCAAGCTGCTGCATTCCTTTCAAACCATCCTGCCCTCCTCTGATAATACTAAGAAAATAAAAGATTCTCTGTTTGCAACCTTATTTACTGGGCAAAATTATTTCCTCATGTGCTGTAGTTACAAGAGTAACATGAAGTCACTGAAACATGAGATTAATTATATCAATAAAGCATTAGGGATGCAAAATATGTACATGAATGTATTTACAATTCACTCAAAATGATATATAATACAGACAGACATCACACACACACTGACAGACTCCCCTGAGCCTTGAATGGCTGGAAAATCTCGTCTTACAGCATCAGGACCATTATGTTTAGCTCCCAATGTATATCTGTGTTTAACCTCACTGTGCCTTGTCTCTGAGGCAGCTGGCACATGGTGCCTTCACTGCCACCAACAGGAAAACACTTCATAAAGCACAGTCGAAAGATCTTTGGGGAACTGAGACATACTGAGATTTAACTGGCTTTCCCAAAGCTAGATAACCTCTTCCCAGGCCTGCAGGGCCAAACCCCGTCAGCATACAGTTGGTGACTGCATGGGAAGGCTGGGGATGCCCAGTGCACCTCAAATACCAACAAATCCTCATTTTTCTGCTGGTGGGGGTTTGTGTGTGCATGTGTAATGAATTCTTGTTCAGGAGAATCGAAGTATCAGTCATGATTCTGGTCTTCCCAGTCTGTGTGAGATGTGCAAACACACAACAAAGGAAGGAGCTCTGCCTAAATCTTTTCAAGCTGAGTGCTAGATGAAATACCAGAATTAGATAAAAGGAACGCAGGGAAGAACAAAAGGAAACGGTAAACCTGGTTGTGCTATTATCTGAGAATTGCTGTTTACAGAGCTGAATTTTAGCTCTTGAGAGGCTGCATGTGGAATGGGCTAAGAAAAGGCCATCCTTGCCTAAAGATTTTGGTGGGAAAGGGAATTGCCAGGAGAAGCTCCCATACCCAGAAAATCAATCAGTTGGGTGTTTATATTGCAGGCAAGAAGCCTTGTTTCAACCCTTCATTGCAAAGCTGGCAGTGAAGGGACTGAAATCTGGTGCTACAACAGACCACGAGATTCAACCGGATCTGGCAGGGCTTGGACATTCCAGAAAACCCCAACAATCAAGGCAGAGGAGAGAGATTTTCATTTCAGCCACACTCACTACTGCTAAGATTCTTCCAGACCCAAATCTGTCAGAGGCTCCTGCCTGGAATTACTTTGGCCACCAGAGATCACGGTGGATGCCGACAGCCCCTCGCTCGGCTAGGTGCTCTCCTTGGTTCTCCCCCTTTCACCGGGAAAATGGGAAAAGGGAAGGGAGAGATTTGTTGTAAAGAGGGTCCCTTTCCAGCTACAAATTGGCACCTGTGAAAAACTTGATGGCTGTGAGTGGGAGACTCTTCACTTTATTTCCTTGATAGAACCAAAAATGACCAATTTTCTTGAGAACATTTTATCATTACCACTAACATATTGTGTATGAGTTCAGTTTCTAAAAAACTTTAAACTGAATTTAATTTTTTTTTCCTGGCTTCTTGCTGATATGATGAAATATAAGGGTTTTTTTTAGCAGTTGCCCTTTCACTGTGAACTTTCAGATATGTAGCTTCACTAATGAGATTTCTCTTTGTGAAGCTGTAGTGTTTTAATTCTGATAAAATAAAAATCTCATCATTAATTTTAAATCTGCAGAGCATATGAATGACCGTTTTCCTAAAAATACACATTTCTGTCAAGTCATTCATTTTTTATTTTGAGATACTTATGTTTTCCAGCTTTCCTGCTGACACATAAATTGGTATTTTCCCAGCAGCTCCCCTCTGAACAAAAATTCTCATGCACCATTCAGTCAGGCAGTTTCAGTTCATAAGGTCTGATCCTTTAATTGTTTCACAGATGAAAATTCCAATAACATGTGATTAAATCTCTGGCACATATTGGTTATTATTTCCTTATCAGTAATATTTACTATTTATTCTAGAGTAGAGCAAATACACTCCCAGAGTACCCAGACTACAATACACGAAGCTATTGAAGGTTGTCTTGTAGACCACTTGCTAACTTTGAGTCTCAAAAGGCCCCCCACAACCTTGGGCAAACCTTAAAATTACCTCCCTGATAAACCCTGCTTGTCCATGAGTTTTCCAGGAAAGGACATTTGCTTGAAGCTCATTACTAATCCACTGCAGGATTCAGAGAAATTTAACATTCACAGGCACAGCACTGCTTGCAGAGAAGCTGAACATATATTCTTAGTATACTTTGGAAATTCTGATTATTTTTTCCCCAACTGGAAAAAAAAATAAACCAAACAATTTCAAGAGCACCAGATCTGCTGTGATTCTTTGTGTGGTGGAGAACAGGCGAAAAGAATGTTATAACTGGAGATGGCAGGGGAGATTAAGAAAAGGAGGGGGTGTTTTCTTGGAAAAGGCAATAGATTAAAACCAAGACTTTCCTTAGGGACCTATTGTTTTTTGCTTGCTTTTGATGAAGAACACAGAAAGCATTTTTTTTCCTTGGGTGCAGTAAAGAGCCTCTAGCCTAGGGAGGCACACCCTAGGATGGTGAGTGGGCTGGTGGAAGGAGTGCTCTTCCTCTTCCAGATTAATGACCACTTCTCAAGTGAAGTCTGAGCTGTTGGCTATTGTGCAGTGTGTGCTTTTCCTTTTTTTCCTTTCTTTATCCATATTATTATTTTTATTTTATTTTTTGGCAAAAGCAATTGAGAGAGCCTTGGTTTTACTGCACTTTGACACAAGTGTCAACACCTTGAAATATTTCACAAAATGGAATTCTCGCTGCCTGCCCAGCCCTATAATTAACACGCCAAGGTTTCCTCAGACACCTATCTTACCAGAAAGTCTGGAAATCCTTAGGCTAAGTGATGAGCTAAGATATATGGGCTCGCAGAGGAAAGTTGTCACATAGAGCCTCAAGCCCCAGTTTTGTGGGGATCCGACCCTTCAGGCAGTGAAGCTGTCAGTGCCTGGTGAATCCATGATCCTAGAGGTCTTGTCCTTGTTGACTCCCTGTGACTTCATCTCAGTAGCTGTTTGAGCAAACAGCAACCCTGCACCATAAGGAAGGGAGCATATGGCAGAGGTAACTGAGCGAGTGTGGTGAGGGGCAGCGAGGGCAGGGAAATCCTATGGGCAGTTACACAGTCATGGAATTGTTTCGGCTGGGGAAGACCTCTAGGATCATTGAGTCCAACCACAGCCAAGTCCACCAAGTGCCAACCATGTCCCCAGGTGCCAGACCTACACGCCCCTTACATACTTCCAGGGACAGTGACTCCTTCACTTCCTCGGGCAGTCCGTTCCAATGTTGGACTATCCTTTCCATTAAGAAATTTTTCCTAATATTGAATCTAAACCTCCTCAGGTGCAACTTGAAGCCATTTCTGGTCCTTTCACTTGTTACTGGGGAGAAGAGGTCAGCCCCTACCAGTCTACATCCTCCTTTCAGGCAGTTGTAGAGAGTGGTAAGATCTTCCCTGAGCCTTCTTTTCTCCAGGCTAAACAACTCCAGCTGCCTCATCAGCCCTCATTGTGCTCCAGACTTGTGCTCCAGTGCCTTCCTCAGCTTTGTTGCCATTCTCTGGACATGCTCCAGCACCTCAATGTCTTTCTTGTAGTGAGGGTTCCTAAACTGAAAGCAGCACTTCAGGTGTGGCCTCGCCAGTGCTGAGTACCAGTGAGGGGGAAAATCATTGTCCTGGTCCTGCTGGCCACGCTGGTCCTGATGGAGGCCAGGATGCCACTGGCCTTCCTGGCCACCTG